>VWZQ01005609.1:271820-300894 GCA_013397015.1 Myiagra hebetior | reverse complement strand
TTTTTTTTTTTCTTTCCCTTTTCCCTTTTTCCCCCACCTTCCCCTCCCTCTTATAAACAGAGAGGACAAGAGGTCATATCCCCGGGGTTTGAAGAGCCACTTCTCCCCCTTCCAGGGAGGGTGGATGTTCTTTCCAGCCTGTTTACAAATTAGCCGAAGTTATGATGTCTCAATGCACTTGCCGGGTGGCCACCTGTCCCCAGCTCCCTTCGGTTGCCTCCACTCGGCGTGCAGGGGTGACACCTGCAGATGGTTTCTGGCCCAGCATCCAAATCCAGGGATTCAAACGCCACGAGTCCGGTTCCGTGCTGCGGTGCGAGGGGCGGGGGAGGTCAGTGCCCGCATCCGCGATGCCCACGGGATGATTTGGGGAAGGGCTGAGCTCCCAGGCAGCGACGTTGATGGATTTGGTGCTGTTCCTTCCTAGCGGGGAATGAATTTAAGTTGAAAGAAGGTTTAGATTTGATATTAGGGAGAAATTTTTCCCTGTGAGGGTGGGGAGGCCCTGGCACAGGGTGCCCAGAGAAGCTGTGGCTGCCCCTGGAAGTGTCCAAGGCCAGGTTGGACAGGGCTTGGAGCAGCCTGGGATAGTGGGAGGTGTCCCTGCCCGTGTCAGGAGGGTTGAAACCAGATCATCTTCCAAGTCTTTTCCAGCCCAAACCATCCTGTGATCCTCTGGTTCTACTGAGGGAGTTTTGCCGTGGAATTTGGAGCATTGGGAAGCAAAAGCTGGGGCTGCATCTCTCTGGTTTGCTCCCAGCACCAAAATCAAGCTCACATCCTCCAGCTCTCCCCGCTGCTTTCAAAAGCTCTTTCCAAGCCCTGAAAGGCACGAAGCAACGTGGCTTTAGCAGCAAGAAATTCAGTGGGAAACGCTGCTAATGGTGCTCGGTGCTCCTTCCTCTGTGGGCTCTCTGATAAGGGCTGAGCTCCCTTTTCTCCCGGGGGAAAGGAGGCAAATGCACTAATAAGGTTTTTTTTTTTTCTCCCCTACCTGTGCCCTTATTTTCATACAACTTAATCTCCCCGAAACTTTTATCTCCCTGCCAGCGTGGGCTGGGATTGGCCGAGGGGTTCAGGAGTTGGAGGGGAGGAAACGAGCGGATGGAGACGCTCGACATAATCAGCTCAACCGAGTTTCCCAAGGAAACCAGACTTGAAATGCCTCACAAGTCTTGCAGGAGCTGCTTCCAAATCCCAGTCATGAGCCAGAACCCCCAGTGCCAGGCACTGCATGAACATATTCCTGCACACAATCCTTTCCCCAGGCCAGCGCTCGGGAGTTTAAAACAAGGAGTTTAAGGCACGTCGAGGTTGGCAAGCGCCCGCTTTTCAATATGAATGTGGAGCAACTCCCTTAATGTGGGTTGGATTTTGGCTGCAGCCTGCAAGGGAGCAGAGCTGGGCTCTGCTGGAGTTGGTTTTTTTCATGGGAATGGCAAGGAAATCACAGGGCTTGATGAACTTTGCCTCTTAACAGCCCTACTTGGCTTCGGTCCTGCCCAGAAATCCTGTTGGCTCCGTGGAGTAAGGAGGGAGTAAAATCTGCAGGGCTTGGCCCCATTGGCAGCTGTGTATTTTTCTTTAATTTATATATTTTTTTAAATTTTTTTTTTTTTTATTTTTTTTAAAGGATTATACTCTTTCTCTGCAGGTAGAAGAAGTGTTTGGCTCTTCACAGGCCACTGGGTCACCCACGTGCCATCGCCCTGCTGGTGTCTCACCAGGGATGAGCTGGTCCAGAGTCTGGAAAATGCCTTCACTTAACCAAGGCAAGGCGTAAATCCTGGAGCTGCAGTGGGACAAAAAAAAAGGTTATTTCTCCTTTTAGGCACCAATTGAGCTCCTGCAGAACTTCCCAGGAATCAGTGGACAGGAGGAGAAAGGAACTTGGTGGACACAGCCCCGTGGCAGGAAGGGACTGCAGTGCTGGGGGTGTTTGGGTGAGTTCAGAAGTCCTGGCTCTCCCAGGAGGATTGGGCCCATCTTTTCCCAACCCTGCTTTTCCCAGAAATGGGAGTGCTGTGCTCCCATCCCTGAGTTTGGTGACAGCACTGCCTGAACTGGAACTGGATCTTCAGCCAGTAGGGAAGCCCTGTGGGTGGTTCATGGATGGAGCTCATCTCGGGGAGACGTTTCCCCATCCTCTCCTCATCCTCTCCTCACCTCCTGTCCCCCTCAGTGGACTCCCGGGAGCTGAAGTTGCTCAAATCCGACCCTGTAAATTTGGAAGGCATCAAGAAATTCACACTCCAGACGTCAGGAATCAGCTCCCTCAGCCTCTGCTCCCTTCTCCCGGAGCTTGTAAGGTTCTAAGGAATCAAATACACGTGGAGTCACGAGTTACTTCCCAGTTTCTGAACTTTTAAAAATAGGTGTGGAAGGTGGTTCCTGAAAAGCTTTGCCCACCATGAAATCTGATGTATATTTGCACCAGAAGCTGTTGTGTTGTGAATAAACCCCAAAACACCACCCAATATTGAGGCATTTGGTAACTTAATTGGGAGATGCAGACATTTGGGGCAGCAGGGCCTGAAATGGGGAAACTGCCAGGTACGTTCGGGTGAGGTTGGCAAGCTTGGTCACAAAGAGTGCAAATGTTCTGAAATATTTTTATTTTTGGAAGAAAATCGCAGTTTTAACGACTCCTTGAAGCTCTTCTGAAGAGCAGGAGGATGAGGCCATTGGGACATGTCCCCACCAGGTCAGTGTGACCAGTTAAGGGAAGGTGTGGGGGAGATACTGGTGGGAGAGGACAAGAAGCCACCTCGTCCCCTGCCTNAGGGCAATGCCCAAAATCCTCCATCTTAGACACTTCATCCTCATATTAAAAACCCTAAAATCTACTTTTTACCTTTTAAACCACTGCTCATTTTCACACTCTGGTGGCTTGCAATGATTCTGGCAGTGTTGGTAACTTTTCCCATGGGCTGAGGTCAAAGCCGGTGCCATTCTGGGCTTCTTGCCAGGGGCTGGGACCCCCTTGCTGGGGCTCCTGACCCCCCAGGGCAGCCCGAGGTGTGCCCTGAGCTCCCAGGGCAGCCAGAGGCGTGCCTTGGATTCCAACAGGCCATGCCCCACCCAGGGGCCGCCTTTCAGCAGGATCTGGACACTTCCCAGAATCGCAGGATTTGGGAAAATCTCTGAGATCGAGTCCAAACCTCAACCTAGCACTGCCGTGTTCACCACGAATCCCCAGGTGCCGCTTCCTGCGGTTTTGGACGTGGCAAACTCCTTGGAGCTCTCTTGGTCGTGAGGGACAGGGAATTTTTAGGATGGGGGGAGGAAATGAACTCTCGGGAGCTTCGCACCCTCAACCACCACAGCAGAACTCCTGAGCTGGCCTTGACCTCAGGATTTTAGGGTTTACCTGAAAATCCTTCTCAGGGCTGTTGTCCATTGTGGGACACCTTCCTCTATCCCAGGCTGCTCCAAGCCCTGTCCAACCTGACCTTGGATGCTCCCAGGGATCCAGGGGCAGCCACAGCTTCTCTGAGCCACCTCTGCCAGGGCCTCACCTCCCTCAGAGTGAAGAATTTCTCCCTAATACCCCACCTAAATCTCCTCTCTTCTATTTTGAAGCCACTCCCCTCATCCTGTCACTCCAGGCCCTTGTAAACAGCCCCTCTCCCTCTTTCCTGTCACCTCCCTTCAGGTCCTGGAAGGCCACAATGAGGTCACCCCAAAGCTTCTCTTCTCCAGGCTGAACAATCCCAATTCTCTCAGCCTTAACACCAACGACATCCCAAAAAATCTACACTACCACATCTCCCTGGAAGCATGAAAACATCCAGTAAAGTTCAATAAAAAAGGCTTTTCAAGCATTTTCAAGCTTTCTGTGTCATCTTGGATGTAGAAGTGGTTTCTCACCTCCTTTAGACTGAAGTGTTACCATGGATTATGGTAATGGGATGGACTCTCCAGGATTCAGGGTGACTGTGGCTCGTGGAGAAACCAGCAGCTGTCCAGAATTAAAAAAAAAAAACAAAAAAAAACCAGCAAAACCATCAAGAAACCCCCAAATTCTGCTGGGAGAAATCGAAAGATGAAGAGATGGAAAGAGCAGGAAAAAGGAAAGGTGGACCAGAGGGAAAACGTCAGTTTCGGTTCAGGTGGAGGAAGACGGAATCACCCAAGTCCAATTTGGTCAAAAAACAGGTGATGGATGTGGAAGCAAAGTGGTAAGAAACCTCGTGATGGTTTAGGCTAATTGGGGTTTAATTATCACTGTGCAAATGAATCTGGCTGATGTCACCAAGCACGGGAAGCAGGTGATGCTGCCTTTGAAGAACCGGGGTTGGTGCAAAGCTAGGTTTTAACTTTTATATTTTCAAATCCTGTACTGCTTAGAGTGTAACTCTGCAGTTCCTTGTGGCCTGGAATTTCTGCTCTCTCGTGCTGGGCAGACACAACAAAGCCTCTCCAGGCTTTGCCTTCAAGGACAGCCAGGCTGTTCTAGGCCCAAAATGTGTAACCCAAAGCCTCTAAGGGGGGAGCAAGCTGAGGGGAATTCCATCATTAAACTGGGGCTTTAATTGGAGAATTAACCCTCATATGTAAATGAACCAAACCTATAAAAGTGTGAAGAACTCGTGACCTGGGGTCCATCTTGGGGTCCATTTTTGGAAGCAGCCTCTGGCTCCCCCAGGGTGTGCCTTGAAGGCTTTCAAATAAACACCAACCTTTATTCCCTTACTCCTGTCTGGTCTCTGTTCCTGGGTGGCTGGAGAAGGCATCAGGTGGGTTGGGCACCACGCAGGGTTTGTGCTCCAAAAAAAAGCTGTGTCCTTGATGGACAGCTCCCCGTGCAGGGATGATCCCCCCAAAACAGAGAAATGGAGTCAGAATAGATCTGGGAAGAAAATGGGAATAATGCTGGGGGCACCTCGTGAGATCGGCTAAATATGAAACTGTTCAGCTCCACTCACCCTCTGTCAAAATAGAAAAGGAAGAGAAAGAGAGGCAGAAAAGAGGAGCAGGTTAAAAATATCAGAAGGGCTCATTGCTGAGGGGTGGTGAGTAAGAGCTGGAGACAGAATGAACAGCAGAGAAATCAGTCAAGAAGCTGTAATTTGTTCTGACTCACCATCCAGCCCAACGGAATTCAAAGCAACGAAATTAAAACCGGTCAAAGCAGCCACTTCTCTACAGATGGCTGATGATTAAACCCAGCCACTCACTGCCACAAGACAGCACGGGGTTCTAATAATAAAAGAACAGACCCCAGAAGCAGTGAAAAAGCACTTTGATGCTTTGATAAATCAAATCATTCCAGATGATGTTTTGGAGAAGTTGAACAACGCCTCCAGCATGGCTTGGAGTCTCTGGGTTGGGCCTTTCATCCTCGAGGATGTCCAGCCTCAGCTCTGGTCCCTGCCTCGTGTGAGGCTGCTCTGCCATCCCAAAGTGATGGCACTCGGTCACAAGTGCCCAAATCACAGATTAAATGCAGGTGAGCTTGCAAATAAATATCATTTTCTTCCCCCCGCACTCAGTACATGAGTATTTATTGACTACCAGGGGTAATTATAGAATATTAATGGGTATTACACTCAAAATTAAAAAATCTGCCTCCCAGATGAGCACCTGCTGTCCCAGTCTCAGCTTCTGTTAAAATCTGGTGGATCAGACCATCCCCAAAAAATTGCAATAAACTTCCCCCACCCCTCAAAAATCAAAACCTAGAAAATTGACAAGACCAAATTAGTCAATCATTTGTTTTCCCCAATGATTTTGTTACTTGGTGAGATTTGGGCAGGAAAACGCAACAACTGAAAATCACATCGAGCCATATAATTTTGGAAAAAAACTGATTTTTCCCACTGTTATTAGGGTAGGAACTTACAGTCCCAAGCACCATGAGAGCCTTGTTTTCTGGGACAGGCTGGGGATGTTCTTTCCAACTATTCCTTGGAGTCCATGAGTTTTTAAAACCTTGTCTCAGGTTTTTCAATAAAATCTTCCAGAATGGGAGAATAGGTGGAAAAAGCCTATTTTTAAGATGTTTTTATCACTTTTCCAGGGCTGTCTGCAGGGCAGGGAGCACCACCGTGGGCTTGCAGCGCTGCCCTCACAGAGGAGATGAAGAGTGGATCCCTTCCTTCCCCCTCCTCCTCCTCCTCTCCACCCCTCAGCCAACACAGTGCACAACATCCCCTCTGCTTCCCAGGCCCTGGGATGCCCACTGGAGATCCCAGAGAAACCCCACTGGTGGTAGAGCTGGGAAAACCAGTGCCAGCCACCAAGGACCAGTCCAGGAGAGGACCTGCCCAGGCTCTGTCCATGTTCTGTGTCTGAAGAGGCCCAACCTCGTGCTGGATGTGCCTCCAGCACCCCAGACCAGCTCTCCAAGGATGTCCAGGTGTGGATATCCAAGTGACACTGGTTGTGCCATAAATCAGCCTCTCTTGATGGGAGAGGCCCTTTAAATCCTTTAGAGTCCTTGCAAGGAACTCGATAGATGGACGAGGCAAACTCGCAGTAGTTGCTTCTTCAGAGAGTTGTTTATTTTAGTGTTATCAGCTACCAGCGTAGAAAAGACACAGCAGAGCAGAACATGGCAAGAGAAGGCGAGAAAATGGCCCCTTATCAAAATTCCACAGCCTTTTTATAGGTAAATTATCCAATAAAAAATTGAAAGGACAGATATTTTTACTTTTTCTCCAATGTTCAGAAAATCACTCTGACACGCAGGCCGGAACTGTGGAACTTTTTCATCCAATCATCCTAAACTACTTTTGCTGCAAAATATGGGGGACTAGAAGAAGAAAGATGGAGGTTTAAAACTACAAGGTCTCTTCCATCTTGGAACTTTTACTATTTATCTATTTACTACATTAACAATCCTAAAACTTCTAAATTCTTCACCCTGTGACATCCTCACATCACATTCTATCACCTAGTTCACATCTGTGTAGATTTTAATTCCTCCCAGAGAGCAGGCAGTTTTCTCCATGGATAAAGGTCAAAAACCACGTTGTTCGGGGGGGGTTTCTCTTAAAAACAGGCAGAGAAATATTCCCTGCACTCTGGATTCCCACACCAAGGAATGACCTTCCATGGGTTCCTCCTCCATGTCCTGAGGCCCAGATTCCCACAGGTGTCCCTACAGCACCTGAGGATTTTTCCCCTCAGGAGATAAATACACGTGGTGAGAGTGCAAACATTGGTTCAACCATAGGTGACCAGAGTAGTTGATTACCTCCCTTAATTGCTGGCACAAATTAAGCCCAAATTAAGGCTTCTCCTTGGAAATGATTTTGTGGGACATCACTCAGAGCAGCAATGGGTCCCCTTCTGTCCTGGAATGAGAATTTTTATCACCTTGTTGCAGTGTTAATTTTTTATTTTGCTGGGTTTTTGTTATCATGGAATCCCAGAATGGTTTGGGCTGGAATGAGCTGGGCCCCAAAGCTCATCCAGTGCCACCCCTGCCATGGGCAGGGACACCTTCCACTATCCCAGGATGATCCAAGCTCCAATGTCCAACCTGGCCTTGAACATTTCCAGGGATCCAGGGGCAGCCCCAGCTTCTCTGGGAAATCCATTCCAGCCCTTCCCAGCCAGGAATTCCTTCCCAAAAATCCCATCTAAATCTCCACTCTCATCTTGAAGCCCTTTGTCCCATCACTGCTTTATATCTCCTGTGCTTTTGCAAGGAGGATAAAAGTGTAAATCATTTTATTAACTGAAATTAATTATTGGCAAGGTTTTGGGTTTTTTTTTTCCCTCACTGTCTTGCAGCAGTGAGTTCCACCGATGAACAACGTGTGGAACACCGAGGCCTAGGAACATCTCGGGAGCAGCACTGAAACCTTTTAGCCACTGGCTCCCTGAGTGGCAACCACAAATTTGTCCTTCTTGCCCTCGGCTGCTCCTCGCCTGTCAGGAGCTGCCAAATGTGAACGGCCACCGCCATCTAGTGACTGCAGAACATCTCCCAGCTCCCGAAAATTCCTCTTCTGCCTTGCTGAGAGGCAATCACGGTGGAAATGAGAAAGGAGATGAGCGGGTGAAGAACTTCAGTTTAGATGGAGTCAGCTGTGAAGGCGTTTCCTTGTCCCGTGGTTTGGCATTTCCTGAGCAGTTGGGAAGGGAATATGAACATCACCAAAGTGTCCCTGGGGTTTTCGGGGTTGGAGAAGCCTCTAAGGTCATAAAATCCAGGCAGTAACCCCACACTGCTGTGTTCACCACTAACCCACATCCCCACACGGTTTTTGCAGGGATGGGCACTCCACCACTGCCCTGGGCAGCCTCTTCCAATGCCTGACCACCCTTTTTAGGGGAGAATTTCCCCTGACATCCAACCTAAACCTCCCCTAGCCCAGGCTGAGGCCATTCCCTCTCCTCCTGTCCCTGTTCCCTGGGAGCAAATCCCAAATTCTCCCCCGGCTGCCCCCTCCTGTCAGGGACTTGTGCAGAGCCACAAGGTCCCCCCTGAGCCTCCTTTTCTCCAGCCTGAGCCCCTTTCCCAGCTCCCTCAGGAATTCTCCAGCCCTTTCCCAGCTCCATTCCCTTCTCTGGACACGCTCCAGCCCCCCAATGTCCTTCTGGTCATGACAGGCCCAAAACTGACCCCGGAATTTGAGGTGTGGCATCGCCAGGGCTGTAGAGGGTGTAAATAAGGCCTGAACAGCTCCTGTCGCTGGTGACTCCAAATACCTGCCCATATTCCCAGGAAAAGCTGTGCTGCCCATGGAGGGGGTGATTTGGGGGAGGGGAATTGTCCATCTTAATCTGTTTCAGCTGCTCTGATTGTCCCCGTGGCTCAAGGCAGAGCTGAGCCACACAGCTGCAATAGTTTCAGTTATCGGAGCATTAATTAATTGATCACATTGATTAAATTAAGTGATGAAAGTGATTCAATCAAAGATCCTCATCTGGGAGGAACCCACTGCTCAAAGGAGGGTGATTTCAGGGCTCTGCTTCCCAGCTGTCCATCCTCATTTTCCCGTGTGCTGAGTTTCTTCAGGACGGCCCCAAGCCACTTCTCAGATCCTAAATTTTGGCCTCACTCTCAGTGGATTAGGAAAACGAGCCTGGAATTAGAATTATTCCTGGACCATTCATGAAGTGAGTCGGGGTTCTTGGGCTCCATCGCCCTCTGAGAAGCCCAAACGGAGCTGGCAGAAGTTTGTGCAGTCACCTGGTGCTGCATGGGCTTGGAAAAGGGGCGGATTCCCAGCTCTTCCAGGGACGATATTTCCATATTTTCCGGTATATTCATATTTCCATATATTCCAGTTTTTCCCCCTATACCTGCACTCAGCCTAGAGGAACACAACTCAGAGCTGAGGGTGAGGTCACACAACGTCAGGGCATCCTCTGGAGAGCTCCCTGCCCAAAAAGACCCTAAAATTTGCCGTTCTGCAAAGGCTGGGGCAAAAAACCCTAAAATCTGCGGTTCTGCAAAGGCTGGGGCAAAAAACCCCTAAAATCTGCTGTTCTGCAAAGGCTGGGGCAAAAATCCTTAAAATCTGCGGTTCTGCAAAGGCTGGGGCAAAAACCCCTAAAATCTGCAAAGGCTGGGGCAAAAACCCCTAAAATCTGCTGTTCTGCAAAGGCTGGGGCTGCCCGGGGCTGGAGCTGTGCTGGGAAAGGCCTCGACTGCCAGGAGGTGGCACCGGTTCTCCATGGAGCAACAAGGCAGGGGCATCCCAATTGTGAATCCCAATTGTGCATCCCAATTGCGAATCCCAATCCATCCCATCAGATCGAGCTCCTCAGCTTGCCTTAAAGCCCTTCCCCAACTCGCTCCTTCCCAGGGATCCCACAACTCTGGGGCTTCTCAGGAGCCCCAAGGGCAGCTTTATCCCCACCCAGGTCCTGGAGCTCGCAGCTCTCCCCACGCAGTGAGTGCAGGGTGGATTCCTCCCCTTGTAAATTTATGGAAAAACCACTATTTTTTTTCCCTTCCTGCAGCTTTTTGCTCCCTCGGCTCAAAGCTTTGTTTCCCAAGGAGAAAAAGCACCTGGAATGAGCATAATCAGCTCGGCAAGGATTGTTTTATTTAATTGCTGTTCATCTCTGCACTGGAGATGTTTCATCTGCCCGTTCCAGCTTCCAGAAGCCCACGGAAATCACGGGAGAAGTGGGAAACTGAGGTTTTTTTATCCTGACATAAATGAACAATTTTGGTTTTAACGTGATTTGGAGCTCCGGGTCGGGTTTTTGGCCAATAGATGGGGCCATTTCCACACCCTCCACCTGGAGATCCCTCAGAGCAGCTTCTCCCAGTGCCCACAGCAAGGTGGCTCTGGAGCCTCCGAGATGAAGTTTCTGTGGGATTTGCTGAGGGAAAGCTGGCAGGAGGAAGGTCAGTGGAAAAGGTCTTGGAAAAGACCAGCAGGCAGGCAGGAGCAAGTCTCCAAATCCCGTTCCTCCATTTCTTTCCCATGATCAAACCTGCCAGTAAAACCTGGAAAAACTCCCTGAGGGCAGTGTTGGTTCCTCAGAGGGGCAGCAGGGTTTTCCCAACTTTTTCCAAACCCATCAGGACCATCCTCTCATTTTCCCTCTCCCTCCCCTTGTAGGACTTCTCTGTGCCTTGAGAAAACCCAGTTATTAATAATTTAGTGAGCCATGGGCACTTTGAGGAGGTCAGATGCTCACCAGGGAATCACAGCATTCCCAGACTGGGGATCTGGGACCAGCAAAGAATCCATCAGAAAGGCAGGAAAAACCCAATTTTTTCCCTCACATCTGGAAAAGCAGAAAAAAATGGAGAAACACTTGTTGCAGAGGCAAATAAGAGCCCCTCTTTTATTCCGTTTTCATCGCTTTTAATCCCTTAAGGTGCATTAAGACCTCAACTTGTAAAAAAGCAAAATAAAGGCATTCAACCTTTTGCAGCAGGGATTTTCCTGCTGATTAATAATCCTTAAATATTATCCAATTGCCAAGTGCAGGGGGGCAGTGCTGGGACTTGCTTTGGCCTGCCAGGGACCATCCTGTGCATGGATTTAATGGCCTGGGCAGCTGAGTTCTCACTCATGGCCTGTGGGGAGGAGAGAAAGTCCCCAAACCAGAGTGAAAACCCCCAAACGCTGCAGTTTTAGCCCAGGATGAGGCTGAGGCTGGGGCCACGATCCAGCAGCACAGGCAGGTGCTAGTCCTGGAGTTTTACAAGGCTGCTGCCGTGGAATCACAGAACATCCTGAGCCAGCAGGGATCCACGAGGATCATGGAGCCCAAATCCTGGTCCTGCAGAGGACAACCCCAAAAATCACACTGTGCTTTAATTAGGGACCACTAGGGAGAAAACACCCCAGAGTGAAGGCTGTGTTACCCCAGTTCTTCCCTCCCATCAGTCCCCATGTCCTTCACCTTCTCCCAAGGCTCACCCTAAACCCTCTTCCCGAATTTTAGGCTCCTCCTATTGCTTCAGGCCGAGACCACCAGCACTGACTTTCAGTAGCAAGGCCTCCTTCACCACCTAAATCTTCACCTTCTCCCAAGGCCAACTGGTTCACCCTAAACCTCTCTTCCCAAATTTTAGGCTCCTCCTATTGCTTCAGGCTGAGACCACCAGCACTGACTTTCAGTAGCAAGGCCACCTTCTGCACCTAAATCTTCATTCACCATAAAAGCTGCTGCTGGAGACTGATCCCAGCGTTTTCCAGCTTGGCCTGCCAGTCCCAGGCTTTGCTGCAACTTGCAGGAGCCCTGAAACTTCCAGCGTGGCTTTGCTTCAAGACAGGACCTGAAGGAAGGATGGACGAGGTCCAGCCCATGCTGGAGGTGCCAACGAGCCTTGGCCGCCTCGCACATACTTTGGAGGATTTAAATCGAGTGCTTAAACGAGATGGGAATTACTTTTATCTGCCCAGCAGCCCAGGCCAGCAGGAACACGCTCCTGGGAGCCACACACGCCTTTTTGGCTTCTGAGCGTGCCCCAGTGGAGGAGCCCAGGGCAGGCTGGATCCTCCCTGCAGGAAAAAACCCGAGGGCTGCTGCTTTTCCTCCATGTGGGACCACACAGAGCAGGGGATGCCCAAGGCAGCTCCTCCTGCCACCACCGTGGTGTGTGGAGACCCTGCCTAGCCCTGGCCTAACTGGGATGGGTTGGGATTGCAGTTAGTGATGATGGCAGAAAGATGGAATCGTGGAATGAATATCCTGAGGGGAAAGGGACCCACAGGGATCATCCAGTGCAGCTCCTGGCCCTGCACAGACACCCCAAGAACCCCACCCTGTCCAAATGCTCAGCCTTGGGGCCGTGCCCATTCCCTGGGGAGCCTGGGCAGTGCTCAGCACCCTCTGGGGAAAGAACCTTTCCCTAAAATCCAACCTAAACCTCCTCTGACAGAGCTCCAGCCACTCCCTGGGTGCTGTCACTGTCACAGAGAGAAGAGATCAATAGCTGCTCCTCCCTTGCCCTCAGGAGGAAGCTGTAGCTGAAGGATTCAGCCTGGTGGGGATCTCAGGAGGTGCCTGGTTGTGGATGTGAGACCCTCCTTTGGCCCGGAGGTTGGACACAGAAAGAATGTGGGCATGGAAGAAAGAGAAGACCTGGGCTGATAAAAAGGTGAAGAAGGGGATTAAGAGGGGCTTGTGCGAGGTGATAGTGATGATCTTTGTGTTTTCCTCCCTCACTGCTGTTTGCCGGGCTCAGGCTCACATCAGCAGCCACCACTGTGCTGGTGTGCTGGTTTTGGCCAAAATCCAGCAATTTATCCTCTGGGAGAAAGTCAGGTCACAACCACCCTTCCCCCACCAGGTTTGGGCAAAAAAAAATTCTGGAAGGAAAGTGAAGGAGATAAAACCTATTTATTAACAAACACAGGAAAAGGATAATAATGCTAAATAGTAAAACCCCTCACTATAACGAGAAAACCTGGGAAGAAATTGGAGCCCTCTCGTAGGTGTGGTCCCTCCTTCTCGGAGCTGCCGTGGGGGGTGGCCTTAGGCCCCCTCCGGGCCTGAAGAGAAGTTCTCCTGATGTGTTCTGATGTTGTTGGAACAGTCCAGAAGAGAAAAAAAAGAAGAAAAAAATCCCAAACCTGACCAAAGTCCTAGGAAACATGCAGGAGGAAAAAAAAAGGAAGGAAGGAAAAACCCAAAAACCTGGCTGAAGAGACAGGCAGGGAGCTCCCTCCGTGCTCCTGCAGCCGGAGAACGCAGAGGAGTCTCCATCTCTGTGTCCTTGGGAACTGCTTTGAAAAGTTCATTTGTTTTTTCCTCCCCTCTCAAGCTCAGTTTAAAGGCACAAAATTAATTTTTCGGCATAGAGCCGTGCTAGGGGATCCACATCATAGAGTCACCCCAAGACAGCTGGGGGAGCACAAAGTCTCTCAGCAGATCACCCAAAGGAGACCCCAGCACGTGCCCTGTGCCTTGCCCAGGTCTTACCCACACCAGTCACAAGATTGTGGCTGAGTGGTCAAGGGGCCTCTGCAGGCGATTTGAGTCCTTCCCATCACTTCCCTCCTGCTGAACCCAGCACTTCCCACATGTGAGGCACCTCCATGTGACAAAGCTGCACCTCCTGCACCCTTAGAACCACCTGAAAATGGTCCCAGAGCCTGGCACCCCTCTGAGCCGGGGTGAGGAACCATCTCAGGAGGGCTGTGGCTGCTCCTAAATCAGGGGGTGGTGGCAGGGGATGCTTCACTGCTCAGCCCCCAAGCCGTGGCCTGCTCTGTGTGAGAGCTGACAATGATTTACAGGCCAGGAGAGCTTTGCATGCCCACTCACACTGCCAGGGGCCAAAATGCCCTTGCAAACTGCAGCTGCACCCGCTGGGAGCTGGGCAGGGGATGGGTTCTGCCTCTCCATCCTCATCACCACGTGAGAGGAGAGCAGATTGCTTCCCTCGTGTTCCTCATGGAGGTTTAGGAACAACCAGAACAGGGCGACCAAAACAGGGCAACCAAAACACCTCTGAGGGTGGCGGGGACTCGGCTGCAGGAGGAACCTGGGGTGAGCCCTGCCCATCAAACCTGCATCAATTTTAGGGCATCTCACTGTATTTGGAGCTCAGGTGTGCCAAGCTGCTCACGGCACCGCCTGTGTTTGCCCAAAAACCCGAGGTCTGAGCCAGGATCCTGTGCCACTAAATAAACCAAGCTGGGGCATGGGCAAAGCCCACCCAGACACCTCCATGGTGTCCCCGCTCCAACCAGGGGGGCTGCCCCAAACTGGCTCCTGGGAAATCACATTTTACCTTAAAATGCTCTGGAAAATAAGAGATCCCATCCAAAAAACCCGAAGTATTCATATCCATATCCAAACAGACACACTCTACACCTTGCTCCAGATGTGCACGTGCAGAAGACTCAGGCAACCATAAAAACCTTGGGAAAATATTCCCAAGCAAAAACCACCCAACCTGTGACTCATGGCCATGGCCCAGAGTCCTGATGTGATTATTTTGGTGATTATTTGATGTGATTATACAAAGAAACCTGAGTGCCCAGCAGAACGTTTTCCCGCTATCCTGGCCTCGGAAATAGATTCAAAAAAGCAGGAAGACAAAGGAGAGTAAAAGTAATGTGGAGATAAATTGGAAATTAGTGATCAGGGGTCCCTCTCTGGCAGCTGGGGAAGGAAAGATGCAAATGCAGAGCCACACCTGGTCTGGTCTGTGGCTCCTTCCAAGGTCAAATTCTGCTTCTTGTTCCAGATCCAAGCTGAGGGCACCAGGCACAGATGTGGAATTATCCAGCCCCTTACGGATCTCTGGGAGCCAGGAACCTCCCAGAACAAGGCTTTGCTGAATCCAGCCAATTCAGGGAAGTTTTCCTTACATTTGGGACATTCCATGTGGCTTGGGGGGGAGTCCAGACACGAGCAGGAGAAAGGCAGTCCAAGATCACTGGAGGGATTGCCCACGTGTTTGACCCACAGATCAGAATGAACCCTTAGATTTCCTCTCACGTGGATGGAGACCCCAAATCTCAAATCAGCTGCCTCAGTGTAGGTGTTTAATGCTGTCTGAGACACTGTGGGGCATCCAGGACATCCACAGGGGCCTGACCTGCAGGGCATCAAACCTCCTGGATGCCTGAATCCAGGTGGGAAGGCAGCTGGGGGCTGGTGGGGCATCCCAGGGAGGATTTGAGGTGGCAGGAAATCCCTGTGGATAAACCCCACTGTGCCTTGAGGGACAGACACCAAGATTTAGATGTCTCAACGTGCATCCAAATCCCAATTTGAGGTTTGGAGGTTCATCCAAAGGCTTCCTGTGGCCAGCAGAGCTTCAGGGGCAGTGGTGAATGAGGAGAAAACAGCCAAATTGGGGAATTTCTGGCAACAGGGAGCTGGGGGTGCCTGTGTCAGGAGGGTTGAAACCAGATGGTCTTCCAGGTCTTTTCCAGCAAAAAAAAAATCCAGGAATTTTGCCTCAGTGGAATTTGGAGCATTTGGAAGCATTTCTAATGCTTTTGGGGGTGCTTTTCCACCCTCTGCATCCTTTTCTTGGGCATGAGCCCTGGCACCAGGAGTCTCCTAAGCAGTCATGAGCTGCCCTGGGCTGCTGCCAGATTTTCCTTTGGCCATGGAGCTGAGAGTCCCAGAGCTCAGGTTTTATTGAGAAGTGATAAAATAAACCCATTTGCTGCAGCAACATTCAGAAGGGGAATCCCCGAGGATCAATGTCAGGAGTTTCACCCAAGCTGGTTTTGCAGGGATCACATGGTCAAGAGCAATGGCTTCGTAAAGGACGGGGAGTTTAAACCCCAAAGCTTTTTATTTAGCTGAAAATTAGCATGGCAAACAATTTAGAGGTGCTGGAGAGAGAAACCTGGCTGGGGACAGACCTAGTGCTTGCTTTTATTGGTTTGCAATGATCTGTGCTGGGCATTTTTGGGGATCATCAGCCTCTCCCTTCCCTGGCACAGCCAGGAATTTCAGTTTCTGTGTTAGGATGGTGAAAAGGAGGCAAAAAAAGCTTTAAAAGAGTGAGATGGGGGAACTGGATACTGGCTACAAGAAGCAGCAGAGTGATCTGTGGGGAGGAATGATATAGAAATGACTGATGGATGGCCGGATCACAAATCTTCTGTACCTTGCAGATGTCACCAGCAGAAAATGAGTTGGGATTTGAACTGAAACTGAATTTCATGGGCTAGACCCTTGGAAAATGGGCAGGTGGCCTCACAAAGATGTAGCTGGTCAGACTGGAGATAGCTCCTGTGCTTTTCATCTGCTGTTCCATCCCTGGAAGTGTCCAAGGCCAGGCTGGAGCAACCTGGGATAGTGAAAGACGTCTCTGCTCACGGCAGGGAGCTGGAACTGGATGATCCTTAAGGCCCTTCAAACCCAAACCATTCAGTGATTTTGTACCAGGCATGGATGTGCCTTTAAGGTCCTCCTCAGACAGGTTTTTTCTGGATTCCCAGTAAAAAACACCAGCCTGGTAGCAAAAGCTGGAAATCAAAGAAATTAAAGCACAAGTGTCTTCCAAGAGGATGAGATCCCAAAGGCTGGAGGGTTTGTTGGAACTGGATGGAGAGGAGCTGGGCAGAAACAGAGGGGGCAAACAGAAAGGTGGGAGCTGTATATTTCAAACAAGTTAATTTTTTTTGTGCTGGGCAGGTTTTTTTGTGTTTTTTGCATTTCTCTCCTGTCAGCTTTGTCTTTTCTCCCTTGGGTAAAACACTCTCTGTTATTCTCTGTTTGCCACGGTGAATTTCAGCTCCTGGGTGAGTTCCCTGGGTGTGCTGAGGTTCCTGGGGTTGGAAGCCAGGCTGGTGATTTCTGAGTGACCCCTGCAGCCCCGAGCCCTGTCCCTGCTGCTGCCAGCCAGGCCTGCAGACAGGTCACACTAATGTTTAACTGCAGCCTGTGTCACTGCATTCAGAGCCTGTTTTCCCTCCCCTCTGGATAAGTTTATTCCCTCTGCTCCCAGCAGAGCCAGTGGATTCAGTGACCCCATCACCTCTCAGTGTCCCCTACTCCAAACAAGGCTGTGCCTCCACTGCCCTTCACAGGGCACCTCCTGAGAGCTCTTTTCATCTCAGCTCCTGAGCCCTGACCCTCTCCAGGGGCTCCACATCCTTCCTTGGAGCAGCAGAAAGGATTTTTGTTAGGAAGAGCAGGTGGATTCCTGTGCTGGGATGAGGATGGGGTCCTGGAGCAGGTCAGATTCAGGGCTGTGGGGTGAGAGGGCTCTGATTTATTGTCCCTGAGCAGAAGAAAAGCCATCTCTGTTATCCTTTGATGTTGGATTTGCTGCATTACTTTTCACTTGCAAGGTTGGGCATTTCGGTCAGGGCAGTGAGATCTCCTTTATGATTGATGTTTATGATAATGATGATTTTATGTTTTATTATTGTTATCTATAGTTGTAATTATTAGTATGATTATTATGGTTATGTATTTTATTATATATTGTTGTCATTTTTGGTGTGGTTATGATTGGTGATTATTGATGATGATGATGATGATGATGATGATGATGATACCAGATTATTAACATCCTCTGCAGGACTGTGCTGTGGCCATTGTCCCACAGGCTCCTCCAGGAACGCAGCAACCTCTGGCACAAGGGCACGTGGAGAAGTTCCTGCCTGGACCCAGGGCAAAAACAGATCCCTGCCAGCTCAGGCTGGCTGTGTCGATCTCTAATTCCCCGAGGAGAAACACATCCCGTTCCCCCTGATTTTAGAACCTTCAGCACATTTTCCCCCCTGGAGACAGGGACTAATTCCTACTGCCCATCCTCTTCTCCAGCCTGGTGGCCACGACCCTTCTCCCCATCATCCTGTGCAACGTTTGCTGCTTAACAACACCAAAAAACAGATTAATGACAAAAGAATCCGGCGAGGCCACGGCGCTGGTGGAGCCTCTCCAGGTGGGGAGGGAACCTGCACTTCAAAGGTTACTCATCCCTGCCCTGGAGGGCTGGAAGTACTTCCCGAGTTCCTCCCGGGAGGAACAAACACTCCAAGTGTTTGCAGACCGTTCTCCTCTCGCCTCTCTCCTCCTGGGATGATGACAAAAAGTCAAGGCCGTTGTTCCTGGAGTGGACTTGAAGTGTGTTGACCCTTCTGAGTCACACGGATCTGGGGGCTGCTGAGGGCAGTGCTGTGTCGGGTTTGTCAGCTCCGAGTGGCTGAGATGGGACTTTTCCCCTTTTTGGGGGCTGTTTCCCGGTGTTGGGCGGCCGGGCTGTGTGTTTTAGGAGATAGGAAAATTGCTGTATCCTGCTCAGGGTGATGGGAATGGATCAAGGGGAGTTGTAAAGGAAATTCCAGTGGATTGGGGGTGGTGTTTGCTCCTATCAATTCCCTGTGGATGCTCTGGAAGTGACGGTCTCCAGGGAGTGGAGTGGGATGCTTAGTTCTGATTATGTGTGGAATCAAACTCCTGTCGAATTAGGGTGAATCACAGAATATCCTGAATTTGAAGGGACCCACAAGGATCACCAATTCCAGCTCCTGGCCCTACCCAGGACACCCCAACAATCCCACCCTGAGCATCCCTGGGAGCGCTGTCCAAACTCTCCCAGAGCTCTGGCAGCCTCAGGGCCGTGCCCATTCCCTGGGGAGCCTGGGCAGTGCCCAGCACCCTCTGGGGGAAGAACCTTTTCCTAAAATCCAACCTGAACCTCCCCTGACCTCCCCTCACCCTCCACTTGGGATCAAAGTGCACATTTGTCACTGTCACACAGAGATGTTTAGGTCAGGACGTTTGATATTTTGATAATGAAGTTTGATATTTACCGAATACAGTAAGGGAGAAAATTTGACCCAGGGGCTCCTTCCTTGACACTTGGAAAACTCTGATTTCTCATATGGATGAGTCCAGGTGGTCAGGCAGATGTCCCCAGGGATANGAGTTACACTCTAAGCAGTGCAGGATTTGAAAATATAAAAGTTAAAACCTAAGGCATCACAGGTGGATGTGGCAGTGCTGGGTGAATGGTTGGGCTTGGTGATCTCTGAGGGCTTTCCAACCTTAATCATTCCAAGTTCTTCCAGGAATTGAAACAGTGGAGTTTTCCCTGTGTTAGACATGCCCAAGCAAGAGACACCTCCAAAATCACCCCAGTGAGTAGAACTGGGCCCCCTGACTGCCCCACCACGTTTCTGATGGACCCATTCAGGTGCAGGGTGAGATGTGCGAGGAGCTGCAATCAGAGTAAGAGGAGATAATGCTGAGACCCTGAAATCCTGTGTGGTGATGGCCCTCAGTGTGACTTGCTGCTGAAAGAGTTCGGAGTGAGTTTTGCCTCTCAGCTCGCAGCCATTTGTGTGAAATCATCCCCCCTGCCCTAGGGGGATGGACAGCAGGGGGTTGGAACTGGGTGCTTTGTAGGGTCCCTTCCAACCCAAACCATTCTCTGATCCTATGATATCCAATAATCAGCTCATTTAACTGTTCCGAAGCCACGTGGGGCGGAAGTAATGATTTTGTGTAGATCTCTGTGCGTTCCTGCTCTGGTGCCTGCAATGTGCGTTTCTACAGACACACACATGGATTTATGCCTGGTTTTGCTCACATTGTAACCTCCAGAGCCTCCTAGCTTGGCATTTTCCCTCTCCCTCCTCGTCCCAGGGTGAAATCCTTTCCCTGCTCCCGCCGGGAAGTCAGCCTGTCACATGAACGGCGGGCCAGGGGCATTATCTGCCCGGCTTTCCTCGCTCGACAATGTGAGTAGATGATTAACCATTAGAGCAACACACTTTGCTGAGCCATTAACCAGAGAGGAAGGCCTCTGCTCTGCTGAACAATGGGTTCCATACAGAAACCAGCCCGGCCTGTCCATCCTGGAAGTGCCTCTCCGACAGAGCCGGGCGGATTTTGCCATGGAATGACTCGGTTTAGGCTCTCACGCAGCAAACCCCGTGCTGGGGTCGCTGCTCCCCACATTTCCATCAGCTCCATGCTGACCTTGGAAGCTGATCTTGCCCAAATCCACGCTTTGGAGCAAACCTCAGGAGGTGTAGGAGCTGCCACTCGTTTTCCAGCCTCCCTTTTGCACGCTGCAGGAATGCTGTGTGGGAATTCAGGAGCTCCTAGACCAGCCAGATTTACTCATCTAACCCTAACCCTTGGCTAAACACATGAGACAGAATTAATCATTTCTCTCTAATAATTACTAATTAAAGCCTTTATTGGGGATAATGGTGCTCCATCCCATCATGGCTGCATCTGTCAGATTCATCCCCAACCAAACCATCGCAGAATCACTGAAAGGCTTGGGTTGGGAGGGACCTTAAACACCATCCAGTTCCGTCTCTCCTGTGTTTTAAAATCCACCCAGTTCTATCTGGATGTGTGTTTTAGAGTCCATCTTTTTGTGTTTTAAAGACCATCTTACGTGCTTTAAAGACCGTCTAATTCTATAATTCTCATGGTTTAAAGACCGTCTAATTCCATCATTCTCATGCTTTAAAGACCATCCCATTCCATCATTCTCGTGTTTTAAAGACCATCCCATTCCATCATTCTCGTGGTTTAAAGACCATCTAATTCCATCATTCTCGTGGTTTAAAGACCATCTAATTCCATCATTCTCGTGGTTTAAAGACCATACCATTCCAGGACTTTTACTTTGGGTTCATTCATGCTCAGCTGTCCCATAATTACCCCACTGCCATTCTCCTTGGTGGGTGCCACTGGAAAATCAGGGAAGAGAATTTCCCCACTCTCTGATTTCAAAAGAGAAGGAAAACTGGCGATGGGATAATACAGAGGAGGGAATTCTTCTTCCTGGATGTCATCAAAATCAGGATGTGACACAGAAACTGATTACTGTGATGGGAAGATTCCCTCCTTTTTTTCCCCCTTCCAAGGCGGGTACATGGATACACACTGGGGGGATGTTCTGCAATGTGCACATTTGGGACATGGAATATTCCTTGGTGCACCTCAGGCTCCCCAGGAATACTGCACCAGGAAGTCCCCCAAAGGCAGAGATCCTTGGAGGTGCGTTTGACTCGGATTTCCAAAGTTCTTTGGTACAGGGGGTATGAAAACAAAACACAAAAGATTTCTTTTGGGGCTGGGAAGAAGAGTGAACAAAAGGGTGAAAATCCTGCATTTGTGGCACTTGGAGATCCAGTTTTGGGGTGGTTGTGTTGGTGTTGGGTTCATGGTTGGAGAGGATGACCTTGAAGGTCTCTTCCAACCTCGATGACTCTGTGATTTCCTGAATTCAAACCTTGAGAAAAACATTTATTCGAAACAAATAAGGATGAACTTCCCTACATATTGAGCTTCATCTCTGCTCCCCCTCACAAACTGAAATATTCTTTGTCAGGTTCAGCAAATACATGACAGCAGTCAGATTTTGGGCCAGATGTGGAGTGACCCAGTTGGTACCTCTAGGATGGGCATCCTGCCCTGGGGTCAGCACATCCATCCCAGCTTTCCCCTGGGATGGGCCCTGCTCCTTGCTGCTCTGCTTCCCAACCATCCACCCCTCCCACGTGCTGATGTCACACCCCAAACGTCCACCACTGTGCTGGTTTTGGCCAAAATCCGGCAATTTATCCTCTGGGAGAAAGTCAGGTCACGACCACCCTTCCTCCCACCAGGTTCGGGGGGAAAAAATCCCTCGAAGGAAAGTGAAGGAGATAAAACCTATTTATTAACAAACACACAGGAAAAGAATAATAATGCTAAATAGTAAAACCCCTCACTATAACGAGAAAATCTGGGAAGAAATTGGAGTCCTCTCGTAGGTGTGGTCCCTCCTTCTCGGAGCTGCCGTGGGGGGTGGCCTTAGGCCCCCTCCGGGCCTGAAGAGAAGTTCTCCTGATGTGTTCTGATGGTGTTGGAACAGTCCAGAAGAGGAAAAAAGGAAGAAAAAAAACCTTCACCAAAGTCCTAGGAAACACGCCGGAGAAAAAGGGAAGGAAAAAAACCCCAAAGAGCTGCCTGAAGAGACAGGCAGGGAGCTCCCTCCGTGCTCCTGCAGCCGGAGAACGCAGAGGAGTCTCCATCTCTGTGTCCTTGGGAACTGCTTTGAAAAGTTCATTTGTTTTTTCCTCCCCTCTCAAGCTCAGTTTAAAGGCACAAAATTAATTTTTTGGCATAGAGCCGTGATAGGGGATCCACATCACAGAGTCACCCCAAGACAACCAGCCAACACAGCCTTGGACTCTGGGCACATCCAGCCCTGTGGGCACAGAAACCGGGATGCTCCAAGATTCCAGGGCTTCACGTTGTGTCCCAAAATGGATTTGGTGTTGAGCTAAGACAGATGACAACAGGTCAAGACAGCGAGACAACGAGACAATGAGATAATGAGATAACGAGACAAAGAGACAATGAGACAACAAGAAAGGCTCCAGGGATATTCAGATTTTCCCCACTGTGAGTTACCTGCTGAGAGCTGGAGTTTTTGTTCTGCTGCTTAGCTGGAAACAAGTGGGGAAGGATTTTGGGGATGTAGCAGGCTGGGATGAGGTTTGTCAGGACTTGAGCAGCAATTGGAACTTGTAAAATGATTATTTCCGTATTTTGGCTGAGTAGGGAGGCAAAAGCACTGGCAGCAGACAGGTAGAGCAGCAAGAAAAATACACTGAGAAACTCCAGAATGGCAGAATGGTTTGGGTTGAAAGGGACCTTAAAGATCTTCCAGTTCCACCCAGGGACACCTCCCACTATCCCAGGATGATCCAAGCCCCGTCCAACCTGGCCTTGGACACTTCCAGGGATCCAGGGGCAGCCACAGCTTCTCTGGGAAACCTGAGCCAGAGCCTCACCTCCCTCACAGGGAGGAATTTCTTCCCCATATCCCATCTAAACCTCCTCCCTGTCAGTTTGGATCCATTCCCCCTTGTCCTGTCACTCCAGGCCCGTGTTAAAAGGGCTTTTGAACTTGAGTTTTCTTCTAAAAAGCTCATTTTACTCAAAGGAGTGGGGAATCACTCATAGGAACCTTCTTCTAACTTGGCCCAAACCTGGCCGTGCTCACAAACCGAGCCAGGTGACAACACCCAGCTCCCAGACACTCTGGCTGGGCACCAGGCAGACGACAACCTTCAGGACAATGACATTTCAGTTCCAGCAGGAAATCATGAGCCCCATTTCAAAGGAAGCAAAACACTGTGAAATAAAACACTTTTATTAGCACGAAACGTCCAAAAAAAAAAAAAAAAGTGAAATAACACGACCGGCATCGCTCTAAAAATAAAAGCAAATGGAGAGAGAGTTCTCAGCAGGGCTGGAAAATCCCTGACACGCTTTCGATGGGTGGGCTTGATGTTGTGGCTGCAAAAATATTTCTGCTCCGTTTGTTTCTGGCTGTTTTGCAGCTGAAGGGTTGCCAGATCTCTTGGCTGGATCCCTTTTCCTTTGGCATTCCATGAGATGGGACTGCTCATCCCAAAAGGCTTGGAGAGATGGTGGATTCAGGGAATAACTCCCCTAAATGTCCTAGAAATATCCCAACGTTTTGAGCCACAGCAACTGTCAACAACTTGGGAGAAATTGCTTAAAAAATCCCAAAAAACTTCATTTTTCTCCAGCATTTCGGACAGGGAATAGCAGGACTTTTCCCATTTTCGTTGAAATAAGTGTGGCTGCCCAGAGGATGGAGGAGCACAGGGAGGACACAGCCCTGGGGACTCTCCTGCCTTCCAAGAGCTGCTGGGGAATGGCTTTGGGTCTCCCAAGGGACAGGCTGAACCCAAAACCAGGCGGGAAAAGGGTGACAAAAGGAAGTTCAGGTAGGTTGGAAATACCCAAAGGAGTTTGGTCTTTTTTTATTTTTTCCCCGAGGTTTTCCAGCAAAAAGTGAAACTGGAGAACAGCAAATGTCCTTTGGCTCAGCCCATGGCATCCATGGGAGCTCAGTTTTGTTCCCTTCTGAGGGCATCTCACTCCACCCTTTCCAGCTTTTCCTTTGCCCACAGGGGTTTTAGTGTAATTTGCAGACAAAAAAGTCACATTTCGAAATATCCAAGGAAATCTGTTGGTGTTTTGGACCTGCCTTGAGAATAATTTTATTTTTTTTCCCACACAGAAAATTTCTCCCACCTTTTGCGCCACCCACGGAATTTCAACATGGATTTTTTTTTCATATCTTCTCTTCCCTGGCAATCTCCATTCCCAGAAAATTCACTATTAAAAAACAAAACCAAACCAAAAACCCAACAAAAGACCAAAACCAATCAACCAAACAAAAAGAGGAAAAAGAGGAAAAAGAGGAAAAAGAGGAAAAAGAGGAAAAAGAGGAAAAAGAGGAAAAAGAGGAAAAAGAGGAAAAAGAGGAAAAAGAGGAGCCCAGACCTGCTCCTCATTCTCTGTTTTTATGATTTTTTTGTTCTTTGTTGTGCTAAAAACTGATCAAATAACCCATGTCCCTTCCCAGTGGAGCCAATGGCGGGAAGATTTTAAAACTGGAATTATTTTATCGGAGCAGTAATTAATTAGAGGCACTTCCAAAAAAAAAAACCAAACCCATGGTGGAACGCAGCACCCACAGACAATGGAGATGGTTGGGAACCATTACAAAAATTCAAGCAGAAATTAATTTGTAGAGAGATTTAAAGAGGTTTTTGTTACCTCTCTCCACGGTGCCAGCAGTGACCACAGCCAGGGACAAAATCTCCAAAAAATCCCAGCGTTTACTCCCCACTTTCTACTCTTTTCCCCCCTTTTTTTTTTTTCATTCCCGTTTTTTCTCACATTATCTCCTCTCTCAGGGAGCTGCTCTCCTGTGGTTTAATCTTTGTTCAAGGTCCAAGAGCCTTGACTTGGGCAATTCCCTGAGAGACAGAGGTGGGTGACCTTCAGGACAGAGGGACAGGTCACCCTCGGGGCCAGGTAAACAAGAGCTCCTGGAGGAGCAGAGCTGATTGTCCCCTAAAAATCCACATTGGGATATTTACTTGTTAATAATGATAATTACCTGATAATTACCCTGTAACCCTTGAGCGTCCCTCTGCTCCCCCAATTCCTGCCCCCACAACCTCAATTTCTTCATGTCTCCCTTTCCTGCCACCTCCAGAACGTCCCCAGCAAGCCCAGGAGTGTCACAGCTGGGGAATTTTTCGGGAATTTTTCCACTGTAATGGAATTAATCAGCTCGGAGGAGGTGCTGAGCTCACACAGGGGCTTCTCCCTCGCTGGGCACAAATCCAGGGCTGGCTCTTCCACCTGATTTTCATCAGGAAATGACAATTTTCCAATCATCCTCACAATCCCCCAAATAATGGCTGGTTAGTCCACGTGTTTTCAGAAGGTGGGAAGAGTCCCAGCTTCCTTGGCACTGCTCCTTCAGACCCAAAAAACCCCTCCTGCAGCTCTGCCTCACAAAACTCCATCATTCCTGACGTGCCTGATTGTCATAAAGACAAAAAAAAAAAAAACCTGATTTTGTGCTGGGATTAATTGTATTGAAAAATCATTCTGGTGCAGGCTACAAAGTCCATGATTCTCCATGAAATTACCAGCGGAAAGGTGATTTCCACATGAAGAATTCCTGCCTGGGTTTGCTTTGATGGTGTGGATGTAGTGAAGAAAAAGCTTTGCCAGGGCAGAGCCCGACTCTGGGTGTGCACGGAAGCAGGAGGCAAAAAAATTTCCCATTTTAGGTACTTTAAAAAAGAATTTGCCAGCTCTTGGAAACATCAGTGAGAAGGGATGTGCTTTGGTGCCAGAACAATAGGATTGGAGCTTAAGAGAGGCAAGAAGAGAGAACAAGAAGGTCATGAAGATGCTCCAAGGGCTGGAGCCTCTCTGTTCTGGAGCTGGGAGAGTTGGGAATGTTCACCTGGAGAAGGGAAGGTTCCAGGGAGAGCTCCGAGCTCCTTCCAGGCCTAAAGGGGCTCCAGGAGAGCTGGAGAGGGACTGGGGACAAGGGATGGAGGGACAGGACACAGGGAATGGCTTTAAGCTGAAAGAAGTAGATTTAGAAGGGATATTGGGAAGGAATTCTTGGCTGGGAAGGTGGGGAGGGACTGGAATGGATTTCCCAGAGAAGCTGTGGCTGCCCCTGGATCCCTGGCAGTGCCCAAGGCCAGGTTGGATGGGGCTTGGAGCAGCCTGGGATAGTGGGAGGTGTCCCTGCTCATGGCAGGGGGTGGGAATGGAGGAGCTTTAAGTTCCCTCCCAACCTTTTCCTGCTTTCTCTGAAGGTCTGTGCAGCCACCTCGAGCTCACTTCATACAAAAGGGCAAAGAATTGGTGCTTCCCTCTGTTTAACTCGGAAGCAGCAGCTTCCTAAATTAGAGGGAAAGGGAAAAAAAATTCCTACAAATCACCCCTTCCTCTTCTTGCATGAGATTTTTCCAAATTACTTCATTCAGTCTCCTGTAATCCATCGAGGGAGGGGATCTCTGAGGGGAGGGAGGTTTAGGGAAATCTTCACCTTGCTGAGATTTGAGGGGCCCTGCTGGGGGTCATTTGGTGCCCTGGCTGATTCTGTTCCCACCAGATCGCCCCATTTTAGGGTAGATTTACCCCAAAGCAAGGGAAAATGGAACATGTGCAGCTCAATGAGCCACGGCTTCGAGTCCAGGTGGATCCCAGATGGATCCCAGGTGGATCCCAGAGGGCAAAGCTGGTGGCTCCACACTTTCTGCAGCAGGGGACACTCTCAGCCTTACAAAACCCCCATATCCCTCATCCAGCTCTGCTCTGCATGGCAAGAGTGGGCTCCAGGATGGAAAACCCCTCTCATTTTCCTTTTATTTTCCATAAAACTCCAACTGGCTCCAGGGTCTTCTCTTCACTTGGAAAAGTGGGAAGGGGCAGGACTGGGGACCAGGGCCACGCTGCTCCTCATTCCAGGGATTTGCATGATCCAGAGCCCTGGGGAAGCAGGGATGCTCTCGGCCTGGCTCTCAGCATTCCAGCTGAAAGAAACAGGCGCGTTTTGAGCACATTTTTCCCCCCTCAGCATTACTGACCCAGGGGAGGGATGGAGGAGTAACAGCACCAGTGGCTGCAGCTCAGAGCTGTCCCCAGGGTGACTCCTGATGGAAAAGGAGCAGGAATGCGGCTGCCAGCGCCATGTGGGGTCACTCGAAGGGAGGAAACACCCTGGAAGTCCACAGGGTGGTGAAAAAAGAGCGCCTGGAAACGCAGGAGGTGGTGGCAGGGCAGGGCTGCAGCGTGATCCCGGTGGAACAAACGTTTGTCCCGTGGGCAGGCGGCGTTCCCGGCCCTTGTCTGTTATTTCAGCCTCTGTCCGGAGGGCAGAGAAATGCCAGGCCCACTTCTAATTCAGGAAACCGAGGAAGGGAAATGTGAGTGGCCGCTCTGGGAGGCGATCTGCCGGGAGGAAACGCCGCCGGAGGCTTCTCAGCTATGCCGGGAACGGCCTCGGACACTGAGCCCAGCCCGAGCCCGGTGAGGTCCCCACCTCTCGCTGCCGTGCTTGGGTTACTCCAACCTGGGAGTCGCTGCCAAGTATCTGGTGGGGAATCCATGCAGGACGGGCAGGGAGGGATGAGCGGGATGAGCTCACGGGTATTTTCCTTCCCTCTCACCCTGCTGGGAGTCAATGGCCCCGCTGAGCCGGAGTCGCTGCCCGCGAGGGGTTGGGTTCATGGGGAGAGACCTCCATGGGTGAAATCCCGAGCTCTCCGAAGGGAATGGTTGGAGAGGAGCTGTCGCACTGCAGAGAAAAACACCTGGGGCAAAGCCTGACCAAATGATGTGCTGGGATTCCTGCAAAAAACGCGTAGATGGGAGGGAGGGCTCCTCTGGCATGGGGAAGCCTCAGGGAGCTGTCATGGAGCAGGAAAACTTGAAGTCACCCCCCAGACCCCCCTGGGAAGAGCCTGACAGGGCTGAGGTCCCGTCACCTGAGCTGCCGTGGGACAGTGTCACCCCCAGGGCTGGGACACGGGGGCAGCGTGGATTGGGATGTCGGGACCCGCTGCAGGATTCCTTGGATCCTCACAGGTCACTCCCACAAGTTCTTTGTGGGCTGGAGCTCGTTCCGAAAGCGCAGCGCTGGGCTGGGGTCAGGGGGAGGCCACGGGGTTTGTGCCGGTGCCAGCGCAGCGGTGACAACCCCTCTGGGGCTCCTGTCCAGCATCATCCCCGCACCCGGCATCTTTTGATCCCAAAGAAGGCAGTTTTGACCCTTTGGAATGGCCACTTCAACCATCAAACTCCCCGGCTGCTTCCCCCTGGCTCTGCTGGGTCCCCTCCATCCCGGCGAGAGGAATTCCCACTGCCAAAGCCGTGGCACGGCGCCTGTGTGGCACTGCCCTCTGCTGTCGGTGGCTGCGGGGACACCGCCCGAGGCCACTGCTCGCAGCAGGAACACCGAGATTGAGGTCACCCGAGGGATTCCTGAAGGACCTGGGAGCCACAGGGCTGTCCCAGGAGGATGCTGCATCCATGGTCCCCGGGCATGACGAGCAGCAAAGCCCCGGAGGAGTCAGTGCCTGCTCGGGCTTCCCTTTTTTCCCTGGCTGGAAGCAGAAGTGGGGACTATTTTTGGCGCTGCCTGACTTTGGAAAGAGTCACACACGGCCAGGGCATCACCCCGGACCCGGCACCTCGCTGTGGGCAGAGAAAATGAGTAACAGCGAGGGGCTCACTGCCTTTCCATGACCCACAGCTCTGCCTCGGGGCTGCCTGCAGGAACCGGAGTTTCCTTCCACGTGCTGGGATCACCAGCTTCTGTGGGATGTGAAAAATGACTCTGAAACTGCTTTTTTTCCACCAGAGAAACGCTCAGGAGGCAAAGCCTCCCGGTGATAACATTGCTGGTCCTGCCCTCCACCTACAGCCCTTCATTGCCTTTTCCCAAACTGGAAGAGCTCGGGTAGCAAGAGAAGGACACCCGAAATGACCCCAGCACTGCTCCCAAATCCTCCCGAATTCTCCTCGAGGAAAGGCCTCTAGATGGGGCTTTAATGCCATATTGCTCTGGCCTCTGCCAGGCTGGGACGGCTCCTCACCCCCAGCACCCACGGGGGGCTGACTCGGTGCCACTTCCCCCCAGCCGCCGGGATAAGGAAACGGAGATATTCCCAGCTCCTGGTGAATCACGGGGGTTTGAGGAAGCTGGATGGGATGTGACAGCCACCCCGAGGAAGTTTCAGCCCCCCAGCCCAAGGGGTGCTGATGCAGAGCCACAGTGGGAACCCCCACACGCACGGGTGGATGTGGGAAGCTTTGAATGGTGCTTTTCCATGAGGTCTTTATTTTT
>VWZQ01005609.1:249790-269647 GCA_013397015.1 Myiagra hebetior | reverse complement strand
CCCCTTGGATTGGCCAGCCGGGACCGGGCTCTCCGGGAGCCGCGGGTCGCAGCCCCCCGGGAGCTGCCGGGGGCAGGAGCCGCCGGGGCCGAGCGAGCGCTCCGTTCCCCCGTTCCCCCCGGGGGTGCCCCGCCCGTGCGGACCTGTAGCGCACCGGCCGCGCTCCGTGACCCCCTCCCCAGCACGGGACAGCCCCCAAAAAACTCCTTTTTCCCCGCAATTTCAGCGCGTGCTTCAACACCGGGTGCCGGCGAGCGGGCGCTGCCGTCCCGCCGGGGGTGCTGGGGGTTGTTCGGGCGGAGGGCTGCGGGGTGCGGGGCCGNTCCCGATCCTAATCCCGATCCCAACCCCCGATCCCGGTGGTTTTATCCCCCCCGTTATCCCGCTGTCCCATCTCCGTGGAGCGAGCTGGACCATCCAAATCACCCCTTGCCCCGCTCCTCTTCAACGCCTTCCCCCCGCAGCCGCGTTGCGGGGCCGCAGCTCCGTGCGGGGCTTTCTTTCCCTCTGTATTTTATGGGGTGTTGCTGCCTCTTATCCTTAATTTTTAAACCGTTTGTCCCAAAATGTTGTCGGTTTGAGAGAGGGGAGTGGGATGCGAGCACCTGTGTAAGAGGTTTTGGTGTAAGTTTATACAAGAGTGGTGATTCTTGCTTTTTAAATTTTTTTTCCCCGTTTTTTTTCGGGATGTTGTGTTGTGACCACTGGTAGGAGCCACTGGACCAGCCCTGGAGAATGTTTTAGCAGACTTGAGGTTTTCCCCCCTTCTTTCCAGTAAAACAAATCCTGGTGTTGAGGCTTGTCCATTGCTTGTGGTCTGGCAAACTTTTCCAAACAGTGCTACTTACATCTTCTGTTTCCAACTCCAGAACCGTTTCACTTCCTGCTCCTGGGGCTGGTTTTCGAAGGAAACAGCCTGTCCTGCGTGTGCAGGTTTTTAGGAAAAGCCCTTTTCTCCCTCGGCAGTGCACGGAGGGCTGTTCCCAGCCCGTTGGCTCACGTCTCTGCCGAGGACCACCGGCACTGTGCAGCCGAACTGTGCCTCGGGGACTGAGGGGCTTTGGAAGGAGCTTGGCTCTAACTCCCCGATTAATCCCTGCCCTGCTGGTATCTGCTCTGGAGCAGCAGGTAACTCCTTCCAGTTCCTTCTGGGATTTCTCTCCTGGCTCGGGGAGGTTTTAACTCCAGAAGGGACATCCTGAGCCACGGGCAGTGCCTGCTGTCTGTCCTGACCTCTTCGGGTTATTCTGTCTCTGTGCCGCTGCTGTTTCTGATTGGAGCCTCCCTCCCTGGCAATAAGGAGGGGAGAGGAGATGCTGCCAGATGTGCACGCAGCCAGATGTGCTGTGCAGGGCTGCCGTGGTGTGCAGTGCAGTTTGCTTATGCAAAGCATCCTTGTCCCCGGTTAAAGCCCCAGCCAAGGAGCAGCGTCTGCTGCCGATCCTCTCTTTGTTCTTCCAAGAGGCCTCGAGCAGAAGTTGCACTTGCTGCGCTGCTGGGGCCGCGGGGAATAGTCAGTGCCGAGATCCCAGGTCCTGATAATCCACAGGGAGATCCGACAAGTGCGTGTGGGAGAGCCGAGCTCTTCTGTCCATTGATAAGGCAAGAAATCCCACCTGGTAGAAGCTGCCTGTTCCTGCAGAGCTGGGTGGCTCTGCAAGTGCCCTGGGAAGGCTGGAATTGATCTTTTTTCTTATGCCACGTGCATGTAGGAGCTGCTCCAAGGTGAGGCAGCACATCTGTTCATTGTGATAAATCCTTGCTAAAAACCGGGCTGCATCACCGGAGCTAAAACACCCCCTCCAGGCAGGGGAAGGGATGCTCTTTTTTGAGTCCGAGGCATCACCAAAACCACCTTTCGGTGGCCTGCTGGCCCCTCGGGGTGCTGCCATCCCCGTGGAGGAGGCGGTGGGGCGCAGGGCGAGGCTGTGCTAAGCAGATGTCACGCTGTGGCTGCAGCTTGGCTGCTCCCTTCCGCAGCCTGGAGGGGGGATAGGGACAGCTGTGGATGATCCCTTCCCCTCCCCAGCCCCAACGTCTTATTTCAGGGAAAGAATTCCGTGTCTCCAAATGTGCGGGCTGGTGGGGAATTAGTGCCCGGGGACAGGAACGGGGCACGGTTACACGATAACGAGATTGTGTCAGCATGGAGTTATGTCTGTGCACTCCCGAGGGGCGGCGGGACGGGATGCTGGGCTGGGAAAACCTCGGCTGGAGGCTGCTGCTTCCTTGGAAGTCTGGCTCTGGTGTTCCTGGAGGGATGCACAAGCAGCCAAGTGTGATAAATGCGCTCTGGAAGCAGAGTTTGGGGGGCTGTGAGTTTAAAGCCTGGGCGCAGGTGAGGCTCTCGCTGCGGTTTTCCTCCATCCCCAAGCTGCCTGACTGCGAGATGTGCTGAAGGTGATGGTCCAGGGAGGGAGGGACAGGTTTTCCCTTTTCCTGAGGGGGATTCTGGCAGCCTGGGTATTGCTATCTCCTCCCCGGAGCAGGAGAGGAGCAGGTGCCAGCCCGAGCTGGAGCTGCTCCTCAGGACCTGAGGTGACGCTGGTGTGCAGCACTGAGCTGAGACCCCGCAGGCACCTGCTCAGGAGGGGGTTTTAGGGCTAACTAGGGTNTGGCTGTGGGTGAATTTTGGGGCAGGGTGAATTTTGGGGCAGGATGACTGCGGGAGGCTGTCCCAGGCTGAGCCAGCACCAGAGGGGGAGGCATTGCCTCGCCATCGGTGTCAGCCTGCTGGGATGCACTGGCTGCTCCAGAAGCGAGTTTTTTTTTTTTTTTTTTTTTTTCACGCCGCGCCTCTGNGAGATGTGCTGAAGGTGATGGTCCAGGGAGGGAGGGACAGAAGGTTTTCCCTTTTCCTGAGGGGGATTCTGGCAGCCTGGGTATTGCTATCTCCTCCCCGGAGCAGGAGAGGAGCAGGTGCCAGCCCGAGCTGGAGCTGCTCCTCAGGACCTGAGGTGACGCTGGTGTGCAGCACTGAGCTGAGACCCCGCAGGCACCTGCTCAGGAGGGGGTTTTAGGGCTAACTAGGGTTTTTTAGCCACACATCCTGGGGTTTTTTAATGCTAACTAGGGTTTTTTTAGCCCTAACTCCTGGGGAGCAGCCGGAGGAGCCTGGCTGCAGGGATGTGGTGATGCTACAGCTCCAAAGCCGTGTCCCATAAGAAACTTCTTGATCGAGAGGCAAAAGCGTGTCTGTAAAACTGAGCACAGCCCTGCTGGCTTGTTGTACATTTAGAGCAGTGCATCAGGATGGCCNGCCTCTGCAGCTGGGCTTGTCTGAGCACTAATTTGCACCATATTCCAACTGGCTGCTGGGGGAATGGGGGGGTTTGGAGCAGCCCCAGACTGCCGGGATCCCTGAGAAAGCATTGCATTTCAGTTTTCCTCCCTGCTCTGCTTTCCCCCCGGTGCCTGACACGCTCTGGGCGTGGGCACCGCCTCTCCCTCCCTCTCTTTCCTCTCTCCAATGTGGCTGGGGGTGGTGGAAATGCCGGAGCGGCGTCTGGGAATTGTGTTGGGACTTGCACTCCTGGGCTTTGGAAGTGGCAGATGACGGGATTAGCCGTGCTGGGGTGACAGGCAGGCTGAGGAACTCGAATCCTGCTGTGTCCTGTGCTGGTGGGAAGGGAAACCAGCCCGTAGGAGCTGCTGCTTTCCTGAGCAGCCTGATCCCTGGATCTGAGGTGACCCGGGTCATAAATCAACCCCCACCTCTATTTCTGGGGGTTCTGATTTAGACTCTGATTCAGTTTTGACACACCTCATTAAAAAAAAAAACCATTATTTTTTTAATTCTTGCTGGAAGAAGTGTTTTTCCTGCAGGTTGGGATTTGCTCTGCTTTCCCTCTGGGAGCAGAAGGATCCCAGCAGCTCTGCCCCCCTCTGCAAACACTTGTCAAGACAGTAGTAATGTTACAAGTGGCTCATGCTTACATAGTGTTTATATTGACAGATTGCAATGTTCTGCATAAATGAAACTGATCTGTCCCCTGCACGCAGGCAACAGGAACCCTCAAATGCTCACGGGGGGGAGAGGGAGGGAGGGGAAGCATAGCTTGCCCTAATTTACCAACACACCGCTCTGAGAGCTGCGCTGTGGGGTTTGGAGTGTGGGAAGTGTGGTGTATTTTTATTCCCTTTGGCAGGTGCAGGATAGGTGCCCTGCTCTGCTGTAGGATAAAAACCTCGGCCTTCAGGCTGTTATTTTGTCAAGAGAGGCTTTGAAAAGAGCAGAATGTTGGGCTTGAAGGGCTGTTTGGGATCTGTGAGGGCTCTGGGGTGGGTTCCTGAGGGGGGCGAGAAGTCGCTGCGCGAGTTCCCTGGTTCCGTGCGGCCTCAGCTGGAACTCCACCGCCAACAAAAGCAATCCCACGGGTTCTGCCTCCTGTTTTTCCAGCCTGTGGGACCAGCCTGGCTGTGGCAGGCCCCGGCTGCGTGTCCCTGTCACTGGAGGGTGGTGTGGGGCCACGCGCCGGCGGCCGCGGCCTGCGCGCTCCTCCACGGCGTGGCCAGGCCGCGATGGCTCCGCGGACGCGCCCGGCCGGGGCTCCCTGGCGTGTGTGAGATGGAGCAGCTGCTTCCCAGCTCCCCAGCACAACCCAAAAAAACAAAACCTGGCCTCGGCCGGCGGGGCAGGAATGCGGCACGCAGGCAAACACAGCTGGAGCGGCCGGAGGCAGCGCCCGGGGAAGGCGGCTTGGCCATCCCGCCCCGAGCGGTTCTGCCTCTTGTCCTTCCTCTTGTTCTGCCTCTTCCACACGGCTCTGCCGGGGTTACGGTGCTGGATTTGGGGTTTTCCTTGGAAAGCTGGAAGGGTTTGACTGGTTTGTGTGGGGTTTTTTTTCCCCCCTCCTTTGCTTTTTTGGAGCTGGGTGAATTGTCACTGCTGCAAGTCCTGCCTGGCTTCTCGCCCAAAGTTGGCCTCTCTGGGTCAACTCAAAGCAGTGTTTAACCTCCATTCCTTTGGAAAGGGAACCCCGTGCCCAGAATCAGCATTTCCTTTGGAGGTGCTTGGAAGTGGCCCTGGATTTGATGATGAGGTGCCACAAGGGTGGTGACAAAGCCAGGAACGTTTGGAGAAACAGCGGTGCCAGGCCTGCATCTTCATCCCTGGGGAGCAGGGTTTGTCCCAAATCGGGCTGGGAAGTACCTGGAAGCTCCTCCTGCCTGCAGGGGATGGAGCAGCATTAATTCAGACAGGAATTAGTATTTTTTTGGCTTAAGTAACGGATCGACCACGTTGCTTGACATTTTGGAACCATGAACTTGTGCCTCAGTTTCCCTCACCTGGGGCAGTTTCTCTCTGAGCTCAGGTTAATGATGAGCACTGTTGCAGCCTCCACGTCCGAATATTGCATTTTTCTTTTCCCCAGAGCTGTAGATGACACCTTGGAGGGGGAAGATGGCTTGTTAGGAGAATATTGAGTGGATACCTGGCAAAGCAGGAGGCCAGTGACTTCCTTTAGCCTGACTGGTGATGCAGAACCAGAGACCAGGAATCCACAGGACTCTGTTCTCCTGCTGAAAGGCCTGGTCAATGATTAACTTGATTTCTGGGAGCTGCTGACAACAATAAAAGGGAGTCCAGCCCCATAACCCCAACACAAAAAGCCCCTGAGTGTTTAATAATTAAAGGCCTTGTGCTTTATCGGGGTAATGAGAATCGCCTCAGGGCTTATTCAGTGGCAAGTAATTGAATTAGGCTGTGGGATCGGGAAGGGGGAGAAAGTTAAGTGGAAAGTCTGGAAGACTGCATGGAGAAGCCTCCGTGATGCTGCTCAGTCTGAATCTTTCTGACCAGAGCAAGTTCTGACAGTTTTTTGCTGCTTTCTTCGTGTTTCTGTCTGATTAATTCACTGTGCTGGCAGACTCGGTGTAGTTGCCTCTTGGAGAATCATGGAATGGTTTGGGTTGGNGAATGGTTTGGGTTGGAAGGGACCTAAAAGCTCACCCAGTTCCACCCCTGCTGTGGGCAGGGACACCTTCCACTTATCCCAGGCTGCTCCAAGCCCCATCCAGCCTGGCCTTGGACACTTCCAGGGATCCAGGGGCAGCCCCAGCTTCTCTGGGAATTCCATCCCAGCCCCTCCTCACCCCCACAGGGAAGGATTTCCTCCTAAAACCTCCTCTAAACCTGTTCTCTTTCACTTTATAACACTCCCACTTATCCTATCCCTATCTACCTGTGTAAAAAGTCCTCCCCAGCTCTCTTGAAGATATTCCTGGCCATGGGGTGCTCCATTCCATTCCCTTCATTTGAGGACATGCTGACAGTGTCGTTATTCCTAATAAATGTTGATACTTAAACATTCTTTAAGATTTTTTTTTTTTTTAGTGGGAGATCTGAGTCAGAGGGAACTGCAGAACTTAAAGTATCATGGAGGTGGCTGGGCAGCCAGAGGAGGTACTGGACCAGTGGACATCACTGGGGTTTCCACAGAGTGAGGTCCAGAGCTGCACAGGGGTGGTGGGACATGGAAATCTTGGCTCAGGAGAGCTGAAGATGGGATTTGCCTTCCCTGTCTCCTGTTGGATCCCTGTGCCTTGATGCCTTCTAAGGGGGCCTTAGGTTGGAAGGGGAAGTTTGGAGATGTTAAATCAGAATATCCCCACTGTGGGGGGAGAGTTTTGAACGTCAGAGCTCTGGGGTCACCAGTGGTGGGAGGACTTCTGCTGCCAGGAGCTCCATGTAGGTGCTCTCTGCTCCAGTTCCATGGAATAACATGGCCCCTTCAGGGCTTGGATTCTGTGGCCACCTGAGTTCTGTAGATGAGAGAGGGGTCAGCTGTTCCCCTGATGTTTCAGGAGAGGACTTGATGCATTGGAAGTGTCTTGATCTGCTCTCTCTCAATTTCTGACCCCGTGGTTCCAGCTGCCTCCTGAGAGACCCTGCTGGGGTGGGATGGTTCGTGCTGAAACCTTTCGTTGGACACAAACTCCCCAAGTTCCCAACTTCCAGGGGGGTGCTGGAGCAATCCAAGGAGTCTCCAGGACCTGGTTTTCCAACCTGAAACCTGCTGAGCCTCTGGCTCCCCTCCACAGTGACGTAGCCCCTTCTGTCTGCAGCCAAAAAAGCTCTCTCGTGGCTTGTGGTGTGTTCATACAACTGGTTCCTCGTTGTTTGCACTCTTAAATGGTCTTGGGGGGGCCACAGCTCCTCCTGCAGAACGTGGCTGCAGGTTCTGGACCAACAGGAGCCAGGTAGGATCTGTTTTCCTGCCTTTTTCCAGAGCTCAGGAGCCAGCTCGGGCCCAGAAATTATTAGGATTATTATTATGGAAAGGGTTAACCCTTTAGGAGCTTTTTTTGACGTCAAGACGTAAAATTTTTTTTCCTCTTCTCCTGTTTCTGGCTGTGCTTTTTGAGGTTCCTTCAGATGGTGGCTGTAAGTGCTAATGAGCCTTATCTCTCCAGATACTGTCATAAAACACACTTATGAAGTTTATCAGCTCAGCAAGCTTTACATTTTATTGTAACGTGTGTTTGCACTTCCCTAAGTGGAACAGGGAGTATTTTGACTCCATGGATAAACACAGCAGTTACAGGGTTTGCTGGAGCTGATAGAAAAATCTATCCTGATTTTTTTTTTTTTTTTCTTTTCCCTTCTTTTTTTTCCCCCTCAGCTCTTGCCAGGAACTCTCGTTTCAGATGGATCAGGCAGCTCCTGCATGTGTTCTGTAGCCTTCCAGTGTGGTGTGATCATAAATAATTCTTCTCTAAGGTGTGGGGAATATTTTGTTAACTCAGTTGCTGGAGGATTTTAGGGGAAGGGGAAGTGATAGGTAACAAAAAATTGAATTTTTTTTTTTTTGGGAAGAACACAGAGGAAAACATCTTTTCTCTCCATCCACCACAGAACATGCAAACTCAACAGTGTCTGCCAGTAATGCTGAGTCTGTGCTGGCTTGGGATGCAGCATGGAATACCCAATTCCTGTTGATTCCCAACAAGCTGGATGGGAGTTGGCAGGAATTTTATGAGCAGATTCATTTGGCCTAGCTGATTAGAATAGCCTTAATTGGGCAGCCATGTGGTCATGGAGTTTGGGGTGGAACTTGCTCTGAATTCTGCGTTTGCCACACACTGGATGGAGGAGTTTCCCAATTGGAGCAAAACTTTCCTTTTTTGGAAAAAACTTCTTGGAGTCTTCAGGAGAGTGAAGCAACAAAATGGGCCATGGAGTGTAGCAGGAGGTGACTTTTTGTGATGTGGAGCACCACGTGATTTCCCCTAGACATGAATGAAGCACTGGAGGAAGCCCACTGAGATATCTGAGCTTAGCCTAAAACCCTGCCCGAGCTGGTCCTGGCTGAGGCAATCCTGGCAGGAACGGGCAGAAGTTTAACCAGAACTTCGGTGTGCTGCTGAAATTCTCGGAATTTCTGTGGAGCAGCCCCCCAGCACAAGGAGGGTCAAGGCACTGTTGTTTCCAAGGCCCAAATCCTTTTGGAAGAGGTCAATTGATGGGTGAAAGACAGTCAAAAACGAGTTTATTTTGAAGTACATGGGGGTGTGTTGAGTCTGAGCCCTGGGTGGTGCTTGGGAGGGGATAAAGATGAATTGTTCTGGAGCACAGAGCCCACAGCTTGACCCTGGGATTTCTGCTTCTGGATCTTCAGCACCACTTTGCTCTGGCCATGGAGACACCTTAGAGCTCCTTCCAAGGTGCTCCAGGAGAGCTGGAGAGGGACTTTAACAAGGGCCTGGAGGGACAGGACAACGGGAATGGCTTCCCACTGCCAGAGGGCAGCATAAAATGGGATATTGGGAAGAAATCCTTTCCTGTGAGGGTGGGCAGGCCCTGGCACAGGGTGCCCAGAGCAGCTGGGGCTGTCCCTGGATCCCTGGAAGTGTCCAAGGCCAGGTTGGGCAGGGCTTGGAGCAGCCTGGGATAGTGGAAGGTGTCCCTGCCCATGGCAGGTTGTTCTCGTGACTTGCTGGGGGTTTTGTAGCCTTCCCTCACCTGATCCTAAAAGGAACAGCACAGAGGCATCACTGTGCCCTGCTCCTCATGGTTTTCCTGCAGATAATTCCTGGTGTAGACTTCAGTGGGAACCCCTGTTGTCAGCCCCTGCTGAGCTTGGGGCTTTGCTTTTTCACTGTTTAAATATCCTCATTGTCATCTCCTTTTGCAGATTGATTATTTTTTTTTTATTAAAGATTGATGATCTGATGTTTGGTGTTGCACCAAAACAAAGCCAGGCAGCCCTGGGGATGTGACCACACTTTTTTTTTTTTTTTTGATATTGCAGCTGAAGGTTTTAGGTGAAGGTGGCTCTCTCCAGAGGACCCTGTGGGGTTTTCCAGCTCTGTTTTAGGACCACTGTCAGCAAACACCTCACTCTGAGGTGTCCAAGGTGTGAAGTTTAATTTTCTGGGCGTTGGATGGTTCTCTGTGGTTGTGGCTGAGCTTGGGGTGGCTTCATTTTGCCCTGGTGACCATGCAATGCCACACTTGGGCTCTGTGGGGGATCCCTGGCAGCTGATCCCTGCTCTCAGGGTGAGATTTTTGGAGTGGATTTACCCTGCTGGGCCTTGGTGCTGGAGCTCCTCACTGCCTACAGGAAGGGTCTCTGTTGTTTGCAGGAGCTTTGCCACATTCCCGGAGGGGAAATTATTTTGGTTCCCCCCAGATCTTGCTTTGGGTTCAGCTTCTCCTGATTCCTGTGGAAAACCAGTCAGTCACGTCTCCCCTGGGCACAGAACCTCTCCCAAGGCAGGGGGGTGAGAGCTCAGCAGACAAATTACTCAGATCATCAAAGAAAATGTGTTTCCACTCGAGTTTAACAGAAAGGCCCCACAGTATTTTGGTGTTTCTCAGCTTCCCTAAATCCTGCTCAATGGTTTGAGGTGTCCCAGCCCATCCTGGTGGGATTGGGAGCCAGCTCAGTGATTGCACTTGGGATGAGCATCCACCTTGGACTGGATCCACTGGTGTTGGCTGCAGGGCCTCTCCCCAGGCAATCCCTGACTCCAGGGACCTTTCCCAGCTCAGGAACACAGAGTTCAGCTGCTCTCCAGTGCTGCCCATCTCCTCTGACAGGAAACCCAATCCTGCAGCCCAAACCCCTCTGGGGACAGTTCACCAGAACTGAGACTTGATTTAAAAGAACTGGCTTGTTTGGCTTAATCTTGACAAAATTCTTTTCTAGCCCTAATCCTCTCCCAGTGTAAGGTGAGATCTTGAAATACCTGGCAAATGTAGGGCTCAGCTCTCTCTCTCTGCATCTCTGGGCCTCTCTGCAATCAAAAGTGAGGGGGGTAGGGGCGTTTTCAGCCCCTGCCAAAGATAAATCTCCTGCTGGGAGCAAGCAGGGAGCTCTTTCCCAGTCTGTGGTTAACAAGTTGATCTGACAGGCCAGAGGTGAAGCAGCCACTTGAGCTGAATTACAGGCTCTGACCAAAGATCCAACACTTCCTCTGGCTCATTAGCACAGCTGTGCTGCATCCCTGGGGACTATTTCTATCTTCTGGCTTGTCCCATGTTGACTCTGGAAATCCGGAGGCTTAGCATGAGTTTGGAGAGAGGGCTGGAGCTGAAGAGCTGCCCTTGGGGAGGGCGTGAGCTGCTCTGAGGAAGGCTTTGAGCAGCCCCTGTGGTCAGCGTTACGAGCTGTAATGTCCCTCCTGGTTTGTGGAGCTGAGGGAAATGCGTTTCCAGGCAGGGTCCTGCCTCTCTGCAAGGTGCAGGATGTGTGGGATGCTGCTTGGAAGGGAGTGGGGCCAGCCATAATCCCACACTTGCAGGATCAACAGCTCCCCTGAGCTTGCAGAGAGATCAGCAGCCCTGAATCGATGCCGTGGGGATGCTGTAAAAGTGACTGCAGTGTCTGTGGGGATTTTGTGTTCCCTGAGCACGGGCTGGGTTCAGCAGGGCTGTCCCAGACACGCAGGGTGGGAGGCACCAGGGCATCCTCCCTCATCCCTGGGGCCGCTCGAGGCTCATGGAAAATCTGAGACTGGTGCTGGGAGCTGAGCTGAGAGCGGGGCCTTGGCTGACTCACGGGGACAAAAATGCCTCAGTTTGGGACTGCACAGGCTCGGTGACCCCGTTACACCGTGGCTCCAGGTGTTCTTTGCCAGGGGCTGGATGTTCCCCCTCACAGACTGGGGCAGAGGAGTTGGGGGTGACTCCCTCTGCTTCCAGAGAACTGGAATGAGGTGAGCTGCTCCCAGGGATGCTCTGCTGCTGTTGGACACATCAGGGGCACAGGCAGGGATGGGTCAGTGGCCTCCTCCAAACAGCTGCTCCTCCCTGCCTGCGTGGGGCTGCTCTCTCTGCTCCCAGAGCTCTCTGCAGGCTCCTTTTAGGTGTTTGTGGCTGAAGTGGCTCTCAAGCTGGTGTCTGACCTGTCTGTATGTGTTCAGCTTTACCCAGCTGTGGGTGAAGGGGGCAGAGATGGCTCAGGATCTGCGTGGCTTTGGGTGCTTTGGCTGTGGCACAGGGCTGTTCTCCCAGGGAGCAGGCTCTGAGCCGAGTCAGGGATTTGCTGCACATCCTTTGGTTCTTCTTAGAGCCCCAAAGGGCTGTTGGACCATGGATTCTATCTGAAAATGCCCTCAGTGTGTGCCTGACAAAGCAGGGCCCTGCTGGGTTGGAGTTTCTCCTCCTGTTGCAGCAGTAAAGGGGATCCAAAGACAAATTTATGGGAGTCCTCCTGCTGACTTGGTGAGCTCTGAAGTGTTTAAAAGCAGGCCAACACCAAGCTTCAGCCCACGAGGTCTGGCTGCAAAACAAGATGAGTGGTGCAGGCTTCACTTTCGGGGTGCAGCGTTGCACCTGCTCTCCTTTTCCAGAGCCTGGCTGGGAGATGCGTGGCTGGATTTGCAGGGCAGCTGCTGCCCTCGCTTCAAGCACCAGCCACACGTTGCTCTGGCTCCTGTCAGCTGCCCGAGCTCCTCTGTTTGTGTGTCTAAAACTTGAAGGCTGGGAGAAGGAAGAAACCTGACCAGTGCAATGGAAACCTTCAATTCCCCGCGGTCCCAGGAGGAGAAGAGCAGCTCCAGGCTGGAGCTAGGAATGAACTCCGTTTGTACGCTGCCTCGCCTCTCCAGGAGGAGCAGCAGCCAGGAAAAATATCAACAGTTCCATTAAAAAGTCTGCTGGTTTGCTAAAGTAGTGGAATAAACATACCTGTAGGTAAAACAGCCCGAACCGCACAGGAAACATTAACGGGAGCGAACACACGCAGCCTCGCTGCCTCTCCCTGTGGATCTCCCCGATAAAAAACTCTGCCTCCATGGCGATGGGGACATCAAACAGCAGCTGGGGGGATTATTCTTAGCTGGGGAAGAGCTGGCTTGCGTGAAACAGGGGCTCGGTGGTTTCCTAGAAAGGCAAAACCTGGGCTGAGCCTGCCCTGCGCCGCTGCCTGCTCGGGGGCGGGGGGCTGGAGTGAAAATCGAGGCAGGATGTGGTTTGGGGTGGTTGGTAGCCCTGTGTTTGATTTTTTTTTAATTGCCCCTTCTTAGTTTTCTGATCCCTGTTTCTATGGGAATTGTGTGAGGCTGACCTGCTTTTGCTCTAACTGGGCTGAAAACCAGTGGGAAGTGGGAAACACCCTGGGAGCTTGCAGAAGAGTGAGGTGGGTGTGGTAGCACTAAATGGGGAATCCAACCACCCCCAGCCATCAGTGTGGGGTGGAGTTGGCCCTTTCCCACCTGCACAGACCCCAGATCCATCCTCTGACCCCTTTGGGACAGGGGGGATGGAGGGAGACCTCTATTTTGTGTTTCGGTGAGGGGACGTGAGCCTCGAGCGTGGCTTGAGTGGGAGATGCTGCCAGCACTCCTTGGAGCAGGGAGCTGCCCATAAAACCCAACTTCCCCTTGGCCATGCCCAGCAAATGTGGTCTGCCCAGAAAATCCGGGTGGAAAATGCCTTTGGTTGCAACCAGATGGCACCTGTCAAGCACAGGGAGACATTTCTATTAGTGCTCTTATTGGAGTGTTTTGGATCCCTCCCAGGCCAGAGCTGTCCTCCCCGAGGCAGATTGATGGGATTATTGCATGCTAGAGACAGTCCCTGTGCTCCCAGGCCTCATCTGCACAGCCACTTAGCACAACTAATCTGAACTGACTTTTAAAGTGGATTAGTTCAATTACTCTTAACTAGGCCTGGTGGAAACACTCTCCTTGGGGATTAAAGATCCTTAATTCACTTTAACGGACTTGATTTCCATGCAAAGCAGGCTAAACTGAATTAAGGGCACTTCAGAGCCTTGTTTGGAGGAGGCACTCCCAAACTGATGTGGTTTAACCACCCCACTTTGCATTCCTGGGCTCGATTCATGCCAGTGGAGCGTTTCTGGAGTGTCCCCTTCCCAGTGACTAATTCAGGCAGCCTCTCAGATAGAGAGCTGCAAACACTTTACCTCAGCTGATGTGTGAACCAGCTCCTCTGAAACACCTCCTGCATCTGCTGAGCCACTGCTTAAAATCGCTGCTTTAGAGGTGTTTACTTTCCTTTAATTTTATTTTCTTTTCCTGATGTTGCTTTTTTTTTTTTCTTCCCCCTTTAACTCTTCAAACCAAACTCTTTGCTTTTTCACTTAAAAATGCAGGGCAGTGAGTCACACATCAGCTTTTTCCCTGCTGTCCTGAAGTCTCTGGATGAGCTGGGAATACTTGACCAACAGCACCACTCCTCCTTCAGCTGAGGAGTTTCTCTCCACTTGAGGGTGAGCTGTGGTTGTGAAAGACTTTTTGGCCTCTGTTTTCCAGAAGTTTGAGTGAAAAACAGTCATTCCATGTGGTGCCCTGGATAATTCTTGCTTTGGAGGGAACTGGGTGGGACAGGGCTTTTCCTCTGCACTTGAAGTGTTGGATGATGTGGGTGTGGAGGAGAGGAGGGGAATCCTGCCAGTGCCAGGGAAGATCCCTGAAGGGAAAAATGATCATGACTTTTTTTTTTTTTCCCTTCGTGCTGATCCTAAACATTTTGACTCTGAAGGGGAGAAGGGAGAGCAGTGACCCCATCTGGGGATGGGGCTCTTCACCCTTGCTCTCATCCCTACACCCCATTACCTGATCTGACACCATCCTGACCCCTTGCCCTTCCCACCAGACCCTGCTTTGAATCCAGATTTAACCCCTGAGGAGCAACTTCCAGCAGGCTGTGGAGGGAAGGGCTGCTTGGCACAGCTTTGCCACCTTTCCTGGGGATGTTGGCCGAGGAGAGGAAGGGTTAAACGCCGTGGCTGAAGTGAGTGCCAGCATTGCTCTGGGTAAGGCTTCTCCGGCGTGCCAGAGCAAGGTTTATTTTACTAATAGCCCTGTGTAACTTCACCCTCCCCTCCTGCTTAGGATATTTCAGCTCCTCTCCTTAGTTCAGCATCACTTCAGGCCTGGGGGAGCAGTTTGGGTGGCCACAGCAGCAGCTGGCAGCCGTGGAAGGATTTTTTTTTCTCTTTTTTTTTTTGAAAGGGAGGGTGGGGAACAAACCCAGAGTTTCTTTAGGTTGGGTTTTTCACGGCTCTCCTGAAGAGTCCCCGCAAGGCTGTGGAGAAGGGAACAGACACCGCACACAGGCAGGACATGGATGCTGCTGCTGCCCTGATGTGCTGGGGCTGTGAGACCTCTCTGTGCTGCAGCTCAGAAATCCCTCAAAGGCCCCTCTGTGCTGCCCTGCAAAGGCTGTGTCTCGCTTACGGCTCTGCCTGAACCCTGAGCCGATTTAATCTCCTTTTCTTGCCACCAAGGAGCTCCTCCTTCCCTCTCTGCAGCAGCTCGAGGACATCACCGAGCTGCTCCTCAGTCCCTGGTGGCCTTCAGGCTTGGCTGGGAGCTTGGCACAAACAGTGACAATGTGGCTGCTGTGGTTCTGCACTAAATCTGGTTTCTCTGGTGGAGTTTTCTGGGCCAGTGATGGATTTGGGGAGACTTTTACTTACTCATATCATGGAATGGGCCTAGGCCAACAGGAACCTTAAAGATCCTCTTGTTCTACCCTCTGCCATGGGCAGGGACACCTTCCACTATCCCAGGCTGCTCCAGGGCCTCACCACCATCACGGGGAGCAATTTCTTTCTAACATCTAATCTAAATCTCTATTCTTGCTCAAAGAGTACCCTCAGAAAGAAATACCTTTTTTAATTTTAATTTTTAATTGCCTGAGCCAAGAGCTCTGTCTCCCGAGGTTTTGGTGGCAATGCCTGGTGAGTTTAGCACCATGAGGTGCTGCTGTTTCCTTCTTTAAGGCATGAGGCCATTAACTTCATCTTTAGCATCTCTTAAGATTTTTTTTGGGGACAGTTGCTCTGGGAAGTACTGAAAACAAAGACTCCTGAGAACACATCAATTTTGTCTAAGTGTCCAACTTGTAATTTCACTCCCGAGAAGACACCAAGGCGTTGCTGGGAACTCTTTCACCTCAGGACAGGTTTTTAGTTGGGAATTATGCTGTTTTCCAATCTCAGGGTCTATAAAGAGGTGCATTAATACATCCTGCAAAACCTTCTCCTTTCTTAGGGGTACCTGGGGAGGGGACCCCCATCCCTGGAAGCGTTCAAGAGGTTGGACAGGGATTGGAGCAACCTGGGATAGTGGGAGGTGTCCCTACCCTTGGCAGGGGGTAGAACTGGATGATCTTCAAGGTCTCTTCCAACCCAAACCATTCCATGATTCTCTGTCTGTTCTAGGATAGCTTTTTCAAGGCCTTTTTGAGGTCAGGCTGATGAAGTTTGAGTTTGTGACCATTGTCTAAAGAGGGAGTCCAACAAGCTGCCTTCGAGGTGGGAATTGCTCACATCCAAGAGCAGCCCAATGGAGTTGTCCATCCCTTGTGGCTTCCTGGGGAGATTGTGGAGCTCCAGAGCTGTTCTTGTAAGGAGTCAGGAGCTGGAAACCCAAATGTGAGACCCAGGAGCTGTATTTTAAACCCAAATTCAATGATTTCGCTTGTGGTGCCACTTCTTCCATCACGTGCTGCTGTGACCATTGGGCAGGGGGGGTAAAGGATCTGATGGAGTGGCCCTAAAAATGGTTTTTCAGTAGGCAGAAGATACCTGGCAACACCTAAACTGATTTTTTTCCTCCTGTAAATCTTCAATCTGAGGGATCTTGACCTGTGGTATTCATGGGATTGGTGAGGTTTTCCTTATTTTCTGTGCTGGTTGCCCCCTTCTTTCTGCAGCTTTTCCACAGGGATGGAAACTCTGTGCTGTAGGAGAGCCTCAACTTCCATCTACAAAAAGGAGCTGATCAGTGTCAAAATTGGGAGTAATGGATTGAGTGAGATGCTGGTGGATGGATTTTATGGCTTTTTGTGGTTTCAGGTTGGGAAGAGCAAACCTAGGGAAGGTTTGAAGAACCTCAGAACTTCTTGAGTTCTTGGGTCAGGTGGTGGTTGGGTGGAGGAGCTGAACAGAAGCAAATCTGGAGTAGAATCACAGCTACTGCCAAATCCTGTCCCTGTGACTTTGAGGACCCAAAAGGAGAAATTTCTTTGCAGACCAAGCTCTTGTCCAGTTAGGGGAGGCCAACATCTTCCCCAGCAGTTCCAAACAGAAAGATGATGTTCTTGAAATCACTGAAAACTCTTTAAAATCACTCAAAATCTCTGCTGTGGGATTTATATACATCCTGCTTAATGGGTTCACACTGGAACACTTCTTGATCTCTTGCTGCCCTGTTTTCAGCAGCCTCTGGACAACCTGAGGGCTGTTGCATTTTGGTGCCAGGATAATTTGGTAAGGATTTGTCCTTTTTAATGGTTTCTTTCCCACCTCACTCTTTAAAGCTGCTCTAATTCCATGTTGCCCTAATTGTGATACGCAAACTTTAAAAGGAAAATCGCAGCCAATGTATTTTAAGATCCTTTTGGGCAAGCAGCCCCCTACTTAACGTGATAAATTTGGACAGCTTTTCTCACTAAGGAAAATAAAAAGCTTTCCAAATCAAGAAAATTATGTAAGCAAATCCGATGAGTGTGCTCTAAAATTAAACCTGCCTCACAAGCTTTGGGACCTTTAGTGTGAAACCAGTGCTGGGCTTTTGGGGTTTTTTTTTGGTTGGGGTTTTTTGGGGGTTTTTTTGGAAGCTTTAAAACCTGGCTGGGGAATGTCCAGCAGTGTCCTGACTTTCTCTCTGAACCACCTGTCCATTTATTATGACCAGATGTGGAGGAACATAGAATTATCAGGGACCATCCTTGCCCAGGACCCACTTCCCATCATCCTAAATGAGCCACCATAGGTATTGGCCCAGAAATTTTATGGAAGCACTGGTTGGCTTGTCCTGTTCCTTCATGGATCTCCTGCCATGCAGCATCCAAAGGCATGACCCTGTAGAATTCCAGTATGGTTTGGGTTGGAAGGGACCTCAAAGTCCATCTTATTCCAACCCCCTGCCATGGACAGGGAACCTTCCACTATCCCAGGTTGCTCCAAGCCATGTCCAACCTGGCCTTGGACACTTCCAGGGATGGGGGATCCACGAGCTCTCTGGGAACTGCAGTGCAGTTGCAGCTCGGCGTGGATTTTCCATGCTGGAACAGAGTTGTGGTGTCTCATCCTCTGTCACCCAGATTGGCTGGTGGGAGCTTCCTAAACCTGGAGGTATCAAACTGCAATGGACACTCTACAGATGATAATTAATCCAGGATGAAGGTGGGATAGAAGGGTTTTTACTGGTCACTTTTCCATAAATCCCCATCTCCTCATTCTGCATGCATTGGGAAATTCCCTTTTCTTGAGGCTGTCTTCATCCTCCCTCCCATTGTACCCCCTAAACTCTCCTCCACTTTACCCAAGGTGTGTTTTTTTTGTGTCAGGTTGCCAAAGTTGCTTGGAGACCTTCATTCCCTTGTTGCAAACTTGGAAGAGCTCAGCATTTTCCTCCAGGGGTAGCAGTCAACAGCTTTCTCCTGAGGGAAGTGGAGGTGCAGGCACTGATCTCCTCTCTGGTGACCAGTGACGGGATCCAGGAGAACAGCAGGAAGCTGTGGAGGGGTGTAGGCTGGATCTCAGGAAAAGGTTCCTTTGCTGGGCACTCTCCTGGGCACTGCCCAGGCTCCCCAGGGGATGGTCATGGCCCCAAGGCTGCCAGAGCTCCAGGAGCCTTTTGACACCCAGGGATGCCCAGGGTGGGATTGTTGGGGTGTCTGTGCAGGGTCAGAGTTGGACTGGATGATCCCTTCCAGCTCAGGGAATTCCATGATTTGAGCATCTCCATGGGGTTTCCCTGTTGGGTCTGTGGTGCCCTCCCAGTTTGGGATGGGAGGAAGGAAGACCCTCAACTCTGCATGAAGTTGTTTTCTCCAGCCAGAGCAGGAATTAATTGACCTTCTTGGCATTTGTTCTGAGGCATCTTTGAGCTGTTGATAGCCCAGGGTGACTTTTAAGGGTTCATGGCGCCTTTCCTGGCCAAAGCCAGATGTAAACACTGGTAAAACCTCATCTTTTCACTCCGTAGACCCTCACATTGTGCTCTTCGTTCTTGCTGCCCCCACCAGCTGTGTCAGCTCGGCCTCCCAAGGTGTTTCCATGGGGGAAAAATCTCCCCTGATCCTGTTTTACTCCTTTATCTGCAGCCTGGGGACAGGTTTCCAGCAAACACACGGAGCAGTTGTCAGCGTTGCTATCCTCTCCCGCTCTTGTTCTTGGCCCTTGGTCCTCCCGAGCTCGTGCAGCCAGGAGACACTGAAATCCTGACTGCGCAGAGCACAGGATGGATAAACATCTTAATCTCACGGATCCCTCCATCTAAATGTTTTCTGGGGCCCTCCTTCAGGCAGGATTAGCCTGGAAAGGCGTCCCAAAGGTCGTAGCCTTGCTCTGACTCGCGCCGCCGCTCGAGATGCTGAACGTGTGTGAAAGCCTCAGCAAAAGGCCTGAGATGCCATCCCTGTTCTCCGAGGAGCATCTGTGTGTCCTCTTGGGCTTTGGACTTTGGTCTTGGAGCTCTGCCTGCCCCTGTTAGCCATTGTGATAGCGTTGCCTGGAGCGCCCAAATGTGACATGTAGCAACTGGCATTTTGGCTACACTCAAGTGTAAGATTTTTCCAGTGTAGGTTTATATCTGGTTTGTTTTTTTTTTTTTTTTTCCCCTCTCGTTCAAGTGTGTGCATATTACTGCTGTGATTTATTTTCAGGCTCCAACTTGGGTTTTATCACTTGAAATGCTTTGGAAACTTGGAGGGCTTTTTTTTTTATTAATTAGTGGCAAGGCCTTCTTTACCTCGGAGGAAAATTCTTGGGTTAAGAATGCTTTTGATTCGCAAAGAAATTAGGGTAGAAAGGTTTTTCCTCTTATCTTTGTGTTCTTTGGGCAGTGCTTTCCTCCTCGAAGCTGCCATTTGCTTTGCTGAAGTTCACTTTGCTTCTTGACAGCTCTAGAATGGATCAGGATTTGTTACTGGAATGTCAAAGCCCTCAACATGGATATCCTTCAGCAGAAAGTTGGGTGGAAAGCCACAATCCAGGGAAAACAGTCTTGAGCTCTTGTTTAAAGCGGCACAGGATGGAAGAAATCAATACAAAGAGTATTTTTGGTGATAAATAGCAATATTTTTGTGCTAGGATGGGTTGTTCTTGCTCCCTTCATCCTGAGGCTTGTAACAACAAAGTGAACATCTCCCAGCCGTTCCCTCCCTGTGAAAAGTCTCTCCGTGATTTCGGTTTCAGTGCTTTCTGTTGCTTCAGCTGCCTGTGAGCGATGCATTCTTGGGGCACTCTCAGCCACTGCTATTTTGGGGCTGGAGAGGGGTAAACTGGAGGGATTCCTTTCTCCACCCCCAGGTGTGCCAGTTTTGGCCAAAATCCAGCAATTTATCCTCTGGGAGAAAGTCAGGTTACAACCACCCTTCCCCCCCCCACCCAGGTTTGGGGAAAAAAAAAATCCTCGAAGGAAAGTGAA
>VWZQ01005609.1:223360-249637 GCA_013397015.1 Myiagra hebetior | reverse complement strand
ATTTGTTTTTCCCTCCCCTCTCAAGCTCAGTTTAAAGGCACAAAATTAATTTTTTTTGCATAGAGCCGTGCTAGGGGATCCACACCATAGAGTCACCCCAAGACACCAGGAAAACAAACGGCACCCTGGGGATGGCAGAGGAGCAGGAGCTGGCAAAGCTCTTGTTCCTGTGGTTCAGGCATCACTTGTGGGGTTTCAGGGAAGAGTGAGGTGTGAGACCTGCGGGTTGGTGTCCCTGGGGATGTGGGGCAGGGGATGCTGGATCCTCCCCAACCCCAGGGAGGGCTCCAGGATGGTTTGGCAGGAGGCTCTGGTAGGGATGAGCCACCAAGGCTGGGGGTGGGATGGGGATCTTGACACGGGGCCAAGGGGAAAGTCTCGGGCTCAGAGAGAGGGGCTGGGGAATGTGATCCCGGCTCCCAGGGAGGGACGTGGCCAAGTTTTGTCCCAGAGCTCTTGGGTTTCAGCTGCTGCTTCAGCAACGTGGTCGTGCAGGGTTTGCTTAAAAAGCTGGGAATTCTGGTTCAGTTTGTCCCAGGAACCAAAAGCAGGTCTCACCCTGCCGTGTTTAGACTCCAAACTTGCTGGAATCTCCTGAATTTCCCTTCAATTTACATCCATACCCTTCCTTTTAAATGTGTTTTGCCACAGGATTCTGGGAAAAAGAAGACTCAGGCTGATTTGGAGTGCAGGCTGGGCTCAGCCAGATTTTAACTTCTTTTGCCCTGAGCTGTCTTCATGTATTGAGTGGGCAGCTCTGGTCCTGCTTATCCTCCCTGCTGCAAAGATTTATTCACAGGCAATTTTTTGTTTAAATTTTTTAATTGGAAATTCAAGTCTACTCTTGCTTCAGTATCATTATTCATATTTTTTTGAGATTTTTGCTCTGTAGCTGATCACCTTTGTGACACTTGGAAATTCATTTAGATCCTCCTGGGTTTATTTTTTTTTTTTATATTTTTTAGCTTATTAACTCTGATTCTGATGGGCTCCATGTAGCTGTGCCCTGTATCCTCCTGGGAATAATGACTCAGTCTCCAGATCCGCAGAAATAGGTGGGATGTGGGATTTGTACAGCTAAGCCCACGTGCATTTTGGAGACAGATGGAAACTCCATTTCAGGCTGGGGCTGCTCTGGTTGTGATTAGCTCTAATGAGCATCTGTTGATGGAGTAGTTCAAGAGGGGTTCTCAGTGTTCTTTATCCCTGCTCGTGTTGGGCTATCAAGAGCTAAACTCAAAAGGGGGGATTCAGGTTGTTTGTGAAGACTTCCAGCAAAGCTGTCTTGCTCATGGAATATGCCCGATGTGGGGGTTTATTTTTATTTTTAATTTTTATTTCCCTCATTGTCGTGCTTCCCTATCGGACAAATTCCACCTGCACTGTCAGAAATATTCACCTTTTATTTATTCACGCCCCAGGATTTCCCTGGTGTGTCTGTACCCCCAGGTGGAGGCTGGACTTCCCTGGAATTTGCTTGTCCCTTGTAGTGCTGGACACAATTCCTGGCAAATCCAAGAAAAACTGAGCGTAGCCACCAAAGTGCATCCAGCTGTAATTTGTGATTCCATGCCAAGTATCTGGAGACACCTTTTACTGCACAATTACTGCTAATTAAGAGTTCCCAGTTTGATTTGGGAAGCTCCAGAGGAGAACTGTAGGAATTTCCTCAAACATCCCCTCCGTGCCTTGGAATTCTGTCCCATGATTCCATGCAAGGTTTGTTCTGCAATTCCTCGCCTCTTCCAGTGAACGGGCAATTACTGAATATTTCTTTACTGTTCTCATTAACTGCCTGGCCCCAGGGCTGATTTAGAACACATTATCCACGTTCTGTATTCCATGGAAAACACATTTGGCTCCTCGTGGGTGTTTTTAAGGTGCTGTCTGAGACACAGAGCTCAGAGGAAGCTGTCAAGAGTCCTCCAGCATCCCTCCCGATGCTGAAAATCACCTTTCATTACTTTGGAGCACTTGGAATTGTTATAGGTCATCCCATATTTAGCTGTCACACCAGGGAAACCCAAAGCCTGGAAAATGAGGAATACTGATGACTTGGGAACAACTGTGAATGCTCTTTCCCTGAATTTGCCTTTTATTGTGGCACATAATAATGAATTTTAATTCTCAAAAAGGAGTTTGTTCCTCCCGTTGCCCCACTGCCCTCTTTCCCTTTAGTTGTCCTGAGGGAATGAAGACAGGATGGGAATGTGGAAAAGGATTCTGCTCCCTTGCAGAATCTGGCCATTTTCCCATTCTTTTAAATAGAATTTAATTTCATACATAGAATTATGCTGATGTTTCCTGGCCCTCGAGTGGCTGAAATACAGTAATTTTTATGTAATGGCTTTGTTCCTTTTGCTTCTTCCACTCCTAGTTCCCAAAGGAATTCACAAGGAATGATTTAGACACCCAACCTTCAAATCTCTTTATCCCTTTCACAGAATGGGTTCTGTAGCACTCTGGATTTCAGAGGAGTTTAGGGACATAGGTAGTTATTTCAAATGAGATGTCAGCTAATTGCCTTTGAATCTTTAAAAAAACTGATTCTTCGGGCTTGGATTGGGAATGGATCCTGTATTTTCAACACAAGCAATTTATGTTGTGAGGCAGAGCATCCTCTTGGGTCAACGCTCTGTGCTGAGTGCAGGAATTGCACCAGTTGGCTTTGGCTCTTTCCAGTTGGCTTTTCCCAAATGTGTCGATTATTGGGATCTCTCTCAGCTGGGACTTCTGGCCTCACTGTGGTTTCTCACAGATGAATTCTAACGCCCTCCATTCAGCTGAAACTCAGCAGTCTTTTTAAAGGAAAGGATTCAAGCGCTGTACTGGTGATTTTTTGGAGAGAAGACCCCCCCTAAACCCCCATTTCTGAGGTCTAAAGAGTAAAACTGTTAAGACGGAGAGAATCACAAAATGGTTTGGATTGGAAGGGACCATAAAATCATCTCGTTCCACCTCCCCTGCCATGGTCAGGGGCACCTTCCCCTACCTCAGGCTGCTCCAAGCCCCGTCCAACCCGGCCTTGGACACTTCCAGGGATCCAGGGGCAGCCACAGCTTCTTTGGGCACCCTGTGTGAGGACCTCCCCACCCTCACAGCCAGGAATTCCTTCCCAATATTCCATCTAACCCTGCCCTCTGGCAGTTTGAAGCCATTTCCCTTTGTCCTGTCCCTCCACCCCTTGTCCAAAGTCCCTCTCCAGCTCTCCTGGAGGGCTCCCATGAGGTATTAGAAGAATTTTCCTTTTTCCTCGAGTTCTTTGGGACTTGGAGGTGCCCAGTGTGGGATATTGAGAGGACGCAGTGTTAGACCATGGCTGATCCCTCAGTGCTGTTCAGCAGGTGAAGGTACAGCATCATTTTTCTGGGTAACCCCTGATTTAGGAACTGCTTTTCTGAGTTTTTGATGCATGTTTTACAAAATGGGAACTTGCAGAGATTGTTTGAAGGTGTTTTGGGGTAACTCTAAACCTGTGGACCCTCTTCCCGTGAGAGTTTTTCCTCCAGATGACTTCCTAGCATGTTTTCTTGCACTTTTTAATTGGAATTGAAAGTGTTTCTCCCTTTTGAGGCACCAGGGAAGAGGGATGCAGGGATTGGCAGAGGAATAGCACACTGTAGCTCTGCTTTTGTTGGGACTTCCTTCTCAAACACGAGCAGCTTGCAAATCAAGTGGTTTCTTTACCTGCTCTGCTGCTCCTGAGGTCACCTTTTTTTAGGCAGCGGTTGTAACTCGAGGCTCGCTCTGAGCTGCTTCTTGGAATCAGAGTGGAACAGTCCCAGTTGGATGAAGGATGAGTCTCACGGAGCTGGGGAGCAGCTCTCAGCTCGATGAATATGGATGCAGCTGTGGCATCCCACAACCCCACATCCAGCCCTAAAGCCAGGCTCTGTCCCCCTCACCCCCAAAGCAACCTGAAATCCCCCAAAACACCGTGAGGAACAGCTGCCACATTCAGTGGGGATTGGGCTGGCGTGGCACACAATGACATAATATGTCTTTGCCCTCTGTAATCTTTTACCCCTTCCACCATCCAGGCACACAAGAGCCGATTCAATTCTTAATCTTGGTGTAACGAAACCACCTCGTGGTTTGTGTGTTTGAGTTGATCTAAATTGGGATGGCAGGAGCTCTCGAATCCGACAGCTTTAGGCTATTTTAGGTGGCGAAAATCTGCCATTGGCACTATGGGAGGCATTTATAAGTAACAAGCTAATTACGTAAAATGCACACTGTCCACTTGTTAAGATCTTCTTAAAGTTTCATAATCTAACCAGAATTTGCTATGTATAACACTTGGCTTGTTGTCCTCCCCCCTGGCTTTTTAATGCCACTTTGTGGGGCGGGGGGATGATCGATACAGGAAGGAAAGGCTTTCCTTAATACTGGTTGGTGGAGTGTGCCCCACCTGCTGCTTTAATACCAGGCACAAAGGAGGTTCCTTTTCATTATTGAGCACAAATGTGTTGCTTGGAGTGGATCAGAGGTTGGGTTGGGTTGGATTGGGCTGGGCTGGAAGGGACTTGAAAATTCCACCCCTTTCCATGGGCAGGGACAGCTCCCATTATCCCAGGTTGCTCCTCCAACAAGCCTTGGACACTTCCAGGGATCCAGGGGCAGCCACAGCTTCTCTGGGCAACCTGTGGTGATGCCTTACAGGGAAGAATTTCTTTTTTCTACCTAATAAAAATATCTCCTCTTTTAGTTTAAAACTCTTTCTGCTTATCCTATAACTGTATAAAAAAAGGTTCTCCCTCTTTTCCCCATTTTTTAATGGATGCTATGCAGGTCCTGTTTGCTCAGCAGCACTCACAGAATAAAACTCTGGCTTTCCCCGGCCTGGAGTATTTTGGTTCGTGTGGCTCTTTGTTTGATGCCTTTTCCAGCCACCCGGGAACAGAGACTAGACAGGAGTAAGGGAATAAAGGTCGGGATTTATTTGAAAGCCTTCAAGGCACACCCTGGGGGAGCCAGAGGCTGCTTCCAAAAAAATGGACCCCAAGATGGACCCCAGGTCACGAGTTCTTCTCACCTTTATAGGTTTGGTTCATTTGCATATCAGGGTTAATTCTCCAATTAAAGCCACAGTTTAATGATGTAATTCCCCTCAGCTTGCTCCCCCCTTAGAGGCTTTGGGTTACACATTTTGGGCCTAGAACAGCCTGGCTGTCCTTGAAGGCAAAGCCTGGAGAGGCTTTGTTGTGTCTGCCCAGCACGAGAGAGCAGAAATTCCAGGCTACAAGGAACTGCAGAGTTACACTCTAAGCAGTTCAGACAGACTTTATGTAGTACAAAAAAAAAACCAGGCATGTGCTGAACTCAGCAAGTATCCTGAGGGTGTTCACCTGAAGTGTTGGCCAGGGTGGGTCTGGCTGAGGTCCTTGCCAACGTTCTGTAGTCAAGTCACATCCAAGAGGTAGCTGAGGTCTGTTAAAAACACCAATATTGATCTGTTTGTGCCCTCTGATCCACCCCAGTCACAGCATCTGCTTCCTTCCATGAAACTGGGCGTGGATTCAGCCCCTGGAGGAAGGTGACGCCGTTCCTGTGGCGGTGTGGGACGTGGGCCTGTCCTGTGCTGCTGAAGGAGCATCAGGAGGTTGAGGGCAGATGTTCACCCTGGTTGTTCTTTCCCTTTTCCTCCAGACGTGGAGGAGCAGGGCTTTGGGGGCTGGGGGAGTCCCAGGGCAAGAGCAGCTCTCAGGGGAGGGCAGGGAAGGAAGGACCAGGCGGTGCCCCTGAATCTGGAGCAGAGAATGGTTTGTGGTGTTGGTGACTTCCTGGGAATCTGTTCCAGGGTGCAGCAGCAAGAACTGGTGGCTCATCCTTTTCTGAATTGGAAGCCTTGGCCAGGGCTGCTTTGTTCAGATGGAGATTTCACCATTAAAGTCTCACCTGAGGCTTGTGAAGCCTCAGGACTGCAAGGCTCCTTCAGGAAGTCGTTCACGAGACACCTTTTGTCCTGGCATGAGTTTTCTGCAAGAGCCTTCCTGTTGAGTTTTGTAAGGAATCAACCTCTGTGCTCACAACTGATTCCCACAACCCCCGTGTTGGGGCTCAGGACGAGGATAAACTTCCACCACCCCATCACCCCAACGCCTCTCGTGCATCCTGCTCTGTCCAGTGCCCTGAAAGTTTGTTTTTTCACCTGTTTAGTTTTGAAACCTGCCACGAGGATAATGTGACATTAGAGTGGAAAAGCTATCGGGGCCGTGCAGGGGAGGAATTGCAGACCCGTAAACTGCTCCCAAAATAGCTGAGATGATGTGTCAAACCGCCCAACCATCCCAATCCTCCACGAGCTGACCTCCCAGGGATATCTAATAGGGGCTGGTAGCGTTGTGAGGGGAGGGGGCCTGACCCCCCTCCCCCCTGAATCCACATGCTTGTTTCTAGAAGTTGTCATTTATCCAGAAGTTGACCAAGAGCCAGTCTCTGCTTCCAGCTGGGACCTCCAGGTCCTGGATATAAAACTAGGGCTGGGGAAGGAGGAAGGAGCTCATTCTCCAGCTGTTTTTCTGTCCCGATGAACGCGATGAGCTCTTTGCACTCGCTGTGCTTCCCTCGAAGGTTTAATTTTGTTTGTGCTGTAAAGTTGATTTTCTCTTTAGCTGCTGCGCTGCTGGAGCATGTGTGTGTGCTCAGGGATATCTCCAGGCAGCCAGGGAAGCTGCTGCCTTGGCTCCAAGGAGTTTCTTGCCTGGCTGCCAGGCTCTGTGGTCTGGGCAAGGGCAGCTCTGTGGCCGGGAACAGACCGGGCAGTGTTTGGGATGGACGGCACCATTTATCCCACAGATGGGATAAGGCAGGGAAAGGCCCAGGCCGGATCCTGCTGCTGCAGGGTTGGGCAGCCTTCACCCCTCGGGGTGGACAACAGGGCTGGCTGAGGTGTTAGGGAGACAAAGGGGAATTCAGTGGGAAGTCAGATGCGTTCCCTGGCAGAGGGAGACTGACACTGACACATGGCCACGGGAGCTGTGCCCGGGGCTGCCGTGGGTGGGAGCCCTGCTGGGGACCTGGGAGGGTGGTACTGGGATTGCTCCGAGCCCCGTCCAACCTGGCCTGGGACACTTCCAGGGATGGGGTGGCCACAGCTTCTCTGCACAGCGTGGTTTTTTTTCACCAGCCAGGGACTTTTTGGTAACATCTCATCTAAATCTCTCCTCTTTATTTAAAACCATTACCCCTTGTCCTATTCCTATCTTATTATCTGTAAAAAGTCACTCTCTCTGTCTTTCATAAGCCCTCTTTAAGGCCCCAATTGCAAAAATAGCTGTGTGCTGTGTGCTTGACACCTCTGGGGCCGTTCCTGCCATCATCCAAAGGGTTGCAGGGCGCAGACAAAGTAAATGTTAAATGTCTAAATGCTGTGGCTGGAGCAAGAAGCATCTCGCAGGTGCCTGGGGTCAAATCAAAGGTTTCTCCAGCCAGACTTGGACCTCTGGGGGATCCCAGGAGAACTGGGACTGGGGATGTGGCTCCTGATGTGTCCTGCTCGCTCCTGGCAGCCCGTGGTTCAAAGGCTGCCTGAGCCCTCATGTTTCATCACCCATCTGGGTGAACCTCCTTTTCCTGAATTTGTTTAATCCCTTTTGGAGTCCATTCATCATCTTGAGCTTCACGACAACCGGAGGCAGCGAGCCTTGGCGTTTAATGATGTGAAGTGTGGAAAAAAAAAGGCTCCATTCTCAATGTCTACCATTTATTATTATTTTTTTGGAATGCTGTGCCTGGTCTTGAGTCAAAAGGTCTGAACCCTGCAGTGCCCTGAGCAGAGCTCTCCCTGTGGAGCTCCCAGCCCTGGCTGGATCTGCAGGATTGGGTCAGGCCTTGTGGCAGGAGCTTGAGCTGTGGAGAGCCAGAAGGATGGGCAGGAGCTGCTTTGGGAGCTGGAATTGCCCTTTTTGAAGGAATGTCCTTGCCCCCTGTGTGATGTTTTCTGATTCCTTCTTGCTAAACCTGCTGGAATAAATAAAAAGCAGCATCAATGCAAGAAGCACAGGGAACAAACATTTATGGGGTTTTGGGGCCCCTTTGTTTAGGTTTCAAATGCCAAATAGTGTTTGTTCTGTGCAGCTCTTCCCAGACAGGGGAAGCTGGTGAGAAAGACCATGAACTTGGATTTTTGTTGCTTGGAACAAAAAAATTCAGTATTTCTGCAGGTTTACAGATGACATTTTGGCTTCTCGGAATTTGGGATTTGTGCTAGGAGCAGATGGAACAGAGTTTCCATCTGAAGCAACTTTGTCCCAAGAAAATTAGGCCCTTCCTTTGGTCTCCTGTCTTTAAAATCTGGTATGAATTCCTCTGCTGTGTTCTGCCCTGTGATCCATGACCTTTGTGGTCCTTTCCTGGTCCTCAATCCCACCAAAAACTGCTCAAAAGCAAGGCAGGGATGATCATGGAAGTTTTCTGTAAGTGGCATCTAGAAATGTCCTTTATTTTCTGTCTCATTTTAGGCCCAATTGTAGATGAAAAATCATTGAATATCTTGAGTTGGAAGGGACTGCAAGGATTGAGTCCAGCTCCTGGTACTGCCCAGGACACCTCAACAGTCTCACCCTGTGCCTGAGGGTGTGAATTTCTCTAACCCTATGTCAGGGATGGAGCTGAGATCCTGGGATGAAAGTATATTCAGTAGTGTAAAAAAAACAAACCTAAAACCCACAAACTATTCCCTCCTCCCCAAAAAAAACCCCAATATTCTGAAAATCTATCTCTTTTGGGTTTTTTTTTTTTTTTTTTTTTTTTTTTTTTTGTTTTTTTTTTTTTTCCTTCCCTCTAGATCATGTTAATGGGTTAAAACAAACCTTTTCTTTTCTTCTCTGGGTTAATCCTTCATCTTCCATCCCCCTGCTCCCCATTTTCCTGCTTCCCTGCACCAAAACTCCCAGCTCCATGTTGCCTACGCTCGAGTGGGCTCCGGGTCAAAAGAAATGATGTTAGGCTAAAAAAACGAATTAAATAAAAATAAGCAGTGGCTGGACAAGGAGCAGGGGTTTGGACTGGGGGTCCAGGAGCTGTCCAGCCAGGGAGGGGACGGTGTGGAGGGATAATTCCTGGCACAGGCTGCCAGGGGCAGAGCTAATGCCTCTTAAATCGGGAGTGAAAGCCCCTGTTGCTGCCTGGCCTGTGCATTCCACTGGCACCGTTGGGTTGAAAATCCTTCGTAAATCTCCCTGATTTCTGTTTCATTCTTGAGAGGATGAAGGGGAGAGGAAACAACCTTTCCCTCGCCGCCCTCTTTCTCTGCTTCTGCTTGTTTGTGGACAGAGTGTGTTGTTCCGGGGAAATTAGGTCTTGGGGCTGAGATATTTCCCTGAAATCAAAATGTTTTTTTGCTTTGATGGGCTGGAAAGTTCCCAAATAAGGTTTGGTGTAAGGAGAGGAGTGGGGAAAGGGGGAGAATTACTTCAGCCCTGTGGTCCAGATGCACTGCCAAAGACCCAAAATTGATTCTTTCCTCCGCTGTGGGATCTCTCTGGGAGTTTGTTCCCCCTCACTGGAGAAGGGAAGGCAAATCTTCCCTTCCTTGAGTTGTGATTCATAACCTGTGCAGGTCTCCTGCCTTCCAGGAGCGGGGAATGCTGCAGCAGCTTCAAGGAATTTCTTGTGGTGCTCCTGATGGCCGCGGTGCCAAACGAGCTGTTCCTCACAGCACCTTGATCCCATAAAGTCCTCCACAGGAATGGGAACATCTCCAGCCCTCCCCAGCTGAACTGAGTCACATCTTCCCTGCTCATCCACTGAGAGATTTTTTTCCTTTATATATTACATTCCAAACTTTTTGGTAATTTGTCCAGGGGAAGGTGAGGGCCTGTTTTGGCATGAAATTGGGTGGAAGTTTATTTATACGTGCAGCAGCCATCCTGTATCTGGGAGAAAACCATCCGTGCCTTGTCCCATTCCCAGAGAAATCCTGCCTGGACTGATTTAAAAACCTGCTGGTTGTTGGAGCCCAGTGCTCTCCTCAGTGCAGGCCTGGGGAAATCCCTCTGTGTTCAGCAGCCTGGGAGAAATCTTCCAGCTTCCATGGAAGCTTCATCTAAGGCTAAAATGAGAAATTCTCTGGTGACACCCAAAATGAGCTTTGGGATCAGAGTGGTTGCTGGGAGTACTGGAAGCATTCAAGAAAGCTGTGTTGGGAAGGGAAAAGCTGAAGGTTTGCACCACTGGATTATTTTATCCAGAAGCAGCTGCTGTTTCCCCTTTTTGCTGGATGCTGGGAATAACTCCTGATAGGACCCAAGATGGTGGCAGCTTTGTGTGGAGCAAGGTCCTTCCATGTCCACGTGTCCATCCTAAGATGCTCAGGGAGGAGGCTCAGGAAACCACGGTATGGATCTGTCCAGGTGTGGTGAAAGAAAGGCTTGAATGATTGAAACCTACAAGAATCTGCACCTTTTTTCTCCCTAAGAAAAAAACAAATAACAAAAATCTATTTGAGCAGATTCCATCAGGAATCTGATGGAGACTGGTGCTTCCTTTCCCAGTAAGTGGGATCTACTGGGTTGGACTCTCCTCCTCCTTCCCACCACTCAGGAGCTGATCCAAGGACCTGCAGGCATTTCTCTCTACCCCTAAAATCCCAGAACCTTCCACTTGATGAACCCATCAAGCACAAGTGCTCTCCTTTGGATCAGGACTGTGGGGTTTGGCTGCTTATTATGGATGCTGAAAAAGCCTCAGCAGAGAATTTCTGCAGCTCTCTGCTGTAGCTCGTGAGAGCTCTGTCTTTCTCATGCTGAACTATGCAAAACATGGTAAGGTTTCTGTAAACCGAGTTTGCTTTCTTGCACCTGCAAATAGAATTAGAATTGTTATGATTTCGACTAAGAAAATGAACGATGTGAGAATTGACCAATCACTCTGGTAAGCAGTTAGCAAGAGGTCCAATAATCTCTTGCCATTTAGGTAGACACTAAGAGAACTAAACACATAAAAACCTGTCCTTTGTTAATTACATAATTCCATCCATTCTCTTGACTGCATTCCTGTCTCGGAGTCTTTCTTAACCCTCCAGCCAGCAGCTGTGACAGCTTCCCACCTGGATGCTGTGGGGTTGGAAGGCCCTATCACCCCTACTTTGTGTTTTTGGGAGCGTGTAAAGCTGTAGTAGCCTCTGTGTTGGTGGCTGTGACTCGTGTAGAAGCCACAGCTGAGATTTGGGTGCTGCAGATGAAGGAGGAAGTGACATTTGAGAGGTTGTCACCCGAAGAAAGCTCTGGCCGTGTTTGCCTCACTATGGAGAGGAAGATAAGGATCAAAACAGCCATTGGGGCATAATTGTGATGGGAATTGCTGAGCTCTGTTCCTGGAGTTTCCAATTGCTTTGTTTAATGGTCTCCCACAGCCAGGCACCGTTGCTCAGGGACAATGGCAGGGAGAGGTGAGCCCAAGGCAGAGCTGGTTGGGAATGGTCCTGAGGGAAGAGAACGGGCACGGCGGAACTTGCAAAGATGAGTTTTGGCAAAGCTGGGTTTGGTTTCTTAGGTGGTGTCTTGTAAAGCCCTGGATGGTTTGGATTTCCTCAGGCTGGGAAAAAACACTTTTGCTCCTGTCACCTTCCTTGACCCTCACGATGTCACAGCATCCTGTCAGGAGATCTTTGGGAAAATTAAACCGGGAAAGGGTTTTGAGGTCGAAGGGGAGAATTGTGACAGAACAATCTTTGTGAACACTCGCTGAGATGTCATTTTGGAAGCCTGAGGTTGGGAGAATCCATAGCTTTGTTTTTATGTTATCTGAGGAGAAATGGGATGTGTTTGAGTTCCTGTGGGCACTGAGAGCTGTAAACACTTAAAAACCTGAACAAGACAGCACAGAATGAGGTGGTTGAGTCTTCAATGGCCAGCTCTTCTTCCAAATATCAAATCTTCACCACTCACCCTGAAATTCAGATTTTTTTTTTTTTGTCGGACTTTTGGGATTTTATACTTCAAACATTCAATAGCCTTTGTGGGAGAGGAAGTGTGATAAATCAATTTAGGAAAGATTCGTGGTGTGGGAGTGTAATGGTGGGAGAGAGAGAGAGATCAACTGGAGGTTATTGGGTGCAAATTAAAATAATGCAGGCCTGGTGTCCAGCATAACTCAGACTCCTGGAGCAGGTTAATTTAGTTAATTAACTTAGGTGTTGTAGTGAAGATTTGTGGTCAAGTTGTCAATCTTCCAGAAGCATTTTTAATTATTAAAGGAAAAATGGTGGAAAGAGAAGGAAAAGGGCTGAAAGTGTGGCAATACCACAGGAAAAAAAATCACGTGGAAAAGGAAACCAAAATGAATTCAGTCATTGTACAGAGAGATTTCCTAACACAGAAGGAAGAGCTGGGAAAGGAATGCAATATTTCAGCAGGCCTGGAATTCCAGGTGGGAATAGCAGAGGCCTTTCCCTGCAGGAAAACAGCTCCCCTTGGATCCCATCTCCAGTGGCACCTGCCAAGGAAACTCTGGAGCGCCTCAAAAACGAGGGTGCACTCACAGGTCTGTGTGTGGACCTCAATTCTGCCTCCTCCCCCTCAAATCCTCATCAGGAAAGTCCCCACTTGAACGAGGGAAAATCCAGGGCCACTGATGGAAGTGTGAGCTGATGAGGCCATAAAAACTCTTGATATCTGTGATGAGTGGGAAGCAGGATCTGTCTGGAATTGCCTCTTGGAAGGGCAATAATTCCATGGTGTCACAGATAAAACCTGGCCAGGGGGTTATCAGTGGGAGCTGGGCAGTGGAAGCAGCTGTGCTTGGGATCTCTCCCAAATCCTGGTGATTGAACTCTGGGAAAACGAAGGAATTAGCAGTGTTTGAGATGAAGTTCACAAACAAGCGACACCAGCAGCGGTGTGTGCAAAGCAGATGGGTTGTGCTTTTTGCATCCAGTAATGATAAACCTTCTGATTTCCTGGCTTCAAACTGGTGGAACTGGAATGGGAATAGCACAAGCTGGTGGAACTGGAATGGGAATAGCACAAACGATGCTGCAAAGGCTACTCTCAGCATGGTGGGTGTGGCTCAGGACAACCAGGTCCTTCCCAAGGTTTTGGATGTTGCACTCGGAGCAGAAGTTGGGCAAGATTAGGTGGAAAAACCCGTAGAGTATCCTGAGTTGGAAGGGACCCATGAGGTTCATCAAAGTGCAAAATTCTGAAGCAGAAATTCAAAATTGTGAATTCTGTGAACAGTCTCGTGACTCTGTAGGTTTGTGTCGCTCTCAGAGAGGCCAGAGTTCACTTCCAGAGGGTTAAAGCTTCCTGGGTCGTGTGCCATGAGCTGTTTGCTCGCTCTCCCAGTTCCTGGTGGACACACACACAATCCTTGGCAATCTTGGAATCGAGCTTAAAATGGTTTGGGTTGGAATGAGCCTTAAAGATCATCCCATTCCAACCTGTTTCCACTGAGAGGTGCCGGCTTCATCTCCCACCCAGCCCCTTCTTGGAGCAAAAAACCACAACCACGGGGCTCTGGCCGGCAGTTTAATCGTAACAGTTGTGGCTTGGGTGTGTAAAAAACAAAAACACACACACAAAAACACACACACACAGAGCCCTCCCCTGAAACATTTCCTTGGAAAGAACAGCTTGGCCTTTGTGAGGAGCTGAGAAAGCGTCCGACTGACACCGTTGCCTTACAGGACCTCACTCAGCCGAGGTTGCATAAAAGGGCTTTATGGGATTAGAAAGGTTCCATGCAGCGGGAGCTCGGAGGCAGCGTGTCAGGTGGGGCAGCTCTCCCTGGCTCTGCCTGCGCTTTGTTATTGATGCCCACGCTCTGGAAGTGCCACCTCAGCCCTGCTCCCGGGGCCTCTGGAATGTGCGTGCGGAGCTGAGGGCCCCGGGAGGGAAAAACGCCTCTGTGGGTCTGTGTGTGTGTGGCTTCTGCTCTTCACCTGGGGGAGTTTCATTGCCTGCTGGCGAGGGAAAAACGCTTTTCCCCTAGATTTACTCCTTGTCTTGTTCCAGGGGTGCTTCTAGCAGTGATGGGTGGATCTCTGTTGGTCACCTGCGTTCCGTGGTTTGTTCTTCCACCAGCTGGGGGAGAGTTGTGGCACTGTACAGCACCACAAATCCTATTTCCTACCATCTCCCTGCCCCTGGATCTTTATTTTGTGTGTGTTTAGGTGACTTTTATTGGAGATTGGGTTATGCTGTCAGCAAGTTTTGGGTCTGTGGGAAACTGTATTTTGAAGTATCCCAAAGCCAAGCACCTGAAGGGGAAAGGTGGGAAGAGGGTGAAAATCACCCACTGCTCTGCAGAAAGCTTGGCTGTAGGATCAATTCCTGCCTCCCTCCTCGCTCCAAGAGCCATCTGCTACAGGATCCTTGGGGATTTTTTTCCAGACCATTTAGGTGAACAATCCCTGCTCAGCTGGAAAGAAAAAAATGGGGAGAGGGAGCTTGGAAAATGCTGCTATGCCTCCCTCTCTCTCCTTTGCCAGCTGAGGGTCTCTTGTGCCAACCAAAGTTTGCAGGAATTAATCTTTCGAGTACCATGAAGGCCAGGAATGAATGTCCTGGAGATTTTGTTACAGATCTTTGCTCCAGTGAAGCTCAGACTGAGGCACCTCTCTCATGAATGAGCTTCCTGGGAGCTTTGGCCAACAAGGCACCAGGGCCGGGTCCCCTCTCCTTGTGGAGCAGCTGGGACAGACCAAAAATGAAAGGGTTAAAATATGCTTCAAACAGACCTTGCTGTTTGGCCTTTTAGATTTTTTTTTTTAATTATTTTGGGGGCAGCAAAACTTGAGGGAGAATATTTTTCCACATTTCCCACAAATCACTCAGTGCTTTTATCACTGCAGGGTTTTTCTGGAGGTATCGATACCTTCGAATGTAACTGAAGGAGAACATTTTCCTGCCCATCTTTGATCTAAAACTCCCACCTCAGCCATTTTTTTTGCTTCCTCCCTGCAAGAGCTGATATTAAATCACCTCATCAATGCCTCGGTGATGATTGGATCTGTACTGGATGTCCCTGGCTGGGGCTCAGGTCAGGATTTTATGCCCGTTGTGCACCGAGGTTTGGGAGTTAAAGCACCCTGAGTGCCAGCCCTCAGCAGCCGTGCTCCTGGCAGGATGCACCCCAATGATTAGAGAGAAATAACTCATTAAAAACAGCCAATCACTGCTCCTGCAGGACAGGTGGGGCTTTACAGGGCTCCCAGGATCTCAGCAGAGGGGCTGAGGGAGTGCTCCCCTCCCATTCCCATCACCCCATTTTCCCCAGTGCTCCTGCAGCAACGGAGATGCCCGAGCCCCCCACCCCATCCCCGCTCTCCCCAGTGCAGGATTGCAACGTCCCAGCGCGTTTCCAGCTCTGGATTTCAGCCCTTCTTCCCTTTTGGCCAGGGAATGTGTCTCCAGGTGCTCTGCAAGCCCGGATAGTGATTCCCATTGACTCTGCGGACTGGCACCTGGCCGGAGCAGGGCAGAGCCAGGAGAGTGGGGTGCAGCAGCCGGGCCAGCACAGCTCTGCAGAGCCCAGCAGATGTTCCTGCAGCCTCTCTGCTCCCCGGGGCCGATGCCAGCCTGGTCCTTTTCCAGCAGCTCGTCACTTGACACCGGGAACAGTCCGCTGGCATCTTTTGTTGCACATTGTGGAGTCAAGGACCTTGTGCTGGGAGAAGGCAGGGGAGGGAGGGGACGAGGCAAAGGGACACGAGTTTTCTTCGGGTTATTTTTTTTTTTTAGGTTTTGAGCTTGTTCTGTCTTGTAAAAGCTTTTGGCAGCATCTCCTGGAAAGTGTATCCTGCTCTCCAAGCTCAGGCTGTGGCTCGCTGGGTTTTATGTCAGGATCTCTTCTGCTGAGGGCAGGGTGGCTTTCTGTGCTTTCTCAGGGTGTCTCTTGGGCTTTGACAGGACAAGTCATCCTCTGTCCCTTCCCAGGCTGGGTTCTGGCTCTGCTTGGTGTGCTAAAAGGATTTTTTTTTGTTTATGCCCAGGATAGGGAGAGTGGTGCTCGTGTATTTTTGCCAGTTCCCCAAGTTCATTCAGTGAGGTGCCTGAAATTATTCCTTTCCACTTTCAGTTTTAAACACAGTCCTGTGATGAAGGTGGCCAGGGGTTTATGTCCAAACAAGCTCTGTGAGAGCTGGTAGGGAGCATAAATCCAAATATTCCCTCTTACCTTTTTCCTGCCACCACCTTGCACTGTGAGGAGCCTCACTGTAAATTCACTGCTGGCCCAGACATGAAGCCCACAGGGGTGCTCAACCAGGAGATGCTGATCCCATCCTCGACCCTAATTTGTACCACGGGCTGGATTTCCTAGAATCCCAGAATGGTTTGGGTAGGAAGGATCCTAAAGACCATCTAGATCCAAGCCCCTGCCCTGGGTGGGGATGCCACTCCCTAGATCAGTTTGTTCAGTGTCCTGCCTGGCTTTGGACACATCCAGGGATGTTGCAACCACTGCAACCACAGCCACTCCAAACAACCTTTGCCAGGGCCTCACCACCCTCAGGGGGGAGAATTTCTTTTGAGAATCTTTGGTTTTCCCTCCCCTCACGGCGGTGCCCCTCTGTCTCTCGGCAGGCTGACGGGGAACGAACCCCTGACCATCCTCCCTCTGACCTCGGAAATGGAGGAGGCGGCCGTCAAGGCCCACTACAAGGTGTGTGACCGCCTGAAGCTGGAGAAGAAGCAGCGCCGGATGTGCCGGCGCGACCCCGGCGTGGCCGAGACCCTGATGGAGGCCATCAGCATGAGCGCCCTGGAGTGCCAGTACCAGTTCCGCTTCGAGCGCTGGAACTGCACCCTCGAGGGCCGCTACCGGGCCAGCCTCCTCAAGAGAGGTGAGTTTGGGGGTCTCGGGGGGTCTTGGAACCTGCTGTGCTCATCTCCTGCCTCGATGGTTGCGGGAGTTGGGCACTCCACACAAATCCAGGTTCTTATCTTCACCTCTGGGGAGCTTTACCTCGAGCCCCAGCAGATGAGAAACGGCTGCAGATGTTGTTTCAGGTTGTTGATTTCTCCTTATCTCTGCCAGCTCTCAGCTCCGGCCGCACATCTGATGAGCCGAGTCCAAGCGGGCACTGCCCAGTCCTGGGCTGTCCCGGCCTTTTTGTGCCCTTTCCATCATCCAACCATTCTTCACAACGGATTTATTAGTTACTGTTCTGTACCAATTCATTGGCACCTATTCTAGACACCGAATTTCTGCCTCTTTTTCATTCTACCAATCATTTTGTGCCACCACCACCAGAGAAGATGGAGGAGAAGGAGAAGAAGAGGAAGAACAGGGCAACGCCCAAAATCCTCCATCTTAGACCCTTTGTCCTCATATTAGAAATCCTAAAATCTATTTTTACCTTGTAAAATACTAAACTACTACTCATTTTTAACTTCTTGTTTTGCATTACTTCGCGCTGTGTCGGCAACCTTTCCCATGGACTAAAATCAAAGCCGGTGCCATTCTGGGCTTTTTGCCAGGGTCCAGGACCCCCTTGCTGGGGCTCCTGACCTCCCAGGGCAGCCAGAGGCATGCCTTGGGTTCCAACAGATGCTCAATTTTGGGGTGTCCTTTGCTGGTGGTGCTTCACCCCGAGGTGCACAAAGAGCTCCGTGGAAGGCTGGAGCTCATCCCTGGAAGGGCGCAGCAGGCAAAGAATGTGCTAACGGGGGTAATTTATGGGCTTGCCGTGCCTGTTTCCCACTGCTGCTCTCCTCGGAGGCTGGAGGTGTTTGTGCAGGTCTCGGCAGCCAGGAGCTGCATTTTCTCCCCACTTCTGCTGGGAGTTGAGCTGCTGCTGGAGGAGAGGGTTTGGAAGCTCTCAAAGCTGTCCCCTCTTTCTTGATTGTTTTATTTATTTATTTATTTCCTGTTAATTTTTTTCTGTTTATTACACCGGTCTTTCAGGATAGAAGTTGAGAAAATGCTGTTTTAAGGGAAACAAGGTGAACCAGACTGTTCTGTGCTGTCCTGTTAGAGAGGGCAAGGGGAGCCCTGTGATAGCACAGGGCAAAACCTGCAAACATTTGTGTCCTGTTACTGCCCTGGAGGTGAGCAGAGGGTAATTCCCACACCTTTTCCCAGCAGCGCAGGTGGAGATGGCCAGAAATGAGGAGTATTGGAGGTTCGGGTGGTATTTTTCCCTTTCTTTGTGCTACCACCCTTCTGGTAAAATCCAGTTCTTATTTCCAGGCTGCAGCAGCATTTTACAGACAGCATGCGAGGGTCTCCAGGGTTTTAGTGACTTCCAGGAAGTCCCACACTCAGCAATGGGCCTGGACCTGGAAAAACCAGGGTGTGAAGCCTTTAAAGATAAGAGCAGAGGTTCACAGGGCTAATTAGTGAGGAGGAGTAATTCAGAAGCACCAGGGCTTAAGTAATGCACTGTCACTGACTGGTGGAAACAAGGAAAGTCCTTATGAAACCCAAGAGGTCCAGCCAGAGCTGCAAGACATTTAAAAATATCCCCGCATGCCAGAGGAGTCCCTGGATTAGTGGTGCCTTGGGGAAGCCAAGCACTTTCTCATGCTGACACCTGGAGGCCACAGCTCGTTCCTTCAGACGTGCCTGTCCCCTGGGCAGCCCGGACCGAGGGCCGCTTCGGAGCAGCCTGGAGTTAAAACCCCACGGAGATCCCCCCCATCGCAGCCCTTGTCAGGGGCCTGCGTAATGGATGAGAGCTCGGAGGGCTGCAGGACTCTGCTGCTGTCTCATTCTCGCGTGTTTTATATCCCTGCAGCATCCCTGCCCTGCCCCGGGGCCGTAAATCCTTCAGGTGCTGTTCCCGAGCAGCAGCGCAGTGCCCTGTAAATCTTCTTCCTCCTCCTCCAGGAGCTGCTGGTTCCTGGTTCAGGGATGCCCCAGGGCAAAGGCTGCCATGTATCACCCACTCGGGCACAGCTTCCCAAATTCACCGCCGAGGGTTTGTTTCCTCCCCTCCAGGACCACTTCAGGGAGAAAGGAAAAAGCGGGGTGAGAAAAAAAAACCCCAAACCACTTTTTTTTTTAACTTAAAAGTTTCTCCCTCTGCTTTTACACTTCGGTCGCCAGACCAGCCCTGGCTGCTGGTTTGCAACTTGGGCTGATGCAGCCCCGTTTCTTAAAATAACAGGGGATTGTTTAAGGGACTCGTTATCCTCTTTGGATACCCGTGCACAATTTTGGAAATGGCTGAAACTGGATAGCCAGGGCCGGCAGACTGTCAATGCACCGGGGCTTAGAATGCCTGCATTGATTTAAAGCTCATTATCTTGTTACAAAATATCTTGGTGCAATCAAATAGTGCGTGGTGGAGATGGCTTTAAAATCTGGCCAGAGCCAAATGTCACATGGAGCTGGTCGGGAGCTGCCTGGGGGTGAGATGATCCCCGTGCTGATGGGCACAGGGAATCTGGGAAGCTTTCAGCGATGGAGAACAGGAGGAGTAGAGGCAGAGCTGATGGAAAGGGAGAAGCTTTGGCAGATGAGCTGCTCCTCCTGGCTTTCTGTCAGGCCTGGAATGTGTTGTGGTCACACGGAGCTGACTTTCTGCTGGGATTCCACAACCACTCCGAATTCAGAGCTTTAGATCAGGAGGGCTCCAAGCAGGGTGGAGATCTAATGAATCAAACCATGTCCAGGCTGGTGGCTGGGAGTTAAGTGTGCAAGGCCAGCTTGGATGGGGCTTGGAGCAACCTGGGATAGTGGAAGGTGTCCCTGCCCATGGCAGGGGGTGGAACAAGATGGATCTCAAGGTCCCTTCCAACCCAAACCATGCCGTGGTTGCAGTGTCTCAGACCTTCAGGGCAGGGTTTGCACATCCCACCCCACTGAGCACTCTGGCACCTCTTCATTCTGTGCAGCTGTGGCACGAGTTCTCCAATCCAGAATTCAGAATTGTGAATTCCAATCCACAGAGGCTTGGGAATATCTGTGTCTGGTAGTGGCATCCCTCTGACAGGCCTGTGGGCAGTCTGACCTGGGGTATAACCTAGAAAAAACAGTTTACAAAGGATGAGAGGTGCTTAGAAGGCGTTTTCTACCCAGAGGAGTCAGCTGCATACCCATGAGTTTTCGGTGGGTGAATTAAGGAAAGAATTCTCTCACCACTTCCAGTGAAGTGTTTGCAATGTTGAAGGTGTTTCTGGGGTGTCAGAGGACGTAGTCTGACTTCAGGGAGAAGACAAAATTTGTTATTTTAACTCTCGCCACTCTCTGCAGTGTCCTCAGTGAGTGGGGAGTTGAGCCTTTTTGTATTTTAATGTTATTTCTAGTGAGGAAAATATTCCTGTTCTCCTTTTCCAGGTGAGCAGTAGAATGATTGGATAATTCCTGCCACAATCTGGGAGGAATTAGAACCTCAGAACCCTTGGGAGGACCAAACCTCAGTCTCCTGGGCTGGATTTTCATCAGCCTTTCCTTGCTCCCGGGAGTGTTTTGGGAAGGCAGACTCTGGGAATGGCCACGTGAGTTTGCTTGGTCTATCATGAACCTCCCAAGGAACAGTTCCAAAAATGACCTGGCAGTGTCTCTGCATGTCCTTGGTTGACACACCAGCTCACAGATATATCCCCTACTGTCACCATCCACTTGTGTTATTTTTGAGTGGGGGATTTCTTGAGTCCCATCCAAAGCCGTTCTGGAATTGCATCTCAAATATGCAGCCGTTTACGGCTTCCATAGCTGGAGAATGGGCGGCTATAAATACTGCCGTGTTTGCTTTTTATTTCTGGCTTTTATAATTTGGATTGGGCCCGTGGGTCCCTCTGGGTGTCAGTTTGCCTGCCGGGGGAGTGGATGCTGTCACATCCCCGCAGGTGAGCGTGGAGGTGCAAAGAAGGGCTGTGCACGGAAGGTTTGAGGGATAAACTGGTTTTTTTGGAGTGAGGTGCTGCTGTCAGGTGAAACATCTCCCACTTCCCAGCCCTCAGGTGCCTTGTGCCAACAGTTCTGCTGGTCTGGAGTAGGACCCAGTGATTTGTTCCAGGAGGAGAGGGAAGAATGAGGAGGACTGGAAGTCTGTGCTGGGTTCCTGTTGTTGGGTGTCCCCTTGGGAGCAGCACTGGGACCCCCATGTCCTGTCCAGCTCTTCATGGAGTCAAACAATGCTTTGGCTTTGAGGGGACCTTAAAGCTCATCCAGTGCCACTCCCTACCATGGGGAGGGACACCTTCCACTATCCCAGGCTCCAAGTCCTGGCCTTGGACACTTCCAGGGATCCAGGGGCAACTCTTGCTCAACTCTTTCCATTTTCAGGCAGAGACTGTGAGTGACAGAGTGACAGCCACCGAGCTGGCCACATTCCACGTGTGTTCCTGACTCCTGGCTTGTGCCACCTCTGTCCATCATTGCTTGCCCTCCCCTGTGTCCTCCTCACCACCAGTGATGCACACAGAGCTTGCCGTGCTTTGAGGGTGCCAGGCTTTTCCCCGTGGTGCCCAGCAGTGCCACAAGAGGAAGGAACAGGCAGGAACTGATGCCCAGGGAATTGCAGCTGAACTTGAGGAAGAACTTCTCTCCTGTGCAGTGACTGAGCACTGGAGCAGATTGTGCGGAGAGGCTGTGGAGTCTCCCTCACTGGGGATATTCCAGAGCAGTCTGGATATAATCCTGTGCCCTGGGATCTGGGATGGCCCTGCTGGAGCAGGGAGGTGGCACTCAAAGCCCCAGTGTGGTCCCTTCCAACCGCATCACTCTGTTACTCTGTGACACAACTCACGCTCCTCCCACAGCGGGTTTTGCCTCCATTTCCTGTTTTTTTTTCCTTTCTTTAAGCTGCGATTCGAGCCTCTCCCTCCTGTCCCTGCAGGTTTTAAGGAGACAGCCTTCCTGTACGCCATCTCCTCGGCGGGGCTGACCCACGCCATGGCCAAGGCGTGCAGCGCGGGGCGCATGGAGCGCTGCACCTGCGACGAGGCCCCCGACCTGGAGAACAGGGAGGCCTGGCAGTGGGGAGGCTGCGGGGACAACCTCAAATACAGCAACAAGTTCGTCAAGGAGTTCCTGGGGAGGAAGCCCAACAAGGACCTGCGAGCCAGGGTGGACTTCCACAACAACCTGGTGGGCATGAAGGTGCGTTGAAGGCGGCGCAGGGTTGGGAGAGGGTCACGCCGTTGTGGGGTTTTGGGGGTAATAATGCTGTGTTTGGGTGTGGAATAGGAGTGTTGGATGTGAAATGAAGGGAGTGATCCTCCTTCTGGAGGAGAGAAGTCGGAGTTAAGGGGTTATGCCCTGGTTGTCACTGTGGCTCCAAGAGTTGCGCAAAACCTTTGGAGAGAGACCGGAGGGAAAGAAATGGGACTGTCACGTTTCCAGGTCTAGGAAATGTGAGGTGGGGACAAAGATGCTGGTTTCTCACAGGGAGGAGAGGGTTTTGCACCACAAAGGGATGGAAAGACAGGTTCTTGAGGCTCACATGAGGTAGGACACAGAGGAAGGGATTTATGCTGCCACAACACGTCCTTGTGGGATGCTTCTCTTGCAGCAGTTCAGTGGAGCATGGACAGCATAGCATCTCCCTGGCCAGGTTTCTTTAAAACTGTCCAGAGAAACACCTGGCAGGGAACCAGGGTGGAGAGATTAATTTCTGGCTGACCTCAGACCTAAAAGTCCCTTCAGTTTTGTCTCCTGGCAGAAACCTTCCGTGTCACCCAGAGCAGAAGACAGTGCTTGGTTGTAGAGTCCCTTTTTCCTTTTCCCATCTTTATCCTCTCTTCCTGCTCTTTACACCTTCCATGAGGCTGCCTGGGGCCTTCCCTGCAAGACTGCCAGAGTTCAGGAAGCATTTGGACAATGCTCTGGGGCACACAGTGGGATTTTTGGGTTTGTCCTGTGCAGGGCCGGGATTTGGACTTGATGATCGCTGCGGGTCCCTCCCAGCTCAGCATTTTCTGTGGCTGAGGTAAAGGACAAAGTGTCTGCAAGTGCTGGGTCATCCCAGCAAGGGGGGAACGGAAGGGGCTTTCCACCTTCTCCCATAATCTGCCTGGCCGTACCTAGCCTAGAGTCGCTCCAACACGAAAATCCCTCAGATTGGCCAGCACAGGTGCTTAGGATCAGGGTTTCATTGCACCAACCTCCGAGGGGGACATACTGTAAGGCCAGAAATAGCCCTCGAGCCTTGTTATTGTCTGTGTGATTGGATGCAGGCTTGGGGCTGGGATGGGGGACCTGAGTCTCCAGTTTCCCAGGCAAATGCAGCCCCAGCCAGTTGTGCATTCTAGGAATGGCCACCCCAGCTCAGTTGTTGCTGTGTCTATGTATAAAATGTCATTCCTCGCGACGGAATTGGGGCATCGGGGAATGCCACCAGCCAGGGCTGGCCAGCAAAATGTCTCCCCCTCTCCCCACTACCAGATGCTCCTAGACAGCGCTGAGATCAGGATTAGAAATATCCTGGATTTAGCTGGTGTCTGGTTCTGGCTGACAGCTTTGCTGCTCTGGATTAAAGGGCTCAGTGTCTCTGAACTCCTGTGGCAGCTCTGTGACGTGTGAAGCAGGATGTGATGGGACTTGTTTCGATCCTCGCCGTGGTTGCTCTGTCCCATCTTTTGGGGTTGAGGGTGTAGCAGATGGGACTGGCGATGGAGAAGGCAGCCCATGGAGGCTGTGATTCCATGCTGGGTGTTTTCTGGGAGATGTCCTGGCTCTCCTCTCCTTCCAGAGTCACACAACGCAGTCTCATCAAAACCTTCAGGGCTGTGGCTTTAGCGGCCACTGGGAAGTTCTTGTAGCTCCATGAATATCCACCAGCAGTGGTGGGGCTGTAAAACCTCCCTGATGGGTTTGGCCCAACTCCCAGTGCTCTCAGTCCCAGAAGCTGCAGTCAGGATGCCCATATGGCTTCAGCCACTCCTGGATTTAGGATTTGTGTCCTTCATTACCATCTGTGCTCTATGCTGCGTGACTCTGAGCTAAACGAGCTCCAAGGATGTGCTGGAGGGATTGAACCTTCCCTTCTGTGTCCTGATCCTTGCGAGTTAGCTCCCAGGGGAAGATGCAGGACTCTCCAGCATCCTCTGCCCCACTTTCCTTGGCACAGGCGGGCTCCGGGCACTGGCAGTGGTTTCACAGTGTAATATCTGCAGCTAAACAGCTGAGTAACAGTTGTGACGGTTGTCCAGACACCGAGAGCCCTCCTGGCAATCCAAGTCACAGACCTTTGCTGCAGGTCAGTGATCCAGTGTTCCTATTTTCGTCCACCCACAACGTGTCTGCCGAGTCGGGATTGCTGTCTCACAGCTTTCCTTTGCCTGTTTGCAGCAGCAGTTGAAATGATTTCTCTGTTTGTGCTGCTGGAAGAATTCGTTGTGCCATGGCGGGGTTGAAAGCCAAGCCAAGCAGCCCACCGGGCTCACAGCACCAGCGTGGAGCCAGGCAGGGAACAAGGGAATGCAGAGAAGGAAGCTTTCGGGAGGGTGGTGGTTGAAGATCAGGAGAACACGCATCTATGTGGTTGGGATTCGTGGCCCTAAAGCACCGGCACAATTCGGTGTCACTAGGATGATGATCAGAGATGAGGATCCAGGTCAAAACTTGTGGTGCTTCCTTCAGATTCCAAAATGCTGGAGCTGGTTTGAAGCCTGAGCGTTGGCCCTCTTGGTGTGGTGGATGGATTGTCTTTGGCACTGCTTGCTCCCAGGTGTAGATTAATGCCAGGTTTGGTCTGTGCCCTTCTCCTGGTCCTGATGGGAGTTTGGGGATCAGAGGATGAGAGTTGCTCAGCAGACATTAATTACTATGTTCCTGCTGAGTTTATGGATGTTTTCCTTGAGGAGGGTGGTGAGTTAAATATGATTTTCATCATGTTTTGTTCGTCTTCAAAGAAGCTGCTCACCATCCAACTCGTGCCATTGAGTACTCATTGCAACCATTGAGTAGGGTTTGCTCACCCAGTGACTGCAGCGGTCTGAAACCACTCTAGACTAACCTAGAGTGGTTATTGGAACAAAAACTCATCTGGATTTGATTTGGGGTGGATCAAAGGCAGTGCAGGAGTGCAGACAGCCTCGATTTGTGCCATTTTGGAGCTGAACAGTTTGGAGCTGGAGTTGCTGCAGCGTGTGGATGTGTGTGTTCACTGAGGGAGCGGAGAAGTCTCTGCTAAAGATGCAGCACAAGCTTGGTGGTCCCTCACTGATTCTTTACATGTCATTTTTCCCGTCTAATTACTCCCAACCAAGGCAAAACACACAAATAGTCCCTTGAGACCCAGCAAAAAAAGGACCTGTGCTGGACTGACTAATTTGGCAAGCAACCCTCTCCCCTCCTGGTCACCACAGCAGTTTCTCCATGGTGTCACACCAGCAAACAATCCGTGTATTTCTGCAAGGGTGACATGATCCTATCCCGCCTAGTTTTAGTGTCTTTTGGTAGACGTTCTCGGTTAATTATGATTTTACTTCTGCTTTTTACAACCTTGATGGGCTGCCTGTAATTTTGCTGCCACCAGTGAAATAATCACTGAACATGTTGTGCCCGTGGTGGCTCACCAAGTTATATGATATGACCTCAGTGGTTAATGAAAGGGCGAGCTTGTCTAGCGTGAGGATGAGGTAATTAGACCAGGAGTTCTCCAGCCTCCTCTTTATTGAAAAGCAGGAGCTCTGAATAGACCACTTATTAAAAAAGCAATTTCCCTTCCTTTGCCAGATCTACTCTCCCTCATTCAGCCATTCTTTCCGAGGGGTCTTGGGTGGAGAGGGTGTTTTGGGGGGAGATGTGTGTGTGGAGGGGATGGGGGAGAAGTCAACTGTATTAAAGCCCCGTTGCCAGCAATGAAGTTTCTGAGTTATATTAAATGAAGCCCAGGCAGCCTTGCTAAAGCTCTCATCTTCTCTCCATCCTCCCCCCTTTTCCCCCTTGTACACACAAGTGCAGCCCTCTTTTGTAACCCATTAATGAAAAGGCGGAATATTAGAGCACTCAATTAGTTCCACTGGGCTTGAGTAAGTGATGTTTTAATTAAATTTGCCCAGTTTCTCAGCAAAGTATCATTAAACATGACTTTCCAACTCCCTCTCTGGAGCGTTGCTAAGTTTCTTAATCCCAGGAGTGCTGACCTCTTCCAGAGGTATGTCTGGTCAAGCATGTCTTACAGATCCAAGGGGCACAATTAAAGGGGGCTGCTGTTACCCTAGAAAAAAGAATTATCATGTTCTCATTGCCTTTTTCCTTCATCCTTCCAGAAGGAGGGACACGAGCCTTTGCCTCAGGTCTGGCTACAACCACAGTTGTCTCGAGAGTCGAGAATGTTTCATGCAAAATTATGGGAAGGCAGAAATGGAGAACAAGGAAAGATCTCTCTTTAAGCAGTTTCATGCTTTGAACTGGTTCTTTCATGAGGCTTTATTT
>VWZQ01005609.1:200269-214008 GCA_013397015.1 Myiagra hebetior | reverse complement strand
AAAAAAAAAAAAAAGACAAAAAGAAAAAAAAAAGACAAAAAAAATTAATAACAAAAAAAAAACCCACCACAAATTGTATTTATGTTCATGTGGATATATTACTTGCCTGTTATATATTGTAAATAGCAAGGTTTATTCTCCTGTGGTTAAAAAAAAAAATTATAAATAACTAAATAGTAGCGAGGCACATGTGTTAAATGTATAGGCAGTGTATAAAATATACTAACACTCTGAAATCAGGAGAACTTGTCTTCTTGGCCTTTTGACCTAGGGTGGTAAAACAAATGTGGGTTATTTTTCTTGTCCCCCCTGCAGCATGCTGTGGGTGCGTTTTGGGTGGGGGGTCTTTAGATCCAGCGTTTTCCAATGTTTGCTTTATCCTCGAAGAGGGAATGGGGGGAAAAGCCTCCTTTTGGAAAAATCCAGTGGAGCTTAAGTAGGAGCTGGGAGAGAAGATGTCAAACCATCTCAAGCCCCTTTTTTGGCCATTTTTCTGATGGTGGGGGATGTGTTGGAGTTGAATTAACTCGTGGAGTAGGAGCTCGTCCTTGTGCTCCATCCCCAAGTCTGGAAAACCCTAAATAAGAGACTGGGAACTCCTGTATAAAACAGGTCCTGTAAAACCTTTTTGTCCCAGCTGGATTAACCTGGATTTTTCCAGAGGGGCTGGTTCTGCCACACCATTGGCTCTCCAGTGCAATTCAGTGAAATTGCTCAGTTTTGTAAAACTACTTCAGCAGTGGATTTGGGGTCCCTGAACTTTTTCATGGCGTCGTTTCATATCTATAAAAAGAAAAGTGCAAAACAACTTTCCCCCTTTTGTTGTCCCCAGAGAAATAGGATTTTGCTCAGATGTAACTGGAGAAGGAGGGATGGGTGGAGGGGAGATCTCTGGTTCCTGACCCCCTTCCACCCCCTGTCCCCCCAAAAGTGTCAAAGTGTTGGTTCTCCTAAGCTGATCCAGCCAGATCAGTTTTGGGGTGGGGGGGGGTGCAACCATTATTTATATAACTTTTTTATTAATTTTTTTAAAAAGAGACGTTAGCTGATGGAAGAATATTTTTATTGAATAGTGCATTTTAGTTATGTCAGAAATATAAAAAAAATATATAATATTTTTGTAAACAAGGCAAACTGAAAACGTTTGCTGTTTTATATTAGAATTTTCTATTAAAAGAAATAAAAACCCACAGAAATAATTGTTGCACCCGTCATCTGTTTTTTAACAAGCTTCTATTCTGTGTGACTGACTCATTTATGCCGGATGTGGAGAAATGCAAAACAAGTCCTAAACATTACATTCTCCTTATCTTCAGTTATCAAACCCTCCAGCTGGTGAAACAAGCAGTGTTTAATCAAAGGGGATTTTTAATTTATTATCATTATTAACACTAAAAATGAGTTATGAAAAATGAGTGGCTTGTAATGGAAATATAAAAAAAATCTACTCCAAAATTTCAAGTTTACCCTTTTTTAGCTGAACATCCTGATAATTGAGATGGGTCTGGATGGAGGAAATCCCAAATCTATTCACAGTAACTGGGAATTTGCCATTGAGCTCAGTTAGCCTGGAAAGAAGAGGCTCTTAAAAAGGTGGTTGGGAAAATAAAATCATAATTGGAGTACATGAGAAGGTTAAATGAAAAGGACCAAATTCCAGGCTTGACCCAACACAAGCAACTTTTATCTATTTGAATGGGGCAGTGTAAAATCGGGGAGCTGGGGATTTGATCTGCCGTGGTTCAGGAAGTTTGTCCTTCACCTTGGGAAGCAGGGAATGATTTATGGACCCCCTGTTTTCTAAAGCAACTTTGGGGATTGCTGATTTGGAGACCTGAGCAGGGACTAAAATAATTTCTGAGGAGTTTTTGTCGTCGACCAGCCTGTTGCCATCTGCCTTCCTTCAGGCCAGGTCTGGAATCCCTTTGTCCATGGTTTTTCAGCTGCCCTGTTTTAGGGAACATACAGTCGGGTGCTTTGGCTGGGGGTAGGGTTGGATGAGACCCCAGATGAAGGGACGGATTTCTCAAGGGTACTTTCATGGAGTAGCTGCTGCTTAAGGTGATTTTCTGGTGGATTATGGTGCCTGTGAAAAATTCCTCAGTTGATGCTGCAGTAAAATCTGGTCTGTTCTGTACCCGATGGAACAGGTGCAGTAAAGCTCCTCATTCCCGGTTTATCCAGCTCTGTGGGCACATCTGTTGGGTTGAGTCTGGCTTCCGTGGCCAGCTCATCCTGGATTTCAGTTTTTAGGATGCTAATTAGGTGATGACTTTTCGAAAGTGACGTTTTCCCACAAGAAATCCAAGATGTGGCCTTTCTGGAGCGCGTTGCTCAGTGTGGCAAAGGATCAGGTGCAGAGGAGTCATAGGAATCATGGGATGTTTGGGGTTGGAAGGGATCTTAAAGATCATCTCACTCCAGCCTCCTGGTTGAACCTGGTCAGTCCTTGGCCATGGATGTTACCATTGAATAGCTTTCAGATTTATTTTTCACTGACTAATGTTGGATTTGACCAAATTATTTACAAGTTCCACAAACAGAATATTTTTGAACAGAGCAAACAAAAAAAGAAGAAAAAAGGGAATCTCACGGCTTTGTGGGTGGGGAGGAAAAGAAAATGGATTTGGCAGCACAGTTTACCTCTGGCTTCCTGTAACTGCGATTCCTCAGGTGCAGGGAGCGAGTGGGGTGTGACCAGAAGTGACTCAGACACATCAAATTCACCTGTCAGGGGAAGCACCAGAATTTTGCCCTTTTCTCGGTTGTTGCTGAGTGTTTTCAGAAATGGGAAAAATCCCTCTTAGCACGGGGCAAGGTGAGCCAAAAGGAAGGGAGATTCCTCCCCTCTGGAATGTTGGGAAAGGTGCTGGCATTGATGTGCAATGGGTTTGGAATCATCCCCCCTTAGATAAGGAGCCCGTGGCCTGCAATCATTGGAGGCACCTCTGGAAGGTGTTGGGCCCGTGTGGAGGTGCCAGTTTTCCCTGCTGACAGTAGATAAAGACACCCAGGTTGAGAGAGGTGGGGTTGAATTCAGGAAAATCGAGGTATTTGTGGACAATCCTTCCAGCTCCCCTTGGGCATGGACCCATCTGGAACAGCCACCACCAAACCAGCCCAGGAATTTCCCTTGGACCACCCCATCTTTAAGGATTTGAAGCAGGAATGTAAAGTCTAGGATTTGTTTTGCACACCTGGGATGGCATTTCCTTGTAAAGGGAGGTGGGAATACTAACATGAAGGATTAGTATTTTTCTTGTTTTTGTTTTGTTTTTGTTTATTTTCCAATGTCTTATGGGAGCCTAAGTTATTTTTCTCTACCTCATATGTACAGCTTGTAGGTATAAATCTGATTCTGAGTGACTGTTGAGAATGTATTTAAGTTATTTAACATCTTTGTATAACAAAAAAAAAAAGAAAAAAAAGCCAGAACAAATGAAACAATAAATGTATTTTAAATTATACTTGAAGCGTGCTCCTCTTTCTTCACATCTGTTGGGAAAGTCTGTGTTCGGTGGTTATGGGAGACCCTTCCTTCAGCCTAATTCCTGAACATAAGCCTGGCCTTGGGGATAATTTCAGCCCCAAAAGTGGTGCCCTGAGCTGCAAAAATGCCTCTCCATCCATTTTACATGTTAGACAAGCTCAGGAGGCTGAGGGACTCCATCAGCTTCCCATGGGATTCCATGGCCATCACGCTTTGCTGGAGAAGTCAGGATACCTTGGCAGAGTGTCACTGCCGGGATGTGATTCCAAAATAACTGGCTGGAGCTCAGAATAGGTTGGATGTGGCCAAATTTAGTCTGGGTGAATGACAACAATTAAAAAAAATTGTTGCTATCCCAGGCTACACATTGACTTGCTTGTTTAAATGTCCTTTTCTTCCCAGTGGATCCGTGGGGCTGTTTAGTTCCTCAGAGTCGTTGCAGCTGAGCTTTAAATTACCAGATTTGGGAGGGACCCGCAAGGATCATCCAATCCAACTCCTGACACCCCAACAATCCCAGGGATGCCCAGGCCCAGGAGAGAAGCAGCCCCAATCCCTACTGCACTTTCCACCTCGTTCTCTGGGGAAGGGCCAGCTCCAATCTCTATTTCACCCCCCGCTCCAATCTCTATTTCAACTCCAGCTCATACTTTAACTAAAGGTATCACAGCTTTTACTCCAGCTCCAGCTACAAGCACAGCCAAATCAGCTCCGATTTTGGCTCCAACTTCAACTTCTATTCCACCTCTCACTTTCACCCCTGAGTCTATACCATTGCCTAGTAGTGATGGTGAAGAAGAGGAACTGCTCTCTCCGAGGGGTCCTGTAGCATCCCAGGCTCGAAAACAAACTCAGAAAATTATACAAGCACCCTTGAGAGAGGCAGTAGTTTCTGAAGGGAGAACCTCTGGTTATAATTAAACCACGGAACAGAGAAAAAGAAATAGAATTTCTGATAGATACAGGGGCAATGTACTCACTGTTAAATGAAGCTTTAATGCCAATAACAGATGATTGTGTCATGGTACAGGGAGCGACTGGCCGATCTGAAAGAGAATATCTTTGCAAACCACTGAAATACAAACTTGGAAAATACAGAGCCTGGGCATCCCTGGCAGTGCTGTCCAAGCCCTCCTGGAGCTCTGGCAGCCTCGGGGCCGTGCCCATTCCCTGGGGAGCCTGGGCACTGCCCAGCACCCTCTGGGGGAAGAACCTTTCCCTGACCTCCAGCCTAAACCTTGGACCAAGGTGATCTTTAAGGTCCCCTCCAACCCAGACCATTGTATGATTCCATTACTTTGAAAACTCTGACTTGCGTTTCCAAAGGGTTTCCCAATGTCCCTTTGGTTTTCCAGTTCTCTCCGTCCCATGCACACAAAATTCTTGGGTTTATTCATTTATTTTGCCTTCCAGACTCATTTCCTGCAGTGGGAAAAGCACCCAGGGTTTTAATCCACCCTTTCAGAGCTGGTTCCTTTCCACAGAACCAGCGCTGCTCATCCTCAAACAGAAATGCTGGATCTTTATCCGGGGTTGTGCTGCTGTTGGGATGGCATCCCCCTGTTGTTGTCCTCACAGAGTGTCATCCACCCAAGGAAATGTTTACTAAATCACTGAAAACTCTGTGCAGCCAATGCTCCTCCTGCTTTTGCTTTGCTTTGTCCCTCCTCGTGATGAGAAATATCAGCTCGAAGCTCTGCGGAACTGGGCAAACACTTTGGTCCAGGTATCTTTCACACAATCATGGAATGGTTTGGGTTAGAGGGGAGCTCAAGGATTATCTAATTCCCATCCCCCTGGCCATGGGCACCTTCCACTAAACCAGGCTGCTCAGTTTTTATCCAGGAGAGCGGATGAGTGGAGATGATGGGATGGGAGATGGATCTGCCATCCATCCAGGGTTTGCTTCCCACCAAACCCTGCAGGGTAACCCCCTGCCTTCCTCAGCTTCCCAACTGACCTCCCATTTACACTTCCTGGCAGTTGGGTAATGGGAACTGGCAGGTTTGGAGCCTCACAGGCGGCCCGGGCAGCCCCTTAAAGAGCTGCTAATGGGAGTCGTAAAGCCGCAGGAGCCGAGGATGTGGCAGCGTTTGGACAGCTGTTCCCGCAGAGGAAGTGGGTGAAGCGAGAGTGCATTGTAAGAATTTGGGATTAAAACAAGTATCAGATGAGAGATTTCACCTCCAGAAAAATAAAATAGGTTTCTTTCCCCCTCCTTCTCTCCCCGTTGTTTTCCTCAGTGTCACCGTGATGTCTCGAAGGTGGTTTCAGCCTGCAGCTGTGGATGTGCTGAGCAAAAAGGGAGCATGAGAAGTAAAATCCAGTCTAAACAGAGGTGCCTTTAGCTTAGAAAGAAATAATGACTTGCCTGAACAAGCTTCCAGCTACGCTGAGGAAAGTGTTTTGTGTGGAATTGTTAGCTAGGAAACCAATGACTGCCCACGGGTGAGTGCTGAAAAGCACATGAGCAAAAACAGAATGAGGGGAAAGAGAGAGAAAAAACAATGAGGGGACAAATTTTATACAGAGTTTCCTCTTAAATAGGCATGAGAGACTAAAATCTGACTGTTATTTGGCTAAAAATAAAATTAATCACCAAGAGATGAGATGAAAGAGTCGGGTCCCAGAATCACAGAATGGGAAGTTGGAAGGGATTGGCTCTTTTGGAATTGGAAGGGATTGCCATGGGCAGGGACACCTTCCACTCTGCCAGGTTGCTTCAGCCTGGCCTTAAACACTTGATAGTGATTCTTCATCATCATCATCATCATTAACATCGTTAACATAGCTCAGGCTGTGTAGTGGTTTTGAACATCTCCTTTCAGAGGTTCTTACTGAGGTGCTTAAGAGACAGAAACGATGCCTGACCTTTGTTAGTCTCAGTAGAATGACAGACACAGGCCCAGAGAGATGAAAGAGGGTCAGAAATGAGACATGACTTGGCCAAACTCATCCTTTGCTCCCTCTGAGAGCTGGGCCTGGGGCTGGGTCACAGGAAGGGCCCTGAATGCTGTTTGAGATGTGGGGGGCACCACAGGTGAGCAGGACTGAGCCCCAAATCGTGCCACATTTCAGAGTTCAAATCCTGCCCCTGTGCTGTGGGATGTGGATGGGAGAGTGCTGGAGCCCAAGGCACGACTCTGGCTGCCCTGGGAGCTCAGGGCACACCTCTGGCTGCCCTGGGGGGTCAGGAGCCCCAGCAAGGGGGTCCCAGCCCCTGGCAAGAAGCCCAGAATGGCACCGGCTTTGACCTCAGCCCATGGGAAAAGTTACCAACACTGCCAGAAACATTGCAAGCCATGAGAGTGTGAAAATGAGTAGTGGTTTAGTATTTTACAAGGTAAAAAAGTAGATTTTAGGGTTTTTAATATGAGGATGAGGGGTTTAAGATGGAGGATTTTGGGCGTTGCCCTGTTCTTCCTCTTCTTCTCCTTCTCCTCCATCTTCTCTGGTGGTGGTGGCACAAAATGATTGGTAGAATGAAAAAGAGGTAGAAATTCCGTGTCTAGAATAGGTGCAAATGAATTGGTACAGAACAGTAACTAATAAATGCGTTGTGAAGAATGGTTGGATGATGGAAAGGGCACAAAAAGGCCGGGACAGCCCAGGACTGGGCAGTGCCCGCTCGGACTCGGCTGCATCAGATGTGCGGCCGGAGCTGAGAGCTGGCAGAGATAAGGAGAAATCAACAACCTGAAACAACATCTGCAGCCGTTTCTCATCTGCTGGGGCTCGAGGTAAAGCTCCCCAGAGGTGAAGATAAGAACCTGGATTTGTGTGGCGTGCCCAACTCCCATAGGAGAGCCGCAGGATTTTCCTGTTTCCCGAGGGATTTTCTTCAAGCTGTCTCCTCCACTTCTGCCAATGGCCAGCCCTGCAGTTGGAACCAAAGCTGGAGATGACACTGAACGTGTGACTCCCTCGTGTGCTGGTGGCTCCAGGGTGTAACTGCTGCCAAGTGCAAAATGGGACATTTCCCTCAGGGTCTGGGATATCCAGGGAATGGGAGGAGTTGCTACTTGGAAAAGGTGAGGAGCCTTCCAACCTTCTACATCCTCTCCTAGGCCATCTTTGCTCCTGCTCCCAAGAGTTATTGTCAGTACAGGGAGTGGGTTGGACGTTTTGGCTACAGCTTAATTAATTAATTAATTAATTAATTAAACATAGCCCTCGTGCTGGTGCCACCTGGCCTAAACCAGCCCACATCCAACCTGTGAAATATCCTGGCCTTCCAGAACAAATTCCATCTAAAACGTCTCCAGGGAATGGGAAGAGTTGCTATTTGGAAAAGGTGAGGAGCCATTCAACCTTCTACATCCTCTCCTAGGCCATCTCTGCTCCTGCTCCCAAGAGTTGTTGTCAGTACAGGGAGTGGGTTGGACATTTTGGCCACAGCTCCATGAATTAATTAATTAATTAAACATAGCCCTCGTGCTGGTGCCACCTGCCCTAACCCGCCCACATCCAAGCTGTGAAATATCCTGGCCTTCCAGAACAAGGTGGCTCCATCCAAAACGTCTCCTGGGAATGGCCCTTAGCTCATGGCAGCTCCTGAGCCATGCCAAGGAATTACTTGGGAGCGTGCTTTTACCTGAGCCAGGAGCACGCCTGGGGTTTTCTAATATTTTAACGATTTCTTTGAGCGAGTTCCAGTGCCCAGGCATGCTCCTTGCCACTCTTTAAAGGGCTAAAATTGGTGCAGAAATTCAAGTGCTCTGCAAATAACCCTCCCGAGCCAAGCCTGAAGTGTTTTGGGTTGGTTCTTTGATTTTGCTGGTGGAAAAAACGCATTTCTGGAAGGTTGACCTTCCTGGTTGGACTTAAAGAATTTAAAGAATTAATTGAAGGAATTAAAACAAGAAACAAGTCCACAGAGCTGCTCCAGCACATCAGCCTCCAGCTACCCCTGAAGTAACGGTGAGTAAATATAATTAGACATTACAAAACTCATATTTTTTGTATAAAACATAGCCAGACCTTGAGAAAAGGCTCATATTGAATGCTAAAGTGGGGGTGATCCATTTGTGGGGTTATCAGTGTTTGTAGGCCCCCAAAACCCTTCCATTACTTCATTCCACTTTCTCAAGGACTGAACAGCCACAGCTTCCTTTAATTATTTAAATGAGGTTGCTATATAAGGAATGCAGGAGGTGCAACCTGCACCTGGGGTTAATGGGGAGAGAATCAGTGGGAAGCAGAGTGAAGTGGTGCCTTTCATCCTCCTCTTCCTCCACTCTTCATGCCTCAAGTTGTTGATGTGTCTGGCCTTGCACTCATTTATTTCTTTCTGGTTTGTATTCCTTGGAAATTGATTGAAAAATGTGTGGCTGTGGCACTTGGGGTGTGGTTAAATGGTGAATTTGGCGGTGCTGGGTTAAGTTGGACTTGATGGTCTTAAAGGTCTTTCCCAACCCCAATGATTCCATGATTTACGTTCCCATATCCTATAAAGTTAAAGGCTGGCAGCGTTCCCTGCAGAATTCCAAACTCAGGCACTGATACAAAATCTTTTTGACTCAATAGACAGACCCTGATGGGCTCTGATCAGTGTGAAATCACTCATCCACACAATTAATATTAGAATATGAATTATAAATATTAGAATATGAATTATAAATATTAGCCTTCAAGTCCAGAGCCTGCTTTTCAATCCATTTCCCTCCTCTCCTTCCATGATGAACTCCCTAGAATGGCATTTCTGTCCTGGCTTCTCTTTCATTCCCAGCTTTCTCGGCTTCCCAGGGCAGTGTTAATTTGCAAGGTGCTAATTACGAGGGCACTCAGCCTAAATTAACACTCATTTCTCCCTCTCACTTGCATGGAAGAATCTCTCGAAGGATTAGGACAGGTTGGATGGGGCTTGGAGCAACCTGGTCTGGTGGGAAGTGTTGCTGCCCATGGGACAGGGATGATCTTTAAGGTCCTTTCCAAACCAAACCAATCTGAGATTCTACTTTTTAAAGCTTTTCAGGCCTTTTGGGAGGGCTGAGGGAATAAAATGNATTGGTGCAGAAATTCAAGTGCTCTGCAAATAACCCTCCCGAGCCAAGCCTGAAGTGTTTTGGGTTGGTTCTTTGATTTTGCTGGTGGAAAAAACGCATTTCTGGAAGGTTGACCTTCCTGGTTGGACTTAAAGAATTTAAAGAATTAATTGAAGGAATTAAAACAAGAAACAAGTCCACGGAGCTGCTCCAGCACATCAGCCTCCAGCTACCCCTGAAGTAACGGTGAGTAAATATAATTAGACATTACAAAACTCATATTTTTTGTATAAAACATGGCCAGACCTTGAGAAAAGGCTCATATTGAATGCTAAAGTGGGGGTGATCCATTTGTGGGGTTATCAGTGTTTGTAGGCCCCCAAAACCCTTCCATTACTTCATTCCACTTTCTCAAGGACTGAACAGCCACAGCTTCCTTTAATTATTTAAATGAGGTTGCTATATAAGGAATGCAGGAGGTGCAACCTGCACCTGGGGTTAATGGGGAGAGAATCAGTGGGAAGCAGAGTGAAGTGGTGCCTTTCATCCTCCTCTTCCTCCACTCTTCATGCCTCAAGTTGTTGATGTGTCTGGCCTTGCACTCATTTATTTCTTTCTGGTTTGTATTCCTTGGAAATTGATTGAAAAATGTGTGGCTGTGGCACTTGGGGTGTGGTTAAATGGTGAATTTGGCGGTGCTGGGTTAAGTTGGACTTGATGGTCTTAAAGGTCTTTCCCAACCCCAATGATTCCATGATTTACGTTCCCATATCCTATAAAGTTAAAGGCTGGCAGCGTTCCCTGCAGAATTCCAAACTCAGGCACTGATACAAAATCTTTTTGACTCAATAGACAGACCCTGACGGGCTCTGATCAGTGTGAAATCACTCATCCACACAATTAATATTAGAATGTCAATTATAAATATTAGAATATGAATTATAAATATTAGAATATGAATTATAAATATTAGCCTTCAAGTCCAGAGCCTGCTTTTCAATCCATTTCCCTCCTCTCCTTCCATGATGAACTCCCTAGAATGGCATTTCTGTCCTGGCTTCTCTTTCATTCCCAGCTTTCTCGGCTTCCCAGGGCAGTGTTAATTTGCAAGGTGCTAATTACGAGGGCACTCAGCCTAAATTAACACTCATTTCTCCCTCTCACTTGCATGGAAGAATCTCTCGAAGGATTAGGACAGGTTGGATGGGGCTTGGAGCAACCTGGTCTGGTGGGAAGTGTTGCTGCCCATGGGACAGGGATGATCTTTAAGGTCCTTTCCAAACCAAACCAATCTGAGATTCTACTTTTTAAAGCTTTTCAGGCCTTTTGGGAGGGCTGAGGGAATAAAATGAAAATAAAGTAGTTGGGCACTGAGGTCTTGACTAAAGGGATCTCCAGCCTTAAGAAATCCCCCAAAAGCTGCTGCGAAATTCTACCAGTTAGCCCTGCTTAGTGTTCCCGACAGGAGGCTCTGGGTGTCTGAAATTTCACTTATTTTTGTAAGAATTAAGGAGGAAAAAATTGCTTTATTTACTTCTAACAAGGTAGCACTAAAACTCTCATGGACAGAGCTTAAAAAAAGGCATAAAGAAGACATTTGAGATGCTTTGCCTGACTTGGTGTCTTGGTTAGGACTGGCCAAATATCCCAAACATCAAGGCTGGTCTGGTATTGTGTTTTCCTTTTCTTCTTCTCTCTTCTTCCTCTCTTTGTTGTCTCCTGAGGCAAGGAAACTTCAACAAAACTAAAGTTTTCCCTTCCTCAGGTGGGAATGACCTCAGCTGGGCCTATTTTCCTTTTTAATTCCTTGTGTCAGTCGCTGGGACACAAACCCAGTTCAGAAACCTCAAGGCCACAGTGGGGAGGGGCTTTGTTCATAACTGAGTTTTATTTCTGGGTTGCATTTGCCGTTAACTTTGAAATTTCCCTCTTAAAAATCCTACTTCTATCGGCTGCCATTTTGAATAAAATCACAAAGAAGCCATTCCTAGCTTTTTTTGGGTGCTGTGGGCTGATGGTGACCTTGCCCAAACCATGTTTGGTTGGGTCTTCCTTGGTTTATTGTGGCAGTAAATTGGATTTTGAGCTGAAAGTGGGATCTGCAGTGGGAGGGCTTTGCTGAGCTGAAGGTTTCCACTTTCAGTCATGGTTTTAGGCTGCAAAGGTGGGAGAAGAGGCACAGGTGAATTTTTCTGAAGCTTCAGTACGGTTTGGTGACAGAAAATGAGCTGGAGTGGGTTAAAACACCATAAAACAGCATAAAACAACAAAAAGAGGACCCTGGTGAGAGGGACTGCAGTGGATTGCATCATGTTTTGGGTTGTTTCTTTTTTCTCTGTGGAAAAAACAACTTTTTTTAGTTGAAAAACTGAAAAAAAATTTGAAAATGCAGCTCTGATGCCTCAAAAATCAGAGTTCAATTATTTCTATTCCCACTTCCCCTAATGGATTTGCCTCTTGGGACATCAGATTATCCTGATGCATGAAATGTCCCCTCTGTGGGAGATGAACCAGTCAGGAAGTTTGGGCTGTGTCTCAGAACAGTGACAGGAGATATTGGAGCTATAATTCCCATTAAAAAAAAAAAAAAAAAAAAAAAAATTTCGTGACAGGGAGNAAAAAAAAAAAAAAAGATACTTTCAGTGCATGGAAGTACAGAGGAAAGGATATCAGGGAGGAAATCTGATGAAAATAGCAATATTTTTCATGAAGATCAAAACGTATTTTATAACAAAAGGTAACTTCACCGCAAGAATTTATGGGAATTTTTAAGTTTTCTGCTGATAAGAGGATCCTCAGAGATCATCAGGATAATACTGAAGCTTCCTGATCCAATTTTTTGGCTCCTGTTGCCAAGACCCCAAGGCCACCTCACCCAAACCACCTCAGTTTTGCCTGAAAGTCACTTCACATCTGAGATGTGCTGCAGCACTCTCAGAAGGGGAAGGTTGTTTGCGTAAATCCATATTTCGTTTTTATTTTTGGATTCTGTATTTTGAATTTCTGAGAAATCCAGAGTCGGTTCCAGCAGGTTAAACACACTCAAAATGCAAAACAAGCAGCTGCATGGGAGGCCTGATAATTTAAGTATTCGGGAGTTATAGAAATGGAAATATCATCCATAATTTAATTAGTATTCATTTTAAATTAGTTACCTTCTTTTTTTTTTTTTAAATTCTTGTTATTTCTTATACAAATGATCATTCTGGAATATTCTTGCTTTACACAGGGCTTATAATTCCTTATTTTAAGTATCCGTGTTGAACATTTGCTGTAGGAATCACCAGTGGAAGGAATGTGATATGGTTATTCCTGATTATTTTGAGGAAAGAAAAGCATAAAATGGGAATAGGATCAAAATGAAACCTTTTTACTAAATTCCAGTTCCTCCTCCCCAATTCTCTGTCCAGCCTGAGCTGTAGCTCAACTGGAATGGGAATTATTATGACTACTGCCAAATATCCTTTGGAATTAACGAGCGATTCCTGACTTCCCTGTGGTTGTTTCCAAGCATTTTGGTTTATTCTGGAGTTTGGGGGAGAAAGCATGGCTCTGACACTTCCTTCTTTTAGGCTGGGAATTCTCTCCACGCTCTCCCCTGCCCCAGGGAAGAGCCAAGAGCACGTTCCATGTTCCATCCTCGCTGCTGCTCCTCACATCAGCACCTCTCCCTTCCCCCAGGGATGTGCCCAGGAGGGTGGAGGACACGGAAACATCCCTGGAGATCCCAGTGGGTAGGGATTGGGTTGGGACATCTGCTCTGCTGCTCTCCAGCTTAGGATATTCTGGGGAGATTTATGGAATGAGTGGGATTCCATGGGATGCAGGGTTTTGGAAGCGTTGCCATGGCTTTGCCTCCCTTTCCCACACTTCCCAATTCCATATTGTCCCTGCAGCTTCATCAGCGCTTCCCAACCCGGATTTAGCCCCTACAGCTCCCGTAACTCCCTACAAAGCCTTCCCTTCCCACACCCTGATGTTTTCACACCAGTGAGCTCAGCTCCTGGCATGTGGAAGCCAGGGGAAGATCCCAAATGGATGCACCCAGCATTCCCAATCCATTTGCAGCAACCATAAATAACAGTGTTTGGAATCAGCTTGATGATAGAAGTCAAAGCATTGCATGTTTGGGGCTGTGGCTTCTTAATTAGCCATGAGTCTGGCCCATGAATTTTTGCCAGATCATGATTTTTGATTAATTCTGATGTTTAGAAATTAGTTATTTAATATTTAAGAAAAAGTTGGGATTTTTTCATGATTCCTTC
>VWZQ01005609.1:177109-200257 GCA_013397015.1 Myiagra hebetior | reverse complement strand
CCCCCCCCCCCCCCCCCTTGTTATTTTCTCAGGAATATATTCTGTTATATGTTTTAAAACATCAAACCTCTAGCACGCAAAAAAAAAGCTGTAATTAATTCCTGCTTTTAGGGAATGTTTTGCATTTCTGCAACTACCTGGATTTTCTTTGCAATCTTCTTTCTTCTTGGTTTCTTTCTCTACCTTTCTCTTTTTTATTCTCTTTCTCTTTCCTTGTCTCAGTTGGTAACAGCAAAAACCAGACAAGGATGTTGCTGCTGTTCTAATTTTTATGTCTTTTATGAGACATTTGTGTCTTTTTATGAGAAATTTGTGTTAAGGCCTGGTCTGAGCTGCATTTTGGACCAGGAACTGACCCGATCCTGCAGATATTTTAAGCAGGATTTGGTTTTTTTAAGTCATTCAAAGGGCTTTCAAGGGTCCTGCACTGGTACAGTGTTATCTCATGGTGTCTATATCTGTATCTTATCTTTTTATAGCTCCTTATCATTTCAGTCAGGTCAAATACACAGATAAAGCTGGAGTTATCTGCACCAGCATGAGGCAGAGGTGCAACCTCCACTCCTTTGTGTGGGAAGCAAAGCAGGACAGGTGAGACTCTTCAGGTTATCTCAGGGGACATGAAATGCCCAGTTGTGGCCAACTGACTTCAGTCTTGGGCCTCCTAAAGACCAGTCTAGGAAATTTCATTGCTCTGATCCCACTTGGAGAAGATTTCCCGGAATCAGAGATTATCCTGAGTTGGAAGGGACCCATCAGGACCATCAAGTCCAGCTCCTGGCCCTGCACAGACCATCCCCAAGAGTCACGCCCCGTGCCCAAGGGTGTTGTCCAAACTCTTCTGGATGGTCTTTCAGGTCAAGAACAATTCAGTCCCAAGGAAAATTTTGGGAACACAGCCCCAGGCTCCCTCTATTTTCTTCCCAAGTTCCTTCCTCCCAGCTTTGACTTCCCCATGGCGCTCACCACAGGCAGGGGTTGGGGACTGAATTTACTTCCTTGGGCAGTGAAGGGTTGCTCCCACCCCACAAGTGGGGTCACATCAATGCCACCCAGAACGAGGGACACTCGACAAAATGGCCACAGCAGAAACAATCCCTGTCCCCTTGCAGCCCAACCCGATGACCACAGACACGACCCAAATGTCCTTTTTGCCACCAGGTGGAGCTGGGAGAGAATTTCTTGGAAGGGTCCAGCTGACAGCACCCCGGGATGAATGCACAACTGAAAAGAGGAATTTTTATTTGCTGATCACTGCTTCTTCCAGAAAATTCTTGTCTTTCTTACAGAGAAATTTCCTCACGAAAAGCAAAGAAGGGGAAATCGCAGATTGTTTAATTTGCAATGAATGAACTCCTGTATGGCTGGTTGGAACTCGATGACCTTTAGGATCTCTAAATCCAAAGCATTGTGGGATTCTGGGGTTCTCTGGCTGCCTGTTGGCTGGGAGGAATGGTGGATGTAACACTATCATCATTCACCTCGTGTGTGACTGCTCGGTCGGTGCTCACTCCTGCCTCTGGTCACCTCCCAGCTCAGGACTCTCCAGGCTTGCTGGGATCAAGGTTGGCTTCAAGCTGTTCCCATGGACCTTCCGTCCCCACCCTTTGGTGACTGCTCAGAGAGTGGCAGCAGCGTTCCTGAGCATCCTTCTGGTTCAGCCCTGGGCCAGCGGGTGTGGAAATGCTCTGCTCTTGCTCTTCTCCCATCCATGAGAGGCTCTCAACACCAGGAGACACCGAGGCAGCTTCTCCCACCCAACAGGACCCACTTCTGTAGACAGGTGGGGTTGGAAGGAGAAACCTCCCCACCGCCAGCTCAGATGTCCCTCAGTGAGCAGAGCAGAGAAATATTTTCCCAGAGCCTTCACAAGACCATAGAAACCCAGAATGGTTTGGGTTGAAGGGACCTTAAATCTCATCTCATTCCACCCCTGCCATGGGCAGGGACAACTTCCCTTGCTCCAAGCCCATCCAGCCTGGCCTTGAACACTTCCAGGGGCATCCACAACTCCCCTGAGCAACCACCACCCTCACAGTAAAGGATTTCTCTCTCTCAATTTTACTTACACCCAACCAGGGTGTTTCTAGCCTCTCTTTTTTTTTTTTGTTTCCCCCAGCTGTGCCATTCCTTCCTCAAGCTGGTTTATGTCTTTTCCATACACTCGGCATCTTTCACAGGGCTGCTGGAAAGGCTTTGCAAGCTCCCATGGAGGTACCCTAGGTCATAAAATTCATGTTACTGAATGCTGTGCAAACAAGTGAGGTCACCCTGTTTAGTAAATCTGTTTTTCCCCCGACTGAGGATAAAACGTTGTTCTCTCAGAATGCTGGAAAGTCTTAACACCTTCCTTTTTTTTTTCCTCTTTTTTTTTTNNNNTCTCTTTTTTTTTTTTTTTTTTTTTTTTGCTTCTTTTGCTCATTTTCAATTCCCTCCGTCGGTTCCCCTTGTGAGTATCCCACCTATTTATCCAGTGCTGTTATTGTTGTTGGATAACTGGAAAAGATCTGCCTTTGGAGAGCAGTCTCCCAGCCCACAATGCTGCCTTTTTCTCAGCAAAGACGCTGAGGATCACTAATACCAGCTTTATTTTCCTTGGCACTTCCCAGAGCTGGAGCCACCCAGCCTTTCCTTGCCGAGTGCTTCTTAATCAATATTAAAGGGCTGACAGTGCAGGCAGCTTCCCTCTGCAAATAATTATTAATCAATGGTGTGGGGCTTTGGTGGGGAAGGGAGTTCAAGAAGCCTTTAGGATGGGAGGGTGCCTGAGTCGGTTTTTGGCCGAGGGGATGGGTGTTTATGTCAGGTATTGGTGTTTAGATTAGATAGAAAAAAGGACATTTTTTACAATGAGGGTGGTAAAACACTGGCACAGAGAGATGGTGGATGCCCCATCCCTGGAAATATTTAAGGACAAGTTGAACAGAGCTCGATTTAGTTGAAGATGTCCCTGCTCATGTCAGGGAGGTTGGAGTAAATGACCTTTAAAGGTCCCTTCCAACCCAAACCATTCTGTGATTCAAGAATCCACCTCAAGCCCAGACTTAATTTGAAATTCTGGAGTAGCTCAAGTTGTATATTGACATTTCTTTAATTTAAGGAATATTTAGGTTCTTAACTGAATCAATATATTTTGAAAACAAAGGGTATAAGAATTTAAATTCTGAGAAAATAAAGAATTGGCTCTACGTAAACACTGTTTGAATTTAGTCATTGGTCCTGCACTGCTCCTGAATACACTGATTAAAATACTTAAATTCCTTCAATTTAAAAGGATTCAATTCCAATATAATAATTTTCTGTGAAATGCATCTTCTGGGAAAGAAATAGTTGTGCAGTTGAAATTCTTGGAGAGCAGAAACAAAACCCACTCTTTGTGACCTTGATATTGCAAAGCCCTGCCTGCGAGCCAATGGGAAATTTTCTGCAGGAATGTTTTCCTCTTGGAAAAAGCCAATTTGATAAAACTGATATGGTTTGTAAACAGCAATTCTGACAAGCTTCCTTGAAAAAGAAAAGTTTTGATTTTCAGTTTCAGGAAGTGTTTTTATTCCTATTTTTTCTTTAGATGCTGCAGCATATTGTTTATATAAAAACAATGAACCTCAAACTCAGTCCCAGATTTTGTCTTTATTGACATTTATATCAACTGCAAGTGTCCTTTTCCCTCTGAGCCCTGTTTAGTAGGAAATCTTGAAAATATTTTGCTTTCCTTTGCATCCAGACTGGAAAGATATTTGAAAGCCTGGGATTTACCACAGAATGGAAAGTTGGATTCCGCTCCAGCTCCGGAGCTCGCAGGTAACGGGCGCTTTACGGTGCCTTTTAAAAAAGGCCACGGGACCAGATTGTGGAAAAGCCTTTCCAGGAACGTGGTAGAACCCCCTGTTGCTTGAGGAATGTTAAAGCTGATTTGACAAAGCCCTGGAGAATATGTTCTTGAGGGCAATTTGGGATTGGCAGGCAAGTGGACGGGTTGCCTTAAGACATTCTTTATGCTTCCATGAAGGGAGGACAAAATGTTTATTTTGGTTTCAGGGTTTAATAGGTTTGGAGATATTTCAAGCTACTGGAGGCTTCAAAATTATTCAGCCCAGAGACTTCTCCATAGGTTTTTATTTTTTTTTTCAGGACTAAGAGCAATCTGGGCAGTAACAAAACTCCAGCTATCGACACAAAACCTCTGTCGTGTCACAGCTGGGGTCAAAAAGCACTTTTCTACTTGAAGAATGAGATTTTAGAGGGCAAAGTTTTCTCCTTCTGTCACTGCGCTATTAAATTTCCTGGAACCTTCAGTCAAACTGACTTGGGAAAAGTTCAATCTGTAAGAAATAAAATTCCTGAAATGAATATTAATTCCTCAAATTAACATTAATAGTTGTTTTCTGCAGTAGGGCGAGTGTCTCATGTCCTCCTCGTCTCCGTTTCCGTTGGCTGTTGACATTTCCGTGAGGCTTTGCAAGGAACCGTGTTTTCTCCAGAATGTGGAGGCTTTCTTGCCTTTCAGTTTTCCAACTTCACGTCAGGGAGCCAAAGTCCTTGGAAATGTCAACTCCAAGGGGAAACAGGTGATGTGAACTCGCCATGAGTAAGGCTGGAGGGTGGCTGCAGGAATATGACATTCCAAGAGTTTTACATAAAAATGCCGATCTGCTGGAGCATGAAATGACCCTGCCGGTCTTATTTTTTTTTTTCCTTTTTCCCTTCTTTTCCTGCCTCTTTTAATTGTGTGTGTCCTTTTCACTGCGCCGTGGGTTGTGTGTTTTGGATGAGAAGGAACCTCCTGCTCTCTCATGTGACGGGATCCAAGGACGGGCCCACCAAGAGCAGATAAAACCTCGGGAAATCTCCGAATCCAAGTGTGAGTCACCAGAAGAGTTGATTTGAAAGGACAGCTGTACTAACATTGACTAAGATGCCTATTAAAAATATTGGCAGCCATGGAGGGATCACTCAGTATTTGATCATCCATTTTGGAAATTAGTAAAACAATCCACAGAGATTCTGAATAATATTTTTCATGTCAAGATAAGAACTTTTAATTTGTGGGTGTTTTTTAGCGTTTTATTATTTCCTCCCAATTTGACTCAGGAAATCATAGAAACACAAAATACTCCTACTTTGGTGGAACTGATATTTGAAACAAAAACAGAAGCCTAGGCTACGTTTGGTGAACCTAATTATGATTTTCCCCCATGATCCATTATTCTCTTTATTAGCCTGTGACAAACTGCCTGAGGTTTCTGGGAAATGAGCAATTAATTCCACGCCCTCAGGGGCTCTGTTTGTGTGTGGTTTAGTGCCTGGGTAGTTCACGAGGTTTTGGGGGCAGTTGGAGCCTTTCTGGGAAAATCCTCAGCAACGAAGATCCCTTTCCCATGGGAGAGGACGGACCCTGCAAGATCTGCTCCATCCCTCAAAGCCCCATGTTCAGGTGTGGGTTTGGGACCTCATCACAAAGTTGATCCCTGTACATGGCAGTCGTAACCCTCCACGTATTTTATCCCTCAGGAAGGCCTTGCTAAGCCCAGGAATGTGTCCATTCATTCAGAGCATCAGTGCAGCCAAGGTGAGAGGCAATGCTGACCCTCAAATCCTTGGAAATAAGGAGCTGGTTGTTTTTCTGTGTGAATTTCATGGTGGGATAAACCTGGTTCCTCCCAAAGTCAGGTAGAAATGCAGGGAGAGGGGTAGGATGACTTTGGTGAGGAAGGACCCACAGCCAGATTACTGTGACCAGGATGGGCTTCAGGAAGGGATTTTCCTTGAGTTTCCTTCCAGGGAATCCCAGCCTTCAACCTCCATCAGTCAATCCTTCCTACTTTTTTCCCCTGATCCCTTATCCCTTGCCAGAGTGGGATGCAGCAGTGTAGGGGCTTTGCTGTTTGCTCTCTCCAGAGATGGGGATAAATGGTAGCACTGGATTCAGTGTGGAGACCTCCTGGGAACTCGGGAATCATGGAATATCCTGAGTTGGAAGGGATCCACAAGGATCATCGGAGTCCAACTCCTTTAGATGGGGCATTTCTATATTTGCTCACATTTCCTCAGCTCTCTGCTGTACTGGGGACTTGGGGGATATCAGGATTGCTTTTGCTGCTTGTTGCAGTAGAAGTGATCATTCTGGTGAGAAAAAAATCAATTTTTAAAATGGAAATCTTCTTTAACTGAAGTTNTTTCTTGGGGTTTTTTGGTGCCTTTTTTTTTAATTTGGTTTGCTTTTTATTTGTTTTTTTAAGGTTTTGTTTTGTTGGAGCACATTTTTCTCCTAAAGGAGAGAGGGGCAAAACCTCTTTGCTTTTGTCAAGGTTAGCAGTTGGACTTCATGATCTCAAAAGTCTTTTCTAACCCAAATGATTCTGTGAGCCTGTGACTCTACATTTGTGTAAACCTGTGTGCAAATGAAAGCAGAAGGTATAAATAATACAAGTAGGAAAGCACATTTTCACTTCAAGTGCCATAAATATGCTACTTTCTTAAGAGCTTTTGTACGTTTTTCTTACCTCAAGACAAAACTGAGCTCCCTGAGCACTTGTTGAAAAATAGCAGAGACATGGAGGCCCATGGGAGACCAGCCCCAAGAACTGGTACCAAGAAGAGCGACCAAGGATATGCTGAAATTGAAATTGAAATTGAAATTGAAATTTAGACCTCCCGTGTCCAAGATGAGATGCAGCCTCACACAGGGCAGGTGCTGGAGGGAGGGTGATGGTTGATGGTGCTCATGACATGACAACAAAACCTGGGTTATCTTATCTTCCAATAACTCTTATCTTATCTTCCAATAACTCTTATCTCCCAATAACTGATGTTTTCCAGTCAGGCTCTCAGCATCTGTAGATAAATTGTGCCATGCAGTGGTCCTGGTGTTGTCCTCCCTATTCCAGAGAAGAGGATCATGGGACAGGAGAGATTTCCATCCATTTATTACCCTTGCCTGTGCTAGTACTCAAGGAAAATCCCTCTTTCACCAGAGATGATTCAGATTGCTCTGACTCAAGCCGGGCTGTCAAAACCTCTCCCCACGAATCCATGCATTACAAGAAGTGGGGGATCTTCTGCCTTTCCAGCCTTTGAAGAGAACGGGAATGACTGGTGAAGGAAACCAATGAAAGAGAAGCACAACTTCGTCCCTCTCCCCAAAGTCATCCTCCTTCTGCCCACCGTGGTACTGGATGAAATTCGGATTTGTGCTACTCCCTGATGAAAATCCATTTTTCCCCCCGTGCTCCTGTTGACAACCTGCCAGGAAAGGTTATTAGATACCATCCCCAAAGCCTGTGCACACTGACCTGTTCCGAGGGAATCAAATGAAAGCCTTTTCCCTCCCCAGCCTGGGCCCACCCAGGGAGAAGCAGGCTGGTGGCTTGACAAAACTCGGATTATTCTGTCCAGAAAGCTGCACTTTTAATGGATTAAACATCTCTGTCTTTTGTGGTTGCCTGCTTAAGAAAGAAAATCGTTACAAGAAGAAAATGTTGAACTGGTGTATATTTTCATCTTTTGATTCAGAGTAATTTTTCTTTCCTCCCTGCCTTCCTCCTCTCCTGCTTTTCTCTGTATAAAGGAGTAAATTTTGCCTCCGTGATATTTCTTTGGCTGAACATGATTCAGCACCGCTGGTGCTCTAAATCAAGGTAATCAAAATAATCCTGTTCTTTTAATCCAGCCACTGGACCCAACCCTGTGTACTACATATATATTTTTTTTCTGAAGGTTTGGCTCTGACATCACTGAAATATTGCAGCAAAATATCAGGAATAAACCGGCATTGTTCGTTCCTGCTTTCATCCCCAGCCAAACACCCGCAGCTCTCCACAGGCCTTAAAGAAGACCTGGCTGCCTAGAAATGCCCAAGCAGGATTCCTTCTCCAGTGCTGGGCTGCTGCAGGAAGAGGATTCATTAAGGGGAAAAGCTGGAATTAAAGAGTCCGGGAGAGTTGTACAGAGGGGAAAAAACCCCACAACAACAACACAACAAAAATCAAAGAAGATCCTGGGCCAGCTCTGGGCTGATGTCAACCAGTAAAGCTTTAACGATGTTCAAAGCTATCTCTGTTTAATCCAGATGGAGATTTGACCATCTGAGGCTCCCGTTTGCAATGCAAGAGTGTGGAGTTGGTGGTGGTTTTTCCCATGAAGGCCTAAAAATGAGCTCCTGCGTTCATTTTCTCCACGTCCACCGAGCTCTGCTGATCCACCCCAAGCTCTGCTGGGCTCTCTCCCCTCCCCAGCCCACCCAGGCTGCTGTTGGTCACTTCCACGGGTGGGAACAGTGGTGGTGGAATGGATTTGCCTCGTGAGGGACTGAGAGGCTGATAAGGAGTGTGGGAACAGCACCAGCAAGGCGGGTTATATCTGATATCCCAGTTTTTGATCTTTGCTTGTGCTCTAAATCTCCTGTTTGCTGATTTAGTGGCTTTTTCCTCTTGCTTCTACAGCTAAACTTCCTGGAAAACAATTTTCAGCTCAGATACAACATTTAATCCCAACTATGCTGTTTAAAGGACTAAGGTGATATCTTTATATCATACAAAAATGGATTAAATGAGGAAATTGGACAAAACTAAGTATCAGTGAAAGATTCCAGTGCGCACTGGAGATGTTCTCAAGTTTTGGACCTTCTTTTTTAGGAAAGAAAACACCTGCTGCCTTCCATATCACCACCACAGGTGATTACTGCTGTTAAAAATAGAAGCTTTGGTGCCTAAATCTTAAAACGCAGAAAATTATAGATATAGATGTATCTAAATCCACAGCTTCTGAAAATTTTATCCGTGTTCTTCCTGATTTTTGTTGAGGACATGAAGTCTGGAAATCAGCATGAACAGTTAAATTTTACTCCCAGTCTCTCTCCACTGATATGAGAGAGGCTGCATCAATTCCTCGTTTGAAACGTTGGCTCTGGGAAGTTGCTGAAAGTTCCTGGGAAGGAACCAGCTCGAAGTTTCAAGGAATCTCACTGAGAAGTTATGAGTAACAGGAAAAAACCAAAGGCCAAAGCTGCCTTTCCAGCTAACCATTTATTTTCCCAGAGAAGTCCCTTATTAATTTTTATGGTGCATAAATACCAGAAAACGAGACACCATTAATTAGTGACTGGTTTTGGTCTTCATACTCAACTCGGTTCAATCCAAGCCAAACGGGGACTTTTTTCCTTTAATTTTTTTTTTTTTTCAGAGTCAGAGAAAAGTTCATATGTGGATAGACGGATTTTGGTGTTTATTTGATTTTCTGAGCAAGTCTGATCCTAATTTAAATTACTGCTGTTTTCTTTTTATTCCAATCAGTGGGACCCTCTTTCACAAAACATTATTCTTCACCTCCACCCCAAATATTCCAGGATGTGCATCATGGTGCTTTAGGGATAGATACAGCTCCTGGAAGAGTGAATTCCATTTGGTTGAGATCTTGACCCCAAAATCTATTGGCTCAACACAGATATCTGTGGGCATCCTTGAGGTCATAAGAGAGCCCTTTGGGAAGAGCTTTGATGAGATGGATGAGTGTTGGATGTGCAGTCCCTCTCAGCCAACATTCCCACTCCAAAAGTAGAAGAAAAAGGGCAGGAGATGATCCCCAGCAGATCCCTGCCCTGGGTCTGCACAGAGAGCTCCAGCACAAGGAGAATTTTGTCAGCCAGAGTGGCACCGACAACATCTTCCTCTTCTGAAAGAGGAATCCTTGGAGGTGACCTTGATCCCTCATCTCTCACAGGGGCTGTCACCCAGAGGAGGATTGGGATGGGCCCCTCATTGTAATCCAGGGAGACAGAGATTCCCTTGACCCTGATCCTGATCCTGATCCTGGTCCTGGTCCTGATCCTGATCCCTGGAGTTTGAAGACATCCCTGACAGACCTGACCAATGTGCAGTTTCTCTTTGCTCTCAGTTGCTGACAGGTTTTTTTCCTCATGTGGAATTTGTTTAAATGCTTCTATGAAAGACCCATCCTTCAAAAAAATTGCAGATTATCACACCAAGAATCTACTCTACAAAATTCCTGAACCTGAGAGGATTTGAGTGCAATGAGTTATTGGCCACTGGCACTGGTAAAGGATGATGTTTCTCCAAGCCTGCATCTGCCAGTAAATCCCACAGAAGTCTGACTTTTAATCTATTTGCATTTTGGAGACGTGCCTTAGGTGCTGTGGTAACCCTTCTGTTGCCAGGCTGTGTTTCAGGGCTGGCTGCAGGGCTGGTTCCAGCAGGACTTCCAGAGGTCCACAGGAGGTACAGAAAGAGCATTCACTGAGTCTTCAGCACCTAAACTCACTTAGATACCAAGAAAAAAAAAAAGTGAAATCTAAACATCTAAGACCAGTTTGGTTTGAAAACCTTGGAGATTGGATTTACTGGTGGGATCACACCCGGTTATGTCTGAACAATCCATCCTCAATCCAAAGCAACAATATCCTCCTGCAGAGACCAAGCTTTGGGTTTGTGTCAAGGTCTCATTGCAGATCCAACATTTCTGCTCCAATTCCCACCAAGTCAGGAAAAGAAATCCACCTTACAAGGTGTTTTTCTGTATCCTCTGCTGTCCCACTGGATGAAAGATTAGACTGGTTACACCTCATGCTGGTTTGAGGTGTAAAATTCTTTCAGAATCTCTCCATCTGGAACAGATTTGCTTCATTTGGGGTGAGGGTATTGCTGGAATGTGACTGGTTCCAGCTGAGAGATGAGTGACGTTGATCACTGCACAGATGGTCCAACAGCCAAGCTACAAATTTACCTTCCAAATAAACAATTCCTCCTTTTTTAATTTTTAAAAAAATTTTGATTACACGAAGGACCTCTCTACCTCTATCAGCTCTGTGTGTGCGTGTTTAGCTTGAAAAGATGGGTAAGGACTGAAAGTTTCAAAGATTTCTTCATGCCCCAAAAGGAGGAGGTGGGAAGGAGGTAGAATGGACTTTTTCTGCCTCACTCTGCTGTGATTTCATCTCCAGTTCTCAGTGTCTCACGTCACGCCCAGCTGTTGTGAAGTAAAACAATCACGGAACTTCCATCAACCCATCCATGTCATTGTTTGGTTATTTTTGACCACTCTCTGCTTAATGAAATAATTATTAAACAGAGGAACTAATTCCAGAAGCCTCTATAAATCAGAGCAAGAAACACAGCGCACTGAAAGCATTTTGCCTCCAGGCTCTGCCAACCCTTTGGAATGAGAAGACAATGTAAAAATCGGAGAGCTGGGTGTTCAGACCACAGAGCTGGGAAAATGGAGTTGTCTGAATGTAGGGTGGTGAGAAATGGTGTGAAAATTACAGGTCTGAGAGTCGAGCGCAGCTGTAGAGCACCCAGGGGTATGTGCTGCTCTGGCTTTCTGCTATTCTTGGCTCTCGCCGTCCCTCTGAAGTGGCAGATGACATCTTGAGAGTCTCCATGCACGACACGATCCATGTGCTCTGGGAAAACTCCGGGCAGGATTCACGTGCTGTTTGCTCAGGAGAAAAACTGGAGGTCTTGGAGAGGCTGAAACTCGGTGTCATTCAAGGGAATTCATTCCCAGGTGTTGCCTGAGTGGAGCAGCAGGAATTTGGGAGCCTTGGCAAAAGCTTGTGTGTGTTCAGGGTGTTCAGAGGGGGAAATGTTCTCTCTGGGCCCTTCTTGCCTTCTCTGCTGTTCCACCCCAGTGCTGGATAACGTGTGTGGGCATGGAGAGCTCTTCCAGAGGCTGGTTTAGAGCCTGGCACCTTTACCAGCAAAACTGGACTCATTTTTTCACTATTTGCCCGAAATCACTGTTGACGTTACAGTTTAACTGAAGACAGACTCACTTGTGGCTTAGGAGATGTAGGTGCAAGTCCCAAGTGGGATTCTGGACAAGCCACTTGAACCTCCTCGTGCCTTGGCTGTTTTTTTATTTTTTTTCTCAGAAATGAAATGTTTTGGTTTTAAGCAAAACCGTTTTCCCCTCTTTAAAATGTTTCCCCCTCCCGTTTTTATATTTCAGATGGAAAATTTCTAAAAGTTGGGGTTTGTTTTGTTTTGTTTTCCCGGTTCCAGTTCCTGCTGGAGAACATTTTTTTGTGGAAAACACAACTTTTCCCATAAAGTGTTCTGAACTCTACCAGAGGAAAGCACAGTATGAGTTCTATTATTCTTGTGGTGCAGTTGGGGTCAGGACACATTCACTGGTCACGTAGCCTTACCCAGTGTGCTCTCCTGGAATGGGAATGCTGATGGGAGAGGAGCCCTCAAGGACATGGTTTGGGGTTTTTCGGGTCTATTTGCTCTTTAAACATTTCTAACCTCTTCTTAAATGCAGCCTTCTGCTCCCTTTTTTTTTCAACTCTTTCCAAAGGGAGGCATCCCAAATCCATTCCTCAAGGGTTTTTTTTCTGTGTGGAAGTACCACACACAGCTCTCATTACCCTCCTTTACCTCTCCCCCTCCCCACTCTTCATCCTCTTCCCCGGATCCCTCCCAAACACTTGGGCTTGGCTCATTCCTGAAGCCAGTTTGGTTTTCCTTCAAGGAGCCTTTCCGCAGCTCTTGTTGCAAACCACACATTAGCAAAGCAACGAGCTCCTCCAAGCCTCTGTGCTGTTGTGAATCCAGGAAAAAATAATAAAACTCCTCAAGAATAACAAACATCCCTCCCCCTCTGCAGACCTGGTGAAAAATCAGGACGTTCCCATCCCGAAGTAGGAGTTCATCGGGTCGGCATCCCTGAAATCCGTGGCGTGAGGGGGATTTTCAGGGAGCTGTGCCACAGCACTGAACTCTTTTACCGACCCGTTGGTGGATTCACTGTCTGGTTTGGAGCAGAACCCACGACCTGGAAGGGAATGTTTAATTTAAAAGGGAACCTGGAGTTTAATTGTCCTTTGGTTTTGGCTGTGCTGCGAGCAAAACCCTGGTGTGCGTCTTGCGGAAAGGGAGCAAACCCAAATCTAGTCAGGGCTGATTTGCTTCGGTTTATTTTGTTTAATTCGCATGAACGTAAACCAAAAATGGTTTAAAAGTGGGGTGTCTGAGCAGAGGAGCCGGAATGGGATCAAGGAAAGGGACTAAGGAGTGATTTTCCAGCTGCTGGTGGCGATCTCTTGGTGCGTGCTCATCCCCAACTCTCAAATCTCCAGCCACAACCTCTGGTTTCTCACTTGCCCCCAGACATGATGGGGAGTCAGGGCTCTAAGAAAGACACGAGGAGCCTTCTTGAGGCTGCAGGAATGAACTCTAATTATTAGTTGGATGTCTGGGTTTCTGCAGGGGGGTGTATCGGTGCAGCCATCTGCAGACAGGCAGACTGGAAGGCACACAAAATGTGTGGGATCTGCCTCTGGCTTCGAAGAGAATTCTGTAACTTCAAAAACACCCTAAACTTTCCCAAGAAGTTAATCCCCTTCCTTACCCTCTCTCTCTCCCCCAGATTGCTTGAATAACATGAATCATTTCACCCTGGACATGGCAGATGAGGAAATTTGCATCTTAAAGCATTCATTTTCTTTTGTTTTTTTTTTTTTTTCCTTAGAACAAAGTGTTATCAGTTTGTTTCCACATGGTATTTCCATTATTTTACATGAAAAACAAACGTCCAGATTAAAACCTTTTAGGAGCTCAACAGCCACCAAGATTCTAACAAATTGTCTCACTGTTCCTTGCTTTGTCACTGCTGCTGGTATAAAAGCTGTAAAAAAGAACCAACCCGTGGTCAGTGTTGTGATGTCCCAGTCTGCACCAGCAGGAAAGGCTGTGCTGGAAACATCACTAATTTTTTTTTTTTTTTTTTATACACACCAAAATCTTGAGATGTCCTTCAGGTCACAGGAATCAGTGTAGACTCCCAAATGTTATAAAGTCCCTCCTTTCTTCTTTTTTTTTGTTTGTTTGGTTGGTTGGTTGGTTTGTTCATTTTGTTTTGGGGGTTTTTTTGTTTGTGTTTTTTGTTTGTTTGTTTGTTTGTTTTGGTGTTTNGTTTGTTTTTTTGTTTTGGTGTTTTTTTTTTTGTTTTTGGGTTTTTTTTTTTTTTGCTGAAGTTTTATCGGTTATTTCGGGTTGCCTGTTTCTCCTTGCTCTGCCCAAACCCCTCTTTTTCCCATTTCCCTGTTTATGTGTGGAACAGTACCACGAAGCAGAATTTCCAATGCTCAGACACTCATGGCCTCATGAAATCAGATTCTCACATCCATATAATGTACATGGAGGGAAATATTTTAGGGAGATAATGGGGACAGAGCTGGCTTGTCCTAACCACTGTCACCCTTTGGGATGGTTGATGGGATGATCCTGTTCGCTCCCTGGACACAGGGAGAGGTTTGCTTGTCTTCCAGCATTATTGGTTGTGCCACAGGGAAAGAGAAATTTGGTTTTCCCACCCTTCATCCAGAGGGAAGGGCTGTTCATCCAACCTTAGAATGGTTTGGGTTGGAAGGGACCTTAAATATCATCCCATTCCAATCCCTGCCATGGCAGGGACACCTCCCACTATCCCAGGCTGCTCCAAGCCCTGTCCAACCTGGCCTTGGACACTTCCAGGGATCCAGGGGCAGCCACAGCTTCTCTGGGAACCTGTGACAGGTTTCTTTACCTTTATATTTAATCTTAATATTTAATCTAAACCTATCCACCTCTGGCTTCAAATCATTCCCCCTTTTCCTGTTACTCCAGGCCTTTGTCCAGAGTTCCTCTTCATCTCTCTTGTAAGCTCCCTTTAGGCTCTGGAAGGGGCTCTAAGGTCTCCTGGGAGCCCTCCCTTCTCAAAGATGAGCAGTTCCAGCTTTCTCAGTGTCTTTTATCACTGCCCACCTCATGTCCAGCCCCTCCCTGGCTCTGGCTGGGGCAGCCTTTGCCCTGCCCCCACCTCCTGGGTGATAAATGCTTGATAAGAGTCATAAGGAGATGAATTTTGGGAGAGTGTGGGGAGTGATGTGAGGCCAAGGAAAGAAGGTGAAATTCTCATGATGATAAACCACTCCAAATCTCCTCTGTTTGTTGGAAATTCCTGTACATCCCCAGAAAAAATCCACCCAAATCTAATTTTGTTCCTTTTTCTTGCCACATCTCTGCACCTCCCTTGCAGTGACCTCTGTTTCCTTTGGAGTGAAGGCATCTTGCACAATGAGTGGTATTTTCTCCTCTACCCATCCTTTCCCCATTTTTCAGCCTGGAATGTGGGATTAGATGTTGTAATGTGGCATTAGGAGCCATAAAGGTCAATATCCTGCCTTCCAAAGTCACTCTTAGGCTCACAAGGCTTTGTTAATGAAAACCCCATAACCCTCCCTCTCCCTCCTGAAAAAAAGGATTTAGGAAACAGGTCAGGCTGAGAAAGGGGGAGGAAAATAATAATGATCGATAAATTAAATAAAGACCAAGCCTTGTCCTGCCATGCACAGGAGTCAGGAGGCCTTTTTACATTTGAGACGCCCAGCAATTACCAGCTAATCCACTGGGCAAATGCAAGATGGTGCCTCCAGCCATTCTTCCCAGCCCAGCTGTTTTGTGTGGGGAATGTTTGCTGACTGAATTAGGGAAGGAGCAGAGAAAATACCCTCCTTGTTTCCCTCAGGGCAGCGGAGTGGCTGCACAAAGCCTCGGCCTCTTCGGGCCGCAGCTTTGGGAGGTGGAGGCCGCGGAGCCCCGGGATGTCTGGGAAGGCTGGAGGAGCCCCGGTGCTTTTGGGGGGAAATTCTCCTTGGCCCCCTCCCTGCTGGGGGAATTAATCCTCTGCAATTTCATCTGCCACTGGCCGTGGTTCAAGGCAGAATTAAGAACGAGTCGTGTTGGGAAAGAGGAGGGAGGGAAAGCCCGAGGTGCCACAATCACAAAAGAACTTTGCACCATAACTCAGAGCTTTGTCTTCAGAATCTCTGGCAAGGACAGGGGTTGGCATGGGGAGGTGAGGTCATGGTGAGGGTCATTTTCCTGCTCCCTGAGGGTTTTGGGAAGACTGAGGCTCCTGAGCACCCAGGAAGGATGTGGGGCCTTGTTGCGATTGCATCCAAGGTTGGAGTGGCTCCTTAGCCTTCCTCTGCTTGTTCCTTCTCACTCTGCTGAGTCCTCACTCCGAGGAACGAGGACTTCCATGGCCCTTTGGAAAAAAAGGTCCTTCCTATGTGCCTGAGCCACATGGGAAAACAAACCAGGCTGAATTTGGAATTACCATGAGGGTCTGAACTGCAGGAAATGGAATTCAGGGCCAAGTCCAGCTTTTCCCTTAAAATCCCCATAGCTGTCAAATAAATGCTGTCAGTACTTTTTGTTTTCTACCTGGATAATTGAGAAATTTGGTATTTCTTTGCCTAAAGTCAGCTGAACTTTTCAGGAAGCCAAGGATCTCCAAAAGCAAAGAGATAGGAAAGAGGGGTGGCTTCAGAATAAAATTTCTGCTTCATCATAAATCCCAGAAATTGGTCACTGACTCTGGTTTGCTCATCCAAGGTGTTTTCCCAAGCACCAACCTACAGCTCGGGAATATTTTTCAGGCTCTGATGGGAAATTTTACCCTGAACCTGACAGGGTCTAAGGCAGTATCTTCCTGAAAATCAAGGAGTTTTTCTGTGGTGAAATGACATTTTTCCATTAGAAACATTTTCCATAAAAATCAGTAATCCAGGAGCCTTTTGGAACCAAGCAAATTCCCAAGCAGTCTTCTCTGAGTGGCATTTATAGGTTAATCAAGCAGGATTTTCATGCTCTAATCAGAAGTTTTGCTTCTGCTGGGTCAGAAATTTTTTGAAGGGAAAATTAAAAAAAAATCATATCTCCAAAGCATTATAATACTTTGGTCTGTTCAGGTTATTTCATGAATAATTTCATAAAATCAGAACACTCCTGCTCTGGACTGGGTAGCCTTGTGCTCGTTATTTGAATTCCTGTAAAACTCTAAATTCCGATGATGTCCCATAAAGTGTGAGAATGAGCAATTGTAAGGAATTAAGCTGAAATTACAGGATTTTTTGCGTGTTTCTTTTCTTGGTTATGGTATTTTAAAATGAAGACTATCCCCTGAGGTTATAATTAATAATCTCAGCACTGATTTCTAGAGCTGTCCAAGTGATAGGTAAAGTAGTAGATAAATAAATCAATATATTGATTTATATTGAATAAATCAATAAATGAATATACTAGAAGTACCTGAGATGTTAAGAACGTGTCCCACAGACTCCCATCTCTCACTATCCTGGCTTTTTTTGGGAATATCTGCATAACTTTATCCATGAGAAACAATCCACAGAAACACTGAGTTACACAAGTCCTGTTTTACACAAAGTTTGGATTGAGTTGGAATATCCAAAAGGCCTTTTTTCTTGCTCAGATTTCCAAAATCCTCATCAGCAATCTGCTGGAGGCTCCACTCCGAGCATTAAAAATAAGTTTAGCACCCAGCTCAGCAACTCCAGTGAACTGCAGCGATCTGGTGGGAGTGACAGCATTTCTCCTGGCCAGCCTTGGGAAGTGCCATAAAAAGCAGGGAGAGTTTGAAATGAAAACCCGTGATTGATGGTGCTCACGAGGGCCGTAGAGCCAGAATTGCTGCAGTGTTCATAAACCGAGGACATTCCACTCAACAGCTCCGAGGAAAGGTGTCCCTTTGACACCTTGGCTGTCCTCCAGCTCCAGCTCCAGCAAGACCTCACACGGGGCCACCGAGAAGCCGAAGGAACACGGAATAACCTGAGCCTGAGGCCATGGCGTGGCAGGACCCGGAGGGATGAGGGAATGGTGATTAGTGTGGGAGAACAACTCGTTTCCACCAGCATTGTGTACAGAGCACGTCTGTGAGCTGGGTGCTGTTGGGAACCTGAGATTAAAGTCCTGCTTTAACTGGTGGCTTGGAGACCTTAAAGCCTCTGATTAAGCCCAGCACTAACAGATCAGGAATGGGGAATGGTGATTAGTCCAGGACAACGACTCGTTTCCACCAGCATTGTGTACAGAGCCCATCTGTGAGCTGGGTGCTGTTGGGAGCCTGAGATTGAAGTCCCACACTGGTGGCTTGGGGACCTTAAAGCCTCTGATTAAGACCAGCATTAACAGACCACAGCAAGAGTGGAGGAATCTCCTCCATCCTTCCCTGCTGGGGTTGATTCAGTGCTGAACTGCAGGAAAAAAAAAACCCAAACGTTGTTTTTCTTAATTTATTCTGCTGTTGCCTGTCTTGGATCCCTTGGAAAGGGCACAAGTCAAATCCTGTCAGGGGTACTAATTGGGAGAGTGATAACTAAAAAATTACTGCTCATCTACAGACAGCAGAACTTCCACCCAGATCCTTCATCTCTTCCAAATCCTGGATTTTACACAAGACCTGATGTGGATTATTCGCTGTTTTCCTCCTTGGGAATTTCCAAGGGACAACTGAAGATGCACAAATAATTCCAGCTGTGATGGACCAAGGTGAAAAGGAAGGAAGCAGAATACACCATATTTGGTCTTTGCAGCAGATTTTGCAGTGTTTTTTTTTCCTGAATGGCTCATGGATTCTAAGGAGACGTTTTTGAATCTGGAATGGATCCTCCTAAAACTGCGGCCTATAGGAATTTTGTGGGAGTGTAAAGGGGATCAGAGGGCACAGTGAGTGTGTCATGGTGTTACCAGCACCAGGAGTTTTGGGAAAGGGTGACTTCGTGCAGCACATCCTGGTGATGGTGGATGCACCTCGGCTGGGATGATTTTAGGAATGGAATTGTGGAATGGTTTGAGTTGGAAGAGATCTCAAAAATCATCTGGTGTTGTATTTGTACTTTTGAATGTTTGTGTTTGAAGGGAAAGGGTGTGGAAAGATCCTCGAAGTCCAGGAATATGAGCAGGAATTGGTGTACAGCTTCCATCAAGGGCCTCTTCTGCTTCTCCATTGCCCAGGCTGGCTCCAAACTCTGCATGTCTTTGATCCTACAGCAATTCCCAGGGGCATCATCACCCAGAGACAGCCCAAAGCAATTTAATGAAGTAATTAACATCCTTCTCTGATCACTTTCCATGCAGCTCAGCACAGGCTCAGCAGTGTCATCGTGGGTGATGGGAAGAGAGTGGTGTAGCCTTTGCTTTAATCCCGATTGATCCCACACTTCCTATAAAACGTGGAATTTAAGAAATTACTCTCAGGAACCAGCTCTAAGTCTAGTCTTAGCTGTCCTTTCAGATTTCTTGTTTTGCTGTTTTGTTATATTTGTGTTTCTGATCACACCCAGTGCACTGAGCTGGGATCCAGCTGGGAGTTCCAGGGTTGGATCTGGCCACTAAGAGAATTCCCTCCAACTTGCATTTGCCTTGGAAAGATGGCTGTGAAGGCAATGCATGGAGTCCTCCAGCTGTTATTTGTCTGGATTACACCTGGCTAGAACAGAAAGGAAAGGTCAGTGGTTGTTGTTATTCCATCTGTGGAGATTCTGAGAAAGGGTCCCACTATTGACAACCACACGGTGCCACCTAAAAAGCTGGATCCACTTTTATTGTGGAAAATTGAAAATATCCCTCTCCTGTTTTGTTCTACTTTGGAGCAGCCTGTTTTGGCCACAGCGGCCAAAGGCCCCGGAGTGTTGGTGGTGGCTGACGTGAAACGGATTTGTGGTCTCAGCCCATTTCCCAGGACACTCAGGGGCTGTGTCATCCTTAACATCCTTAATTGTCCAGGGATTCAGCAGGGAAGCCAAACCCTGCTCTGGTGCAGGGGGTTAATTAATGGTGTTCTGCAGGGCAGACGTGGTGGTTGGGAAGTGGGAAGAGGCACGGTGCTCTGACCCTGATTAAGTGTGGATTTGTGGAGAAAGCCATCCCCATTTCTGAGCCTCGAGGAAAACCAAAGCCAACCAAATAAAGGAAAGCAAAGAGAGTCACAGAAGAGTTTTCAGCTGGAAAAGAGCTCCAGGATCATCAAGTCCAACCGTTCCCCCAGCACTGCCAAGGCCATGACTAAACCCAGTCCCCAAGTGCCTCATCCACACATATTTTAAATACCTCCAGGAATGGCTGCTCAACCACTTCCCTGGGCAGCCTGTCCCAGTGCCTGACAACCCCTTCAGGGAAAACATTTTCCCTGATATCCAACCTAACCCTCCCCAGGCCCAGCCTGAGGCCGTTCCCTCTCCTCCTGTCCCTGTTCCCTGGGAGCAGAGCCCGACCCCCCCTGGCTGCCCCCTCCTGTCAGGGACTTGTGCAGAGCCACAAGGTCCCCCCTGAGCCTCCTTTTCTCCAGGCTGAGCCCTTTCCCAGCTCCCTCAGCCTCTCCTGGGGCTCCAGACCCTTTCCCAGCTCCCTTAGACATTCCTGGTGCTCCAGCCCCTTCCCCAGCTCCATTCCCTTCTCTGGACACACTCCAGCCCCTCAATATCCTAAATAACTTCCTTTTCCCTTTCTCCCATCCCATGGCTGGGAAGAGGTGGAAGGTAGCTGTTCAAGCCTGATTTTGTTTCTCACTCCAGTCTGGGGTAAGTATTTTATCCTCATCCAGATTTGCCCTGGATTTACCCTCCAGGACAGCTGAGGTTGGATTTTATCCCCAGTTCTTTGGGTGGGTGTAGTTAATGGCTGATATCCTCCGGACACTCACGGATTGTGGTTGGGTTTTAGGAAAACCATAGAATTTAGATGACAGAATCGATGGTTTGGGTTGGAAAGGTCCTTAGGGCTCATCTTGTTCCATTCCCTGCCATGGCCAGGAACAACTCCCACCATCCCAGGGTGCTCCAAGCCCTGTCCAACCTGGCCTTGGACACGCCCAAGGATGGGGCAGCCACAACCTCAGTCCCAGGTGCAGATTATGTTTGCATTGCCTTCACCTTGGAAGGCTTTGCACCCTCAGCCTGCAGCCTTGTAAAGACAGAGGTTGGGAACATCTTTCCTTTGGCCCAGATTTTCCCAGGAGCTTTTCCAAACAATTGAATTTGAAGTCAATGTGAGTAATATTCCTGTTCATCCATTTATCATTGGATTTATAATGAAGATAAAGGATTTAGTGCACTGGAGAGACTTTAAGCCTCCTTCTGACAAGTCTTGCCTCAGTTTCCCCCACGTGAATAAAAAGTCTGTCATTCCTGGTTTTCCAATATCCGTGATTTTAAGGGCCTTTGCTTTATCATGCTTAGCAACTTGCCTGGGGTGCCAGAAGCCTTTCAGGCCCTCAGCAGTCCACACTTGGTGGTGACAAACACATCGTGGGCAAGAGCACTAAAATTCCAGCAATTTAGCTGACTCCTGTGCCATTATTTCAGATTTCAGGAATTATTGCTCTGCTGTTTAGCACTTTTACAACAATCCCATTCCACTGAGTGCCAAAGGCTCCCAGCCAGAGATTTCCAGTGGAAGAGAGGAGACAGTTCGACCAGGACAAAATCAAAGCCAGGGCTCAGCCCAAAATAGAGTCATATCTATTTCGAGAATTTGATTTCTAGTTTTAATTAAGGATATCTTCAGATGGTCAGAGAGCCCTGTGGCTTTGCAGCAAGCACAGGAGGTTCTTAGTTCAGGGACTGGAGACCCGAGCCCTCCTCTGTGGCACTGTGGTGGGATGGGGATGTTTTCAGGGAGAAGTCATCCCCACATCCCGAGGGCTCTGGGGTTTGTGGGCTGGCTCTGACCACCAGAGGTTGGCCGGGAGGGGGAGAAGGGTTTTTGGGATGGTGTCATGAAGGGAGGTGGGATGGTGTCACCAAGGGGGGTTGACAAGCCCTTTGTGAGATGAATGGGGAGGGCAAAGCGATTTGTCAGAGCTTTGGGACAAGGGAGATTTGAGAGGGATCCTTTGTGTGGTGGAACGCCAGCGGGGCCGGGATTCCAGCCCCAGGGGAGGTTGTTCCGCTTGGGAGGGAGCCCAGCGGCTTTAGGAACGTCCTGTGACAGAATCCAGGAGTCATCAGCAGCTCCTGGGAATGGCCCTGCCGCCCCTGACTGCAGTTTGCTGCTGGCTTTGGAAAGGCTCTCCCTCATTCCCGCGGGATGCAAGGGATGCAATTCATGGATCCCGGGCATCCCTGCAGAGGGACAGAGGTCGGGGCTGTGCCGTGTCACTGCCCTGTGGGGACAGGAGGGGGACAAACAGCTCACGGAGCCAAAGAATGAGGAGTTTTTGGGTGGGAAAGAGCCCACGGAATAAGCATTGGAGAAGGGAACCGAGGATTTTTTGGGGGAAAATAACCCATGGAAGCAGAGATGGAAAGGGGAAGCTGAGGACTTTTGGAGGGGGAAATAACCCATGGAAGCAGCACTGGGAAAGGGAGTGCTGCTTTTCGGGAGGGAAATAACCCATGGAAGCAATGCTGGAAAGGGGAAGCTGAGGATTTTTTGGGTGGGAAAAAGCCCATGGATCAGCACTGGAGAAGGGAGCTGAGGATTCTTTAGGGGGAAAATAACCCATGGAATCAGCACTGGAGAAGGGAGCTGGGGTTTTTTCGGGTGGGAAAAAGCCCACGGAATCAGCACTGGAGAAGGGGGAGCTGAGGATTTTTTAGGAGGGAAATAACCCATGGAAGCAATGCTGGAAAGGGGAGCTGAGGATTTTTTGTGTGGGAAAAAGCCCATGGAAAGCTGAGGATTTTTTGGGAGGGAAAAAGCCCATGGAATCAGCACTGGAGAAGGGAGCTGAGGATTTTTTAGGAGGGAAAGAGCCCATGGAATCAGCACTGGAGAGGAGAGGCTGAGGATTTTTTAGGAGGGAAATAACCCATGGAAGCAATGCTGGAAAGGGGAAGCTGAGGATTTTTTATGTGGGAAAAAGCCCATGGAAAGCTGAGGATTTTTTGGGTGGGAAAAAGCCCATGGAATCAGCACTGGAGAAGGGAGCTGAGGATTTTTGGGAGGGAAAGAGCCCATGGAAGCAGCGCTGGAGAGGGGAGCTGAGGATTTTTGTGCTAATAACCCATGGAAGCAGCACTGGAAAGGGGAAGCTGAGGAGCTGTGGCAGCGCTGCCGTGCCTCTGCCAGATGTGGCTGGGATGGATGCAGGGGCATCCAGCTGTTGCTGTGCTCGGGAATGCTCCCTCCAGCTGTTCCTCCTCACCAGCACGGACAAACCCAACCCTCACCCTCCAAACGGATCAATATTCCCTGCCTCCAACCTCATTCCTCAGGGCCCCTGGAGCAGGGTGGCAATGGGGGAAATTAGCTGGGTGGATGTTTGGTTTAATGATGAGGATATATTTGTATAATGACATGTTCAGGTCTCAAATAATGAGCTCAGATTTTTCTCTCCTCCCCT
>VWZQ01005609.1:163228-173675 GCA_013397015.1 Myiagra hebetior | reverse complement strand
TTTTTTTTTTTTTTTTTTTTGGTATTGCGAATTTCAGCCTGCGAGTTTTGAACTTGCTTTGAAAGAAAAGAAAGGGGTTTACATGAAATTGGGGGGAAGGCTTAAAAGTACAAAAAGGTTCCTAAATTTCCTTGGAAACTCACAAAAATTGGTTCATTTTTTGTCTCTTTTGTCTCATTTTGCTGCCTTTCCCAAGAACCCTGCTGGTGCTGGAGGGGCTGCAAGGAATCAAGGCCACAAAACCTGATGAGAGGAATTCCAAAGGAACTTGACAAGATTGGACTGTGTGCTTGGATATGGGGTTAGCTCAGCTTGCATCCATGATTTGGGAGCTGAAAACCCGTGGGAATCCTGGAGAGACAATGCAGGGGACCAGGGATTCCCCTGTGACTGAAATTGTGATTTCCACTGAAGGGAGCTGAGTGGAATCACGGAATCCTTGAGGTTGGCAAAGCCTTCTAAGATCATCACCCAGCAGTGCCAAACCCACCTGTGACCCATGTCCCCAAATGCCACATCCACAGACCTTTGGACACTTCCAGGGATGGCTTTTATCTCACAGTGGTGAGAGATGACACCGGGATAAAGGAGGGTCTGAACAATCCAGTGCCACCACAAACTTCCCTCCCAGCCCAGATCCAGAATCAGAGGATTCCTCCTACCTGGGGACGTTCCCATCCCATTCCCAGGGAATGAGATGGTGCCTTCATATCTGCCAAGAAATGAAGGGTTTTCTCGGGATAAGCAAACCATGGGGATGTCCATCATTAATTTGGGGATTTTTCTGGTGGAATTCGGAATTTTTCTGGAAGTGAGAGCTCCTCACCTAAATGTAAATGCTTAATTCCAAGCCCCTGATTTTCCTCATTTGATACCAAAACCAGGGAGGAACTACAGAGAAAGTAGAGTAGACTGAAATGGTTTCTTCCCAGAGATCATTTTATGGAAATACACCTCTTGCCTATCAATAAGTGAAATCTGCCAATGTCTTTATACACCGATGCAAAATTATGAATTGTGAACTTACTGCCTCATTCATTCTGCCTAATTTTGAGTCCCTTGGGCCTCTTCTACCTCTTTGTGCACCCCTGGATGTGCCCCTTTGCCCAGGTGAGTGTGGTAATTCCTTCCAGTGATGCCTTCTGCAGCCACCCAGGAACAGAGACCAGACAGGAGTAAGGGAATAAAGGTCGGGATTTATTTGAAAGCCTTCAAGGCACACCCTGGGGGAGCCAGAGGCTGCCCCCAAAAAATGGACCCCAAGATGGACCCCAGGTCACAAGTTCTTCACACCTTTATAGGTTTGGTTCATTTGCATACCACGGTTAATTCTCCAATTAAAGCCCCACTTTAATGATGGAATTCCCCTCAGCTTGCCCCCCTTTAGAGGCTTTGGGTTACACATTTTGGGCCTAGAACAGCCTGGCTGTCCTTGAAGGCAAAGCCTGGAGAGGCTTTGTTGTGTCTGCCCAGCACGAGAGAGCAGAAATTCCAGGCTACAAGGAACTGCAGAGTTACACTCTAAGCAGTACAGGATTTGAAAATATAAAAGTTAAAACCTGAGGCATCACCAGGAAGGTGCTCCTGGCTCCGAGCTCCATGAGGCTCCACAGGGGCAGGAGGACACCACAGCATGTGGCACATTTGTTCCTCTCACCTTCGTTCCATTTATTTTCTGGGAATGGAGGCCTGAGATCCTGATACCCAAATACACATCCAGAACCTCTCCTGACTTCCAGAGAAAAGTGCCATCTTCTACAGGAAAAAAAATTCCTCATAACACTTAAGGAAAGCTGCCCTTGCAAAGTTTCTTCCTGACTCGTGTCAGCAAGAAATCAGTTTCTTCTGGGAATTTCCATGCCCTCCCAAAAGTCCATGTTAAAATTCCTCATTAATCTTCTCACAGTGTTATTAATCAACACTTATTTTAAATACAGAAGGACAATTCTGGAGTTTGCAGAATTACTTGTTGTGCAAAGACCTTCCCCCCCTCCTCCCTCCCTTTATAACTTTTCACAGCCCCTCACAGAATTTGTTGAGCAACCCCTGAGATTGGAGGCTGGTTTGGACTCGGGCCTAGAAAACAAGCCAAGCAGGATAAATAAAATAAAACATCTGGATGTCTAGCCATCGGAATATCATCAGATATCCTCTGATTCTGAGGGTATCTTGTGTATGGAAGGTAATAATCTGAAGCACTGGGCTGTTCATAACACATAACTCTCCGAAAGAATGTGGAATGAGACACGAAATAATGTTGATCTGTGTTGATTGTCTCGAAAATTTACTGTGGAAAATCATGAGGTCTGTAATGAATAGTTGGATCGCTCGAACAAATGTCTGTGCCAATAAAACCTAAACATACATTTAAAAAACAAAGATAACAGAAGTCAGTCTCGCTGAGCAGAGATGGAGGGAACAATGTGAAGGATAAACACTGTTGAAAGGGGGGAAAAGGCAAATAAGGTTCTAATTAGGGGGAGGGACTGAATAGATTACAGAGAAAAAGATAAAAGCAAGGAAACCTAATTGGAAACACAGCAGTGTGGTATCAAACCATCCCAAATATGTTATCTGGGACAAATGGGGGTTTGGATCTTTCCACAGCGAGGAAAAAGGTTGATGCTCTGGAGTTTAGGAGACAGGAAGCAGAGAGAAGAAAAAAATATTAGTCAGGACTAAAATGCCCCTTTCCCAACTTGAGAAAGGCCATGCAACCTTTCCCCCATGTGGAAAACAGGAATTTCTTCCTCAATCCTCATGGAAATCCAGAGTGATGTTCAATGTCCAAGGTGTCCATCAAAGACCTGCAGTTTCTTCAAGTCTTTCAGTGCTGGTGAAAAAAACCCCAAAATTCAGCCTGGTGACTTCTCCCATGTCATCTGTCCGTGGTGGGCCAGGGACAAGGAGAATTTCCCTGAATTTGGCCAGTCCACTGGAGATATTAACTATGGGCTTCATGGTGTGGAAGCAGGAAGCATCCATGAGTGTTGGTTAAAATAGGATGGAGAAAGACTTTATGTTCAGTTTGGTAAACACCAAAGCAGACATTTTATCGAGGGCTTTGAGGCTCCTTTTGGGATTCAACCCTAAATCCAAGTTCTGAGCAAGGATGGACAACTGAAATTGCTCTCCTGAGGTTATGACACCTATGTTTATCTTACATGCTGCAACTGGAGGCTGGAAAATGTTTGTTCTCTGGAAAATGTTTGTTCTCTGGAAAATGTTTGTTTTCTGGAAAATGTTTGTTCTCTGGAATATGTTTGTTCAACCCCCAGTACTCTGTGGAATTTTCCTCCTTGGTATCCTCGTTGTCAGCTTCAGAATAAAAAGCACCAAAAAACGTGGCCCATTTTTCCCCTAAATTCTCTATATTTAAAGAAAAGGGAAGCTGTTAGATCTTGGAAAACTCTCTGGTTAATATTGGCTGCCTTTTCTCACTTTCTGTCTCCCAGGGTTGAGATTTCCCTGAATTAAGGCTCTGACTTGGAGTTTTGATCCATTGAGAGTGAGCAGAGGTTCATGAGCCCCTTCAGGTGCCCGAGTCCTGCAGCAGTGGATTCTTCCTTTGAGGGGCCATTCACAGCTTTGGAAATTTGTTTTTTATTTTTTAAAAGAAAATCCCTTTTCCAAATGGCTCTGGGCAGGATTGGTTTGGATGCCAGGCAGTGCTGGGCAAATTCACCCCTTCCCAAGGGTTCTCCTCATGGATTTGGCTGCTCCCTTTCCAACCAGCACTGCCAGGCAGTGCCAGCTGCTGAGGAATTTCAAACACAGGCATATTTGTGGTCATTTCTCCTTATTTCATATGGCCTTGCTCAGCAGAACTTGGAACATGTTGGCCTCGTGGATTTCTGGCAGGAGGCTGGAGAGCTGTGATCCCTCTAGGAACAGTCTGTCTGTCTGTCTGTCTGTCTGTCAATTCTATCTCTGTTTTAAACAAGCTCAGCTGTGCCTGGGGTGGGAAATCTGCCTTTGATTCTCAGGGATCCACATCCAAAGGTGCATCTCCTCACACAGGAGCAGCTGCCCTGGTTTTCCTGATTTTCCCAATTTTCCCATTTATTTTAGTAAACTGGGATCATCTTTGTCATGAGTCCCCTGCAACCTGCTCCATGGATAACTTCTGGAGAGGAGCTGCCTTGCATTTTTGATCTTTTAGGAAGGAAAATGAATTAAAAATTTTGAACGTGGCCTTTTCCTCCACTGTTCTATTCATAGCAGAAGTGTCACAGATGCTTTTCACTCCTTCCCCCCTCTTCCTTTTTTTCACCCTAAACCTTGATGAATAAACAGACAAAAAGAGGACAATCTTAGCTTTCCCTGCTGTGTTTTTGAGGGTCAGTGAATAATTGAAACTTTCCAGCACAGTTCGCAGCACCTTCAGGGTTGTAAAAAGATCTAATTTATAATGTGGAAATAAATGTTCACAGCTCTGTTTGCCCCACGATGGCACCAAGTGACCCAACCACTCCAGAGCTGCCCAAAAAACCCCAACGAGCCAATGGTGAAACAGCTCTAAATAAGGAGAGAAAAGACAGATTCTAAAAATGAACCTTGCCTCATCTCAGCATGTGGGAAAATTCTGAGGTTATTGCTGGGGGCCAAATATAAAAAGCAGCTCTCCATATGTTCTCGTGATAGATTTGAAGCAGGGGACCACGCTGTGGTTGAGGTTTGCAGCTCAGATCCGGAGTGATCCAGTCGCAGAAAAATTTGGCGCGGCAGCCAAAGGTCGGGAACGGCGGCGCAGACACAAAGGGAACGTTGGGAGGCAGGACAAAGGGTGGGAAGTAGCAAAGGGATCAAAGAGCCTCAGGAGCAAGACCCGAATGCAACGTCTGGAGTGATTCATCCATGAAGTGTTCCCGGAGTTTGGTTTTAGATTGGATATTAGGAAAGGTTTATCCATGGAAAGGGTGGCCAAGCATTGGACCAGGCTGTCCAGGGAAGTGATGGAATCACTCCTGTCCCTGGAAATGTTCAAAAAACCTATAGACAAGGAATGGTTTTTTGGTGGATGTGGCAGTGCTGAGGCAATGGTTGGACTCGATGATCTCAGAGGTCCTGGCCAGCCTTGATGGTTTCATGGTTGTCCCCTCACCGTTCAGCCCCTCCAAGCTGAGTTTTCCTGGACTCCTGGTGGGAGCTGGCTTGGTTTGCCGGGCTCCCTCCAAATCCCTGCGTGTGGGATCCTCAATCACCTCTACTCATGGTCTTCCTCTCCTCCCACTTCCAAGACAACATTTTTCCCTGGAAGCCAGACCCCAGCACAGGGAAATTCACATCAGAGGAGGCTTCAGCTCACCTTGTCCAACCTCTTGCTCAAAGCAGGGTGAGAGATGAGGAGAACTCACAGCCAGTGAGAGGCTGGGTGCGATGACCTCTGACTTTATGCTCAGTTTTTGTGAAAGGACGATGAGAAGGGACAAAGGGAAAGATTTCTTATCCTCTGACATGAAGGAGAGCCTTTCATGAGTCAAGCACGGGGGCATCCCAAGTGTCACCCCCAGCCCTGGAACAAGCAATGACGTCAGGCTGGCAGAATTCCTCGGAACCACAGGAAAAGCCACTGGTTTCAAAATGACCCAAAGCTGGGAAGAAGAGCCCTTGTTTCTCTCATTCTGGGGATTCTGAATTCAGCATCGCTCATCATCGACAGGGAATGGAATCAAAAGATGGAATTCTGGGAGCAGAATGACAGATCCAGAGCTAAATTAAAGAGCTGAGCTGGTGCTGAAGACAACGCTGAGTAAGTCTGGCTGCTCTAGGAAGTGTTTTCAAGGTCTCCACTGCTACAAAATTATGGTTTTTTTGTGGCTTGTTGCACCCTCTGAAGTGTGCAATGGCAGCCTCCTCATTCTCCAAGTGGAAACTGGGGCTGGTATAAAGGAAAGAGGAGGTGTAATGTTAATTTTAGTTAATGTTATCCATCTAAATAAGATGTCCAATATAAATTAGTTTTTAATATTTTTTTTTCCTTTAGAGGGCAAATTAAATGATTCCACAGGCACTTGTCATAAATTAATCTTTATTAGAGCATCCTTCTGAGGATTAGAAATGGAAGAGAGGCGAATCAAAGTGAGCTAAATGCTTCTTTTCAGAATATTACCTCTGATTTGCAAACCTGTTTTGCTGAGAATTCTTTTTCCAACATTAAAGCAATAATTTACTCAGCGATAACAATGACAGAAACCTCCAAATTAGTTAATTATTAGGCCTTGGACACTCCAGGTTCTGATATAAACTCATTTTCCCCTTTGAAGCCTGTAATTTTTATTCTCTGCTCTTGATCACAGGCTTCTCGCTGGGAGCAGATGAGGCTTCAGAACTGGTTACCAGGCTTAGTGTGATGGGTGCCCTTAATGACTCCTGCTCAGTGATTTTTCCAGCTTTGTTAACTCCACTTGACGTCCTGGCCTGCTTCTCCCAGGTCCAGGGAGCTGCCACGTCTCCTTGGATGTCTGTCTTTGCACAGAGCCCTAAGATTTCTCTGAGGCTGAGTTATCAGCTGGTTTTCATCTCAGTTTGATATTTTATTATTAATATTTTTTCCCCCCATCCCTGCTTTCCTGGGCTTTTGTTTAGATCCAGAAAAAATCAGTCAATATCCCAGCAAAAGGCATTCCTGGAAGGTTGGGGTGCATGGAGCCACAGGAGCCATTAAAAGTGTCTGCAGGGCACAGTTCCCAGGCCGTGGACGTGGGGGTGGGATTTCTCTCATTTTAATATCAGATGTCTGCAAATTATTGAAGTCTGTGCAAGTCACTCAGTTCTGCCTTTTCAGCCTCCAGACACCCCTTCCCTGCCCGGCCTCCAGGTTCAATTTCATTCAAGGCCTCTATAAACGGGTTTAAAAGAAAAATAAAAGCGAAGCAAACCAATGGAAAACACCCAAAATGGGTTTTCCTTTGCAGCAGGTAGCCTTTGGGGGCTGTCAGACAGGGCTGTCCCTGGGCATCTCAGGGATTTTTAAAATCAATTTTACTTCCAGCTGCTCTCTCCTCTCCTAAGATTTCCTCACCAGAGTCTCTCTTAACCCCAGCCCATTCCAGCTGACTTCAAGGCCTGCGTGCCAAATAAAGAGCAGCTACATTTTCAGCAAAGTAGGGTCAGTTCTGGTTTAATTCAAAATGGAAAGCCAGGTGCTTTAAGTGCACTTTGCAAGAGGGGGTTAAGTTACAAAAATAAACTTCCTCGCCCTGGCACGGGCTCGTGGAGAAGGAGCAAAAGAAAAATTAGGCTCATCCAATTCTATACAGCTTGGCAGGAGATGGGAAAAGCAGAGCAGGGTTTCTAGGAAAGCTCAGGGAGAGTCACTGCTTAGAAAGCTGATCTGGTGAATTTCGCTTTTTGCTTTTTTTCATTTTTTTTCTTTCTTTCCTGGATTCTCACAAAACCACACAGGCCAGGAGGGATGGAGTGCAGTGTCTGCCACAGTACACTGGTCCAGAAATTGCAGATGATGCTGTGTGTGCTGAGCGTTTCTCTGGCCCTGTTTGAAGAGATAAAAAGGAAGTCCTGGAGTACAAAAAGCACCAAAATCCTCTTAGAAGTTCCAGCCACGTGGGAAGCCAGACACAGCCCATGGATGTCTTTATACTGGCAGTTAAAAAAAAATTTAAGGTATGACCTTAAAATGAGAGTTAGGTCTCCCCAGACCCCTCGGAAAGACAAGACTGGGAGGTGTGAAACCCATCCCATTCCACTTTTCTCTCAAACTCTTCTCTTCCTGCAAAGCATCTGGGCCTTCTCCAGGTGTCTGTGGTCCTGGTGATCCAGGAGCACTCATCCACGTCTCTGCTCCTGCTTTTCCAAGGAATTTGGTGCTGATAAAGAGGGTTGGGATCCTTGTGGGGTTTTCCTTCACATCCCTGAGTGCTGGATGAAGGGGCTGGGACTTTTCCTCTGGTACAGGCACTGACTGTGATCCTCTGGAATTGGTGGAATCCAGGGCGACAAGGATTCCTTGAGTGTTTTTTCCTTCATGATCCCGTCAGCAAAATGGAAACCCATGGAGAATTAATTTATGGATATTTGATATTCAGAAATAAGTACGATGTGAATAAATCAGCGAATGCTGATGTTTCAAGATAGCTCTGCACAAAAATAAAACTTGATGGGTGCTTTGGTTTTCAGGAGCATCTCAGATGGTGTTGGACACCTTTGCTTGGGCAAGGGAATAAAAGTGTCCTTTAATCACCATGACCAGCTTGGAGAAAGGGGAAATGACCCTCCCTTTAAAAAAGCTGGAAGCTTTAAAATTGTTCCAACATTTTGAGGGCCTGATCACGCCCTCAATCCCACTGGGAAGATGGGGCAGTAATCTCAGGTCTTTTTCACTTGCATATTCCACATAATGAAGGAAAAACAAGGGAAGAGCACATGGGTACAACCAGAATGGGGAAATCCAGGGACTGCAGGAGTTGTTGTCCCAGTCTTTACCTGGAGGAATTTTTTAGACATCCCTCACCATGGAAGACAAGTAAATAGGAGAAAACATCAGGATTCTTTTAAAAAGAAAATCAAGCCTTAATCCTCAGAGGCAAAATGGAAAAAAATTCCAGTACGAGAAGGCAAATAAAGAGCCTACCTTTATTTTTGCAGAAGTCTGATGAAGTTTAAGTCCATAATAAGCCCGGGGTGGGAGGGGGGAAGGCAGCGAGAGGGGCTGACTCATGTTTTTTGAATGTTTGGGGTTAGCACCAGTGTGTTTGGCGAATTCTTCTGTGTACTTAATATGTGTGAAGGAAATTATAATTGGTCCATAGATGATTTGTTAACTAAAAATAGGGGCTAAAGCTGTAAAAATATTTGTAACATAAAATTTCAGCAGCTCTTCATCATTCTTTAGTGCTTTCCCCCAAACACGTTGCGAACGATGGGGTCTCTAAACACCTCTCCAGGGTAATTTATTGGAGGGCTGATGGCAAAGCTGAAGATGAATTTCAGCACTTGGGGTGAGATCTGCAAAGGCAGCTGAACCAGACCTGAGGACCTACCAAGGGAATGGAGCAACTCCTTCTCCATCACGACGTGGAATTCCCTCGCTGGCCTCGGTGTTGTCACACTGCCAGCACCTTTTGTGCCATTAGAAATTCGTATTTCTGACTGAGGGAGCAGCAGCTGAGGTTTGGCTGTCTGAACAATCTCCCCTTGGTGTCCCCGAAGCAATAAAATCATCCCAGGATTTGCTAATCACCATTTTATCTTCCCATCCCGAATTTTCCATGTCGTTTCCATACTTTGAACAACTTTCTGCCCGTGTTTGGCCACTTCTTCCTTTGCAAAAATAACCAAAAAAAACTTCTTGGACACCCCTTTTTCATGCAGCCCGAACAGGAATGTTCCCAGATGTCCTCAGCAAACTTTCCATGAGAGAGGAACCTCGAGTGAGTCAGCCCTGTGTGGTCTCACTCGTTACGTGGCACGTCACCTCATTTTTTTGGGTACACGTAGGGAAAGTCCCAGGGTGAAGCTGGAATTGATTGAAAGTCCAGTTGAACTTGGTGGAAAAATTCCTCTCTTGACCTTCCCGAGCTTTGGCTGCTTTCCAGGCTCATGATGTTCACACCTCCTTAATGCAACCCCCGGCACTTGAGTCATGTGGAGCTGGGGTGGGGGAAATGTCAGGTAATGCGGCCTCAGCAGCCACCCTGGAGGGGTCTCAGCTTTTCCCAGCTCTGCCACACTCCAGCCTGGAGTTTATGACGTGCTCCTTGTCCCAGGGCATCCCAACCGAGCCGAGGATTTTGCTCGGCCTTTTTCCATGAAGGAAAAAACGCTCAAGGAATCCTTGTTCCCCTGGATTCCACCAACTCCAGAGGGTCACAGTCAGTGCCTGTACCAGAGGAAAAGTCCCAGCCCCTTCATCCAGCGCTCAGAGATGTGAAGGAAAACCCCACAAGGATCCCAACCCTCTTTATCAGCACCTGTGGGAGATGGCGGAACGGGAGCCGCCCCCATCGCCTCGCCCTTGACCTCAGCCTTGCTCCTGCTCCTCTCCACGAACTCTGCCCCCTCCCAGCCATCCCTCCCTCCTCTTCCTCTCCCCAGTCCCATCACAACGCCATGGCCGGCTCCAAAAATCTGTCAGCTGGAGTTCCCACTCCCTGAAATTATGGGCCATGGTTTGAGGCCTGCTCAGCGTTACCTCCCTGTCACTTCTCATTTGCCCTTTATTAATAGGTGGATGAACTTGAGCAAATCCCACAAATTCCTCTGCTTTCCTCTTTTTGCCTTTCCATCTCATCTCTCTTTTGCTGCTCTGCCCTTTCAACCAATCCCTTCTCCCTCTTCAAACCCAAGTCAAAAATCAAGGTTAAAACCACTGTCCCTTAACCGGTTTTTCACGAGTGTGTAAACAATCTTCACATCAAGGTTATTTCTTCTTGCAGCAGGAGTGGAGGGCTTGGGAGGGAACTTATCCAGCAATGGGAGCACCCTG
>VWZQ01005609.1:136957-156043 GCA_013397015.1 Myiagra hebetior | reverse complement strand
CCCAGCCACAGCATCGGGGCCAGCAGTGACCCATCCAGGACACCAGCACGCCACACTCCACTGCTTCCCCTCACAGCAAGAGTTTTATAAATACTTCAATATGAACTTATTTTTTTTAACTTTGCCAGCTGGGTCATCTCTTTCTAAACCTGGGTGTGGGAACACGAGTGGAACGAGTGTTGGCTTAAGAGAAATCAAACTTGGAGATCTGCTCGCCCTCCTTTTTGGGCTGGGCAGCACCAAGGGGCAGAGGAGGAGCTGGGTGCACGACAGCGTTGTGGTGCCGTGAGTTGCTCTTGCAGACTCCAGGCTGCAGTGAATGATCCCTAAAAGCCATCTCTGGGATGTGTGGCACTCTGCTCCCAGAATTTTGGCATCCAACCCAAGGCCTCAGGACCAGCAGTGTCCCTCCCTGGGACAAGCCCTGCCTTGTCCCCTCACTCTGACACGGACACTCCACTGCTTCGCCTCACAGCAGGACTTTTATAAATGCTTTAAGGCAAGCCTTCAATACTAACTTTTTTTTAACTTTGCCCCCCAAAAGTGTGTTTTTCTCATTTTTTTTTCCATGGGAAAAGGTTAAAAAGTCAGCTTCCAACCTGCTGTGGCTCAGCCCGAAGCAGAACATTTCAGTTTTATCAGCTGGCACGAAGGGATCTGTTTCAAATCATTTTTGACAGCATATTAAGCTGCATTTCTATCCCAGCTTGAAGCTGGCCCGCCCATTGTCATTCCCTTTCTCTGGAAACAACTCGCTTTTCTCCCTCTGAAACCCAGGTGAAAGAGCAGAGAGAGGGAATCACTGGGACGTGAACTTGGCTCGGAGGAGGAAAAGAGGGACTTGGATTTTCAGGATGTGGATCCAAGAAAGGAGCAGTTTGTTTTTCAGCTGGTCTGAGAACAGCCCCTGCAGCCAGGTTGGGTGAACTGAAATACAACGCTGCAGAAATCCTGCGTGTCCCTTAGCTCGGGCATTTATTCACCAGCAGGCATGGCCAGACTTCACTGGGGGCTCTGACACCCCATGAAACAGCAAGAATATGGAAAAAAGGCCTCTGAGTGCTCCAGGCTTTCCCAGGAGGGATGCAATACGTTGGGGTTAGGTGCAGTTTTTAGAATAGAAGCTCTCAGAGAAGGATCATTCATTGGAATAGCGGAAAAGTATTGAAATGGAAAAAATTGACCAAAATTGTCTCGATATTTCTTCATGCGCAGCCCTTCACTGCTGATGTGGCAGCTCCTCTTACAAAGGAGAAAAGAAAAACAAAGGAAATTATCACTGGTTTTCCCAGAGAAGCTGTGGCTGCCCCTGGATCCCTGGAAGTGTCCAAGGCCAGCTTGATGGGGCTTGGAGCAAGCTGGGATAGTGGGAGGTGTCCCTGCCTGTGTCAGGGGGTGGAATGGGATGATGTTTAAGGACCCTTCCAACCCAATCCATTCCATGATCCTGATTCTGTGATTTAAACTGTCTGGGGACTGCTGTGACTCCGAGTGTGGGAGATGGGGACAGAATTTGTGTTGAGATCTAAACTTTCTCCAGAGAAATAGCTTTGTCAAATGAACACTCTGCTCAATAAATTCTTTTTTCAGTGGTTCATGTAGGAATAAAAGGGACTGAGGGTAGATCTCTGATTACCTGAGCCAAGATGTCTCCATTTAGATCCTCCTAACTCTGTGTCAGGAGCAGGAGCGGTGTTTCCCTGCTCCTGCCCCATCACCCATGAAGAGTTAATGGGTCGTGATGTGATGCCAAGCACTTCATTTCAGCAGTTTGGATGGGAACCAGCAGCTCAAGTGAAGAGCACTTTAGAACCCAAGCTCAAACTTGCTGGTCCTGTTTCACCCTCAAAAAATAAAAAAGCTGGTTTTAGTGTTTCCTCTGCGTGTCCAATCTAATAAAACCCTGCCCTCCCTGCTGTGGCTGCTGGTTGCAACAAGATTGTCTTTCCCCAAAGGGCAGAGATGTTACAACTCCATGAGGAAACATCTGGAAGGTGGTCAGCAACCAGTGCAAGGTGCACTCAGCTGATTTCAGCACCTTATTTCCCCTTTAATGGATGCTGGGGAGAGCTGATTTCCTAGAATGAACTTCCTAAAGCCAGAATTGGCAGTGATATCTGCTCTTATCAGATGGAAATAGTAAAGGAAGGGATGCCAGGGCATCATCAGTGCTCCATCCCCCTACCTGGGGATGCACTTTTGGGGAGTGAAGTGCTGATAAATCTCTTCTCTTGCCCAGGGGAGGAAAACAGGTGCTGGTCAGTCTGTTAATATTTGTTTTATCACTTTAAATCTTTATAATTCCGTTCACTAAGGACACTGGGCATTACGTGGATAGGTAACAACAGCAATTCATCTTTGGAGACCTCGGTGAGGAAGGGTAGGACGAGGAAGATTGAGAGAGAGAGATTTGGAAAAATAAAATAACACAGAAAGCGGCAGCATCGCATTACCAGCACTTCATCCTGGAATCTGGAGAAACATGGGGACTTTTGTTTTACAGATGCAGGAATTCGACTTTATTTTTGTTCCCTTCTCTGCCTTTAACAAGGAATCCTGAGTTGAACTCCTTGCCTGCTTACAGCACTCTGCCTTTGGCTGCCTCTCCCAGGCTTTTCCCTGCAAACCCTGGAGTGAATTGTTGAATCCCCTGGACGGGAGTTAGGGGAGCTCTGGAGCTCTCGTTCATTCCCAGCCCACGCGTGTTCCCGACTCCATGGGGATCCATTTCCCCAGCGGGCTCGAGCCGCGTGCTCCCGCATTCCTTTGGTCACGGCGGCGCAGGAAATGCTCCCACTGCTCCATTTACATAAGGAAATGCCCTGCCAGAGCCAGCCTTGATTTTGTCATTCAGTTTCGATGCCTCCTCTCTCCTCCTCGCCTTTCTCTGCTGCTCGTAAAAGCAGCCACGAGGCCACCACAGGAACCATTAATCCGGCGAGGTGGGGAGGTCTCCACGCAAATGTTGCTGACTTGGGCTTTCAGCAGAGGTTTGCAGGGCTTTTCTAGCCTGGGCTTTGCCCTCCAGGGCTTGGGGCTCAGCGCTGGTGGACACAGGAGAGGACTTGGCCCGACGAAATGTAGGAATTGGTGGTTCCAGTAACCACTGGCTCCAAGCAAAGACAGAAAGCCGGGAGGGGAGGCATCGGGGCGAGGGAGGAATTTCCACCACAACGCGATGTTGGCTTTGTGATTCAATACAATCAACATGTGGGGATTTTATTTCTCCTTCTCCTTCTCCTTCTCCTTCTCCTTCTCCTTCTCCTTCTCCTTCTCCTTCTCCTTCTCCTTCTCCTTCTCCTTCTCCTCCTCCTTCTCCTTCTCCTCCTCCTTCTCCTTCTTTTCCTGCCTTGGGTGAAAATGGATGTGGTGTCCCTACAACAGAGACCAAGATCCCTCCACAGATCCCAAGGCAAACGTGCCACAGCAGGAAAAGCATCAGGGACTTCCATCAGGACGGCAGCTGAGCTTGGGATGGCTCAAACCCACATCCCACTTGCACATTAGAGCAAAAAACCATCAGTTTGAGAGACAGGTAGGAAGGAAATTTTCCTCCAAAGCCAAAGTGCTGCTGGTGGATGTGCCTCGAGAAGCTGTGGAGAAGCTCTAACCCCACACATTCTTTTAATTTTCCACACTTACTCCAAGTAGCTGGAGGTCTGGAGTAGTTTACACCATCCAGCTCATTACCTCAAGCTTTACAGAACAGCCAGGTTTACTTTTCTACCACTGTCTTCACTCATGGCTGGCAGTTTCCTGCAGAGACAGCTCTGTGATGAAAATAGGGTTGGTATTTTGAAATTTTTTTTTTTTCACTTACAGAAAAAAAAAAAGCTGTGTCTGGAGCAGGCTGCGTTTTGCAAACATATGTGAGTGTCTGGGCATATGCAAATGTAGCATTTTGTGGGATGGAAACATTCTGGGTTAACCTTTGTCAGGAAACAGAATTACCAATTTTCATGTTGTCGTGACTTTCCATTTTGAGGACTGTTTTTTGTGCTGTGAAAGCCATCATAATTCCTTAAATTATTATAATAGGCCATATCTGCTTCATACATGTGAGAGCTTTCTATTTAATCCCAAGTTTTTTGCAACCTCTTTCCTGAAAAAATCATTTTCAGGTTATTTTCGAATTGCCAACAGTGATTTTCCTCTTGAATATTTGGAACTATTTCAGAAAAGAAAAGTTCACATTTTTATGCAGGCCTAGGAACGTCTCAGATGCAGACAAGGAAGAGGAATTGCCATGGATGTCAGGAGTGCAGAGCTGTGACCGGAGGTGTCTGGTGGGCTTAGGAAGGGGATCGGGAATGTGGTGGGAAGGGAACAAAGGATTCCCAGTGCCTGAGGATGCTTGGGGAGAGGGGAAGATCATCTATGATGTAGATGTGCCCCGTTTGTAAGGAAACACTTCCATAATGATCAGGGAATGAGTCAATGCAAGAGGGAACATCCAGGGTGAAAATCATCCCCCAAAATAAGCCAATAAAAATGGATGAACACTAGAAAGGACAGGGAATCTGAAGTTGGAGTCTGTTGTGTTTGAAACCGTCTCACCGGGAGGATTCCCTGTGCTCACTGTCCTTAAGCTTCTCCAAGGAGAGGCTCCACATCCCTGATGATCCTCTGAGACACTGCAGAAAATAAATCCTTTATGCAAACCAGCAGCTGCAGGAAAACAGCTCTTAATAGCATCATTGATCATGGAATTCCGTGGTTTGGGTTGGAAGGGACCTTAAAACTCAACTTGTTCCACCCAGGAACACCTTCCACTATCCCAGCTTGCTCCAAGCCCCGTCCAGCCTGGCCTTGGACACTTCCAGGGATGGGGAATGCTGACTGAGGAATGATGACTGAGGAATGATGGTTGCTTGCTTCCTTGACAATTTCTGTCTAAAATATTTTTGCAAGGGCTTTTGCCAACAAATAAAATCCCATCCAACGTCTCCTATTGCTCCTCATGCTGCCTCACTACCCCTGAGAATATATTTTGACTGTGCAACCCATAAAAAGTGACATTATGGGCCAGATTGGTGACTGGTGTCAATTGAAATCTCCAGGGAGACGCTGATTCACTCCAAGCTGGGGATACGTGACTCTATTTTCTGTTTGGAAAATTAGACCAGTGATGTACGGGAAGGCTCGGTCTGGAATTTCCCGTCTGGAAATGCCATCTGGGAAAGGTACGACAGCACCTCATTCACAGGGCAATCACAGCCACACGCTGATGACCACAGGGAAAAAGATGTCCTTCCCTTTCCAAGGATCTTCTGTAGTCCTGAGACTGCTGCTGTCTCGAGAGGAAAATGACTGTGAAGGAAAACATTCATGGATCCCTCTGTTCGCCGGCCTTTTCAGGTAAATAAGGATCTCCCCATTTCTCCTCTGCAGCACATTTCCAGATCATTCCAAGCACTGGGAACTGTGCTTGTTTTTCTACCACCTCTCCCCAGAAACCCTCGCAAATCCCCATTTCCCAAAGTGCCAGGGCCGTGATCCTGGATTGCAGAAACGCTAAGCCTCCTGTTGGTCTCAGCACCTGACTGGGAGCCCCGGCAGCCAGAGAGCTTTGCTCTGCCTCCAGAGCCCAGCACAGCCCCAGTTGGGGCTCAGCAGTGACAGGGCCCTCCTAGCATCCCCTTCCCTACCCTCTGAGCTCTGTTGGAACAGGATTTGCCTCCTTCCCTGCCGGCAGCAATGTACAGGCTTGCACCGTCCTGCCGTGAGCTATCCCGTAAACAACAACAAAATGAGCTTATAACTTTAAGCCTCCCAATGAAATAAGAAGCTAATTTGCCCCATCACAGTGCTTGCCATCTGTAAGAATTAGTCCCAGGGGGAAATGAATAGAGCCATTATTCCTAGCGGGCTCTTGGCTGTGTAATTCCTCCAGTGGTGAAACAGTAGACAGCGAGAGGAAAAACATAATACTTGTGTGACCGGGCTGCCATTGGCTAAAGGAGTTGTGTGTATCTTGTTCGTGAAATGAAGAGTCGGGCAGGCAGCTTAAGGGGTGACAGACCTCGCTGTCCCAAATGCTTCTTAGGCACCAAGTAATTAAAGCACCGTGTGGAGGGGAGGCAAGTTAAAGGTGCATTTGTTGATGGCTGAGGCTTGGGAATGGCTCCGCTGCAAACCATGGAAAATATCGGCCTCGGATTGTAATTACATTTATGGTCCCTCTGAAAATCTCTTGCTCCCTTTCCGTGTTCTCCTTTTGTTGGGGATGATGCTAAAAGGGAAGCATGGCAGCCCCTTAACCCTCGTGGGTCCATCCCAGCATTTCTTTCCAGGGGAGGTTGGATTCTTCCTGGCCTGATTACCCTTTTATACTGCGTGAGGATGTGGCCTCTAATTTTTCAGCCGAGCCGAACCCAAGCCATGAAGTAAAAGGTTCACAAGGATTTTCCAGCCTTAAGTAAAAGTTACTTTACCTGAGAGGAATGGACGAGGAGGAACACGAGCACCAGGAGCAGGAGAGCAGAGGGAGACTCCTGACCAGGGGGAAAAAATGGATGCTGTCCCTGAACACAACCAAATAACTGCTGTCTCCTAGAAAGGTCAATGTTTTATCCAGGAGAGCATCTAGGAGCTCATCCGAGCTCAAATCTTGCTGTCCAAACAAATGGAAATGCCTTTATTCCTGATGTCTGTGTCAAGGAGTGAGGCACAGTCAGAGTAACTCCTGACATGTGTGAAAGACCTGCCCAATGCCACACAAGAATTCCCACTTCAGGGACTTTTCCCCCAAACCTCTTGGTTTTTCTTTGCCCCATTTACTCTGATCCTTTTTGTGCTTTGCCAGTGAAGAAATAAATGAGGCTGCTCATGACAGGACTTCCCCGATTTGGATTAGATGCCCCAATTTTGCATCCAAAATGGAGAATCTTGGAGTCTGTAGGGGGGAAAAAAAAGCATCATGGGACTGTCACCCCTTCAGCTGAGGGAAAGGCTGCTCTAGTAGGAGGGAGGGAGTCAAATTTGAGGACTTAGTAAGTGATTCCACATGATAAGCAGCTTTGCTTGTGCAGCCCAGCACCACTCTGTGCAGGCACTGGCTCCTGCCAACTTTTTGCTGCTGACACGACTTTCATAATTTTTGATTTGTTTTTCTGCCTAGAGGCAGAATAATGGAGGAAATAATGTCTCCATTGATGCTGCTGACCTGCCCTAATACTTTTGTTTGCTCTTTTCCTGGATGTTCCATTTGGCTTTATAGTTTATTCAGCGCTATAACTGGAATTGTCCTTTTCCTTCCCTTCCCTTCCCTTCCCTTCCCTTCCCTTCCCTTTGGTGGAATTTGAGTATCATTTTAAGACTGACCACTTCAGACCCTGAATTAAAGATGAGTCCAGGATTTGCACTGAGAACATGGAATAGGAGCACCAGGAAAGAAATTCAGAACCTTTGCTGTCTTTTCATAAAATCCTGGAATCCCAGACTGATTTGGGTTGGAAGGGACCTTAAAACTCATCCAGTTCCACCCCCTGTCCTGGGCAGGGACACCTTCCACTATCCCAGGATGATCCAAGCCCCGTCCAACCTGGCCTTGGACACTTCCAGGGATCCAGAGGCAGCCACAGCTTCCCTGGGAAATCCATTCCACAACCTCAACACTCTCACAGGGAAGATTTTCTTCTTGATATCCCATCCATCCCTGCCCTCTTTCAGCTTGGAGTCATTCCTCCTTGTCCCGTCCCTCCATCCCTTGTCCAAAGTCCCTCTCCAGCTCTCTTGGAGGTCCTTTGAGCACTGGAAGGGGCTCCACGGTCTCTCTGGAGCCTTCCCTTCTCCAGGCTGAGCAATCCCAGGTGTCCCAGCCTGGTGCTCTCCTTACAGCTGAGACGTTCCAGCCCTCAGAGCACCTTGACAGCCCTCAAATTTCTGACTGACAGCACGTTTTGACAATTTCTTTTTCACCTTTGCTTAAAAAATAGATATTTTGAATCTCAGTGAAAACAGATCTGCAGAGTTAGGGCCTCAAAGAAAAGGGGTTTTTAGGTTTGGGTCTAAATGACCTGAGAATCCAAATCTTTTCCTGCTGTAAAGATCAGGAGTAGAAATTTCATTCGAAGCAGAAAAGGCTTCTGAGGCATGGCAGGTTCCAGAGGCTTTTCATGCCCAACAGCTGCCTTGGATCTCCGTGTGCAGGAGGTGAGGTGGTGGAGTTCCGCACGAATGGTCTGGATGGGGAAAGAGCAGATTTCACATCTCCTCCAAGACCAGCAACTCCCACAGCTTTAGCTCCTAAAAAAAGAAGCCTTAACCAAACTAATTGCTTATCACATTGGGAGCTGGCAAGGGCTGTTTGGGGGTGAAGTGAATATTTGATGTCGAAAAAGAAAAAAGTATTGTGTTACTGACTCAAGAAAAACACTTTGCAGCCAATTTGCACAGTTTGAGCTCGTTTCCATGGAGTTCCTGCAGGAGTGGGAGTAGATAGGAACTTGCTGTGGGATTTGCAAGTGCTGAAGCCCTGAGGTCTCTTTCTCCATCCACCCCACAAACTCGTCCAGCTACGAATCGCACAGGCACAGCTTAGCAGAGCCACTAAGGGTGAGCCAAGAGTTTACTGGGAAGGGCCCAAGACAAAGCAGGGATTTCAGGAGAGGCAGCACCAGGCACGTTGATTCCGTGCTCGCAGGCGAAGCCACGCGGATTCTCACACACACGCAGTGGAAAAACGGAGGCTGGATTGCTCCGAGCTGCCATGACGTTAACAAGATGGCTCCCTGCAAACCTGTGACCCAAACTCAGATGTTCCTACTGGGAATATCAGGGCACAGAACATTACGTCAGCCCCACGCAGTTCCCGAAGAGCCGGCTGTGCCTTTCCGCTCAGCGCTATATATTCCTGCCTTTCATCTCCTGGAGAGTTACCAGCACTGCCCGTTCTAGGCATGGAAATCTGCCTCCAGATCCTAAAGCCAGTTCACACATCCCACAGAACACTTGTGCTCACATGGGTGGACAGCATCATAGGTCAAGGAAGTGGGGCTTGTGTAGCCTTCTCTGTGCCAGCCCGGTGAGGTGATGGTGACCTTCTGCTGTCCCTGGACCTGGTCCAAGGATGTGAGAAGGTCACCACCACCAGGGTAATGAGATGAGCAGGAGGCTGAGGCAAGTGAAAGCTTGGTGGGGAGAACTCTTCCTGCAGCAGAGGAGAAGTTCAGTCAAAACAGCAGAAATGTCCCCAGAGGTGTGACGTGGGCAGGGTTGCATTGCCAGTGTTATTTAAAATTGGGTTAGGCCCAGAGTGCAGAATCCTAAAGTTGGTGAGGTCAGAGAAAGGGAACCTCGTTCCAGCCCTTTGGAGGGATGGGAACCACACTGAAGAAGGTCCCACCCTGCTCTGTAGGAGATTCCAGATGGATGGGTGGGTGCATCCACCCCAAATATCTTGGGATCAGTCTCCTGGGTTACATTGCTGAGTAGTGACAGCAGATTTGTCTTATCTCAGAGCCCAGTTTGACAAGCCAAACACTGAATGTGACCCAGCAGCCAGAGTTCGGTTCAAAATGTGACAAAAAATGCTTTGCTGAACCAGGACCTGGATCTCTTTAAATCCATAGTCCATATCCGTGTGCTGCTTGTGGCAGCTCTTAGGTCTGGATGCAAACTTTGGGAATCCCTGTTTACAACTGCTGCTCTTTGCACCTAGCCCAGCTGGAAGTGTTCAAAACCAGGTTGGATAGGGCTTGGAATAACCTGGTCTAGTGGAAGCTGTCCCTGCCCGTGGCCTGGTGGTGGAACAAGGTAATTTTTGCAGTCCTTTCCAACCCAAACCATTCTGTGATTCCATAAATCCTTGTCTCTTTCCGTGGGAGATGCCTGGATCTCAGGCACGAAGAGTGGATTGTATTTAGCCCACATATTAAAGGGCACAAAGAGGATGAGGATGCCCCAGATGGGATCCCATGGTGTGACAGGGATGAATCACTCAGAGCACCCACTCTGCAGAGCTCCCGAATGCCATCCCCATGTCTGGGGAATGAAGCAGTCACAACAAAAGAATTCAGCTCCGTGAGTAGGTGGCCAAGAGAGTCCCATCTTTCTCCATTCCCTGGGAAAGGAGCCAGATTCCAGTAGCCCTGACTGATGGATAGGTTGGGTTTTTATCACACTTTTCATTATCAGATTAGTTGTCTGTATTTACAGAGGAACCACAGCTCCCTTCTTCGGTACAGGTTCACTGTCCTTGCAGGGATCTTCTCTGCCACTTCCAAGTTTCCCTCTTGGATTGATAAGGGAGCTGCAGCTTTTTTACCCAGCCTAGATAGAAAATCAGCCACCACCCAGCCCATGATCAGGGCCCCTCTCATTATTTTAATTTTGGGTTTGCAGTGAGACGAGCTGGCAGCCTTGAGCTGCGCTTGGCACTGCAGAAGAGTTTAATAATCACCTAATAAAACTTTTCATCTGGCTTCCCACATCTCTCCCTTTCCCAGATCCGTGCCCTTCCCTGCACTCTCTATCAAGGATACAGGGTTTGCATAACACACATCACTGCTGTGGCAACCAGATTCTCTCTTGCTGCTGCTACAGGTGTGTGCAGGTATCAAAATTTCACTGTCTCTAATCCAATCCCAGCAATTCCAGCCAAAATTTCCACTTGCAATCTGTCCCTGTGAGTTCCCTCATTTCCATTTTAGGGGGTTCCTCGCTGTCTCCAAAGGGAAAGGAGAACCTGGATCTTGTTTTTATTTTTGCTTGGTTGACAGCACTCGGAAGTGGTTCAGCACTGAGATGGCTCAGGGTGTCTTCACAACTTTTCCAGTGAAACCTTGAACTTCCCAGCCTGGATTCTTCCGGGCTGAGAATTTTGGCCTTGCACAAAATTTGGACAGATTTGGATCTTGAAATCCTGATCACCGTCAGCCCAGGCTGACCAGGTGAGTGCAATCATGTCCCTGAGGGGCTACAGGTTCCCTTGGCTCCCTTGCACTGTAAATGTCAGGCAGCAGCCTTAAAATAAATCCATTCAAGGGAACAGGACAGCTGGAAAATGAACTTTTTTTAAAAAAAGGAGGGGGGACTGGAACTATAGATGTGCTATAATTGACAGTTCTTTACAAAACTTGCAGCTGAGCAGCAGGAGACAACTCTGCTTGTTTGTCTTGTATCGGATGCTCCCCTTTGGGCCCAGGAGAGGAAATGGAAATTACAACCCTCCTGAAAGCAGCAAAGCATTCCTAGGAAAAATCCATTTATGGAGGGCAGGGAGAGAATGAGATACAGGCATGGCCAGAAAGAGCCTTGAGGAAAAGCAGGGAGCTGGCTGAGAGCACTGGGGAGCACGGCAGGTCCCAGAGTGACAAAGACAAATTCCCCAGGGTGCCAGAGGGGACTGTGTGGAATAATTTGCAATCCAGGATGCTGCTGACAGTTCCTGGAATGAAAACAAGTCTGTGCAGGGAGGCTCCTCAGGCCACTGGGACCAGAGTTCTGTTTACTGCCATTTGTATTTCTAATCTCATTTGGTTTGAGTTTTCCCTGCTAAACCCCGAATGAGGAGTTAATTCCTTTTCATGTTCTGAACTCTTGGTGACTTTGGGGAGAGTCAATGGCACAGGACAGAGGAAAACAGGACTGATTCCTTTATGGACAGTGGTGGTTTAAAATGTCCATCAACCCATAGCCTGAGGGCTTGAGATCATGTTAAAATTGACTTCAGAGATCCTAAAAATGCTGCAGATTCCCAAAAATAAACTTAATTAATTTATTGAGCCGTTTTTCTTGGCCAGTTGATGGAACAGCACCATTTTATTCATCTTAAAGTGGCTACATTCACCAGATTGTGTGATTTACATCCAAAGACTTTTTTTTTATTGACTCCAAGGAGAGTTGTGAGTTACAAGCTCAGGTAGATTTCCACACCATAACCATCCCTATTTTTGCTCCCGGAATCCCACTGAACACAGCTTAGCTCAGACCTTGCCCCAGGCAACACCCACACAGAAATTTCAGGAGCTGAGTTTGACAGCACTGCTCGCGTTGGAAGTGAAGTGGGGAAAGTGTGCAAGGATTTTCTGGCCAAGGAATTCTCCCTTTCCCTGGAAAAGTGAAATCACTAAGAGGGATACCTTGTGTAGGATTTTATTTATCAAATCCATTTTAGAGTCAAAAATCCCTTTGACCAACCTATTTTGGGTGAAAATTCCAGTGTTGTGAAAAGTGCACCAAGTCTCCAACACAGTCAAAATTTCATGGGTTGGACCCACTGTCCAAAGAACAAATCCAGCAGTTCCCAGCTCTGGAATAATCTTGGACTGAAACAAAGTTCACTGCCAATGGATGGAACAGCACCATTTCTGACGGACAGTGGGGGTTTCACCGTGAGGAATCTCATCCAACCTCTGCCCTGGGCTGACCTTGCTGGGTTTGTGAAATCCGAGAGGATCCCGGCCCTCGGTGGCCCAGCGTGTGTCCAAGTGCACTTGAGGAATGCCAGCAGGCAGAGAAGCTGGGTAAATGTCTGAGAAGGCAAAGTTTCCTGCTCTGTTATTGTTAAAAACACTTCTGTAGGATCCTTTCTTGGAGAGGTCATTTTGATTTGTTTCCCGTGCGCTTTTTTCAAAAGTCAGTTGGGCATCTGATACCTTGTGCAATGTATAATCCCCCTGGTCCAAAGAGCTTGGGAGTGCCAGGAAATCCAGAATCTTGGCATGGATGTGGGGCCAGCTCCCATAACACTGCACTGCCTGACTTTTCTGCGTTTGTGGGATCTTTGTGACACCGGGGTACGTGGTGTGCTCAGGAATCAGCTGTGGGCTCTGCCCCAGAGACCCTGGCAGAGAATCCCCCACCCCTCCTGCCTGGTGCAACCTGCAGGAGCCCCAGACAAAGAAGGTTTGTTCTTTCCAAAGAAATAAATGAGCCCTGGAAGGAATAAAACGCTGAGTGTTGCCCCCCTGAGGGGAGGGGAAGAGAGGTGGTGGCCAAAGGGGTGATGGATTGATCAGAGACCTTTGAGTCCTAAAAACATCTCTGCAGTGGGAGGTGTGTGCCTGGATAAACTGGGGATGGGCAGCCCTGAGGGATCTGCCTCATTGTCTTGGGGTGACTCTATGATGTGGATCCCCTAGCACGGCTCTATGCCAAAAAATTCATTTTGTGCCTTTAAACTGAGCTTGAGAGGGGAGGGAAAAACAAATGAACTTTTCAAAGCAGTTCCCAAGGACACAGAGATGGAGACTCCTCTGCGTTCTCCGGCTGCAGGAGCACGGAGGGAGCTCCCTGCCTGTCTCTTCAGCCAGCTTTCTTTTTTTGGTCCCTTTTTCTCCAGCGTGTTTCCTAGGACTTTGGTGGGGTTTTTTTTCTTCCTTTTTTTCTCTTCTAGACTGTTCCAACACCATCAGAACACATCAGGAGAACTTCTCTTCAGGCCCGGAGGGGGCCTAAGGCCACCCCCCACGGCAGCTCCGAGAAGGAGGGACCACACCTACGAGAGGGCTCCAATTTCTTCCCAGGTTTTCTCATTATAGTGAGGGGTTTTACTATTTAGCATTATTATCCTTTTCCTGTGTGTTTGTTAATAAATAGGTTTTATCTCTTTCACTTTCCTTCGAGGAATTCTTTCCCCAGACCTGGTGGGGAGAAGGGTGGTCGGGACCTGATTTTCTCCCAGAGGATTTATTGCTGGATTTTGGCCAAAACAGGCACACTCATGCAGGTTGTGGATCCATGGATAAATTGCATTTATTATGGCATTTCACCTCCACAAGCTCAATAATTCATCTCCTCTACACTGACAGCACCTCAGCCTCTGGACAGCCTCTGAATTCCTGACTGGAATTATCAGAGTTACTGCTCTTTGCTCTCAGCTTTCCCAGAGAAAGTGCTCTCCCCCTTTTCCTCTCCAGAGTGACCTGAAGCTCAGGATGGGATCCAAATAACATCCATGTGAACAGGCTGCACCACACAGGGAGCATGGAGCAGGATTATTTTGCTTTATGGAATACAGACACGTTGGTAATATTTGAAGAATTTCAATTGACATCCCCTTTGTGGAGAGGATAAAATATTGCAATGACTGGAGAAAACGTTGTGTCCTGTTCTAAAGCAGTGATAAAATCAACTGCCAAAATTCAGTGATAAAATCAACTGCCAAAATCCAGTGATAAAATCAACTGCCAAAATCCAGTGATAAAATCCACTGCCAAAATTCAGTGATAAAATCAACTGTCGATCTTCAGTGATCTGGTAGGAGTGGACAATGTAAAATGGGATTTGGACAGGTGGAAAAACTTCTGGTTCCCAGCAGCTGAGGATCTGGTCCCTGGCAGCTTTTCCTGAAGGAATTTACCTCAGCACTGTGGATACCACTGTGAGTGCACAAATAAACCTTTGGTGTACCTAGAATTGCCCCTTCTTCCTTCAGGAGACTTGCAGAGCTGGAATTCCACACCTGAGAGACCTTCTTTTCCCAGGAAAATTACATCAATTTAAAAAATAATTCAAATGATTAATTGTAGCCATGCATGGAGAACATTCACAGGAGCAATGCAATTGAAAGAAAAGCAAATATTGGTGCACATGGAGAAGACTCAGATTAAAGGTTCCTAATTAATCAGAAATTGTCACAGATAAATTTTGCCCCTGTCTCACTCTCTAACTAAAATTAGAGAGAAGGAGCTTTCCCAGGTCAAGCCTGAAGTTAGATAAAACTGAGTTTGGCAGCTGCCAGTCCTGATTAGAAACTGATAATTGATAAGAAATCAAATCAATGAATGAGAAACTATCATCCCTCACTAATCAGTTAAAAGTCGTAACTCAGGAAGAAATTAAAATCCAAATTCTTTCCAGTTTTGGGAGAGTTAAGAAATTATTCTAGAATGGTTAAACCCATTTTTCTTAAGATAGAAAATGGTCAAAAGCCAGGATTTCTCCAAATGTGCAGCGTGTGACGCTGAAAATGAAACACATCCTTGATTTCTGTTGGGAAATGAATCCTAAATGTCAAATTCATCTCACCTGCCTTCATTATTCATCTCAGCAAGGTTCTTTTGGTAGAGAAGATCTCTAGATCACTGTGGAGTGGGAGATGCATCCCTAAAGGGTGATTCCTCCTTTCTGGAGGTGCCTGGCTTTCCCTCAGATTAATAATAAAGCCAAGAACGACCAGCTAAGACATAAAAGTCCCATCCAGATTCTGTGGTTAATGGCCAAAGCGATTTTCCCCAGAAAGGGCAGGAAAATAATCTTTGTGCAAAGAAAATGGGAGAATCTGGTGAATGGAAAAGTAGGGGATTTCCAAGAGGTGAAAATTGTACCAGGGAAAAGAACCACAGCTTGTTCTCTTAATCCCAGTTCAGTTGTTTTACACATTCAGGGGAGCTGAGTCTCCTGTTGCACAACCTCACACGCTGAGATAAGGAGAGACAAAAGTGGGATGATCCCATTTTTCATCTGGAAAAGCCCAGACAGGGAGATGAACGTGGCTTCCAGGCTGTGAACATGCAGTGAGTCCAGGAGGAGCAGGATACGAGACCATGATTTTATGCTCCCTGTGGCTGAGTGTTTCACCTGCACAAGCTCAGCCTTTCATGATGTGCTGGATTCTCTGCATCCACAAATCATCCAGGCCCTGTTAATGTTGATTTTCCAGCACTCAGAGCTGGGGATTCTCTGTCCCAGGACTGGGCATCCCACAGCTGCAGCTCGGCTGGGAAGTCCTGGCTAAATGGCCACATTTTAATTTTCAGTTCTATGAAATTTCAGGGTAGCTGAAGGAGACATTTCATGAAAAGTGGAGCTGTCATTACAAAACTGAGACAAAGAGTTATCATTACATTATCCAGAGACAAAGAGTGGAATGGATTAGACAGGGAGTAAATCTTTTGTAAAACTGCTACGTGGGGTGAGGGTGGTGGATTCTGCCCCTCTTTCATCCCTGGACACTCTCAGGATATCCATGGGCCTACCTTTGCCTTTGGATCATGAGACAAGATTACCTGGGGCTTTAAAACACTCCAGAATGCAAACCCTCACGGATCCAAGGCATGGCATCCCAGGGGATCTGCAGCACTGAATTCCTGGGGCTGGAGCTTGAATTTTGACAAGAGAAAAATTGGTCAACCTTGACCCCCTCAGCTGGGGGAAGAACTGGGAAATCTTCTTAGAGCAGCTCTCGCTCGGCTCTGTGATTCATGGGGATATGAATCTCCCTGTGCCTGCGAGGACCAGGCAGCTCTGTCAGCAGTGGCAGAATTAGGAGGAGTTGCAGGAAGAAGGGATAAATGTGCTTTAACTCAACCACAAGCCATCGGTTACATTCCTGCAGGGGAACACAGGAACCAGCCCGTGGCATCACCGGGAATCTGATCCCCATCATCAGTTTATTAAAGCTGCATCTTAGAAATGCACGCACATAGTGGGGATAATTCCTTCCATTCCAGGAATCACTGGGTAAAGTTTCCAGGCTGAGTTAAGAAAGGTCAGGGGAGACGATGGTAGGGTGTCTGCTGGCTTCAGTGTCTCCAAATCTCTGCAGGGATTTAGAAGGAGCCAACACATTTTCACTTGGAAGTTGGGATTTAAATAGAGATTTGTTAACGTGCTCCTCTCTCTTTCTCTCTCTTTCCTCTGAGTACCAGCTAATCAGCATCAGCACAGAAATATTTCTTGTCTTCCCCTCACATTGCCCCACTCCTCATTTCTCCTTCCTCTGTCTTTCAGAGCTGTGACAGCAAAAAACCCCACAAAACTAAACCCCGATCCCAGCAGGGAAAGCAATTCAATCCCACACCCCCTCTGCCTCCCTCTCTGCCCCAAATCCACTCCTGACTCCAACTGAACATGAAATATTCCATTATTCAGCAAAAGGCAGACAAGCTGAATATTTATTAGTATTTCCAAGCGCAGTCTGCACAGCACCACTATCCTAAGGATTAGAGAAACCATGGAAAAGCTGGGCAAGGCTGGGGAGTGATGCCACCTCTTTTCCTGTGCCTTCATGAAAGAAGTGCCTTGAAGGTGCTCTGCTGTTTCCCTTCTCTTTGGAAAATGGCACCTGGCTGTGGAAAATACGGATAAACTTTCTGGTAACATCAATTAACGAAGAACCGAAAGGTTTGTGGGTACCTGCAGGACTGGGAGAAGGCAAAAATGTGCAAATTTCATTTTTGCCATTCAGCAAAGCCAGGGACACATCTGGGGGCATAAATCTGGGATATCATTAGGGCTGGTGGACTTCTCAGTGATCAGATAAATTCTAAGCTGTCCCTGCTGAAAACCAAGGGCCTGTAAAGGAGTGGGGTTTTCACTCTTTTCCCCTGAAATAATCCACATATGTAGCTCATGCTCACATCGGGAAAAAACTCAATAGCTTGGGTTTGATGCCAGTGACGGTATTGAGCAACTTGGCAAAGACCCCTGGAAAAAAGCCAAACCCTTTAAAAATAACGGCACCAACAATAATAATGCAAGATTCCAATTAAATTGCTGTGTCACTGCATGGGAGTAATCCATTGGCCATGGGCTACTGGGAATTTAAGGAGCAACTGCTTGGTCTGCTCTGATTTATTCAGCAGATCAGCTGCAGTCACTCTGTGACTGAACACCAAGTTCTTTGCTTGCCCTCAAGTGAAATTATTCTTGAGGTCAGCAGAGGTAGAGAGATCCAGGCCAAGTGAGAATCTGGCACAGCAGTTCCCAGTACTACGGCTACATTTTCCATAATTTTTTTTTTTTTAAGAGAGAGTGCAAGTTTCAAGGAGAAAATGCTGCTTTCCTTCAAAAGGAATGATTCAGCACATCGGAGGCAGACAGATAGAAAAACAGGTAATATGGGGGGAATCAGGTGTGTCAGCTTTGGCTGACAGGGATTGGAACATTTCTCTGTCCTAAATCAGTCAAATTTTTTTGTCAGCTCGAAACAAACATGATGAGCTGACACTGATGAGCTGTTTATTGTGGAAGCCAAGGAGTCTCCAGCTCTTTCCTTGCTCCAGATTTTCAGGTGAATTATCTAAGCATTCCATTAAAGATTCAGCCTCTTTTTTCCTGCCCCAGGCAGCTTTTCTTTCTTTTCCTTGCTCAGATAGATCCCGAAAAGAAGGGACAAAGAATTAACTTGTTCCTGCGCCTTTAGTCCAGGCCTGGTGTAGGACTGCAGCTCTGGATCCTCAGGACTGGGGTGGGAATTGAAGCTCATTCTCCTGCTTTTTTCAGTGCCACATCCAAGAATTATTCTTTGGAATATCAGGATCATCTCCTCCAATCACTCTGTTAAACGCAGCAGTCTCTGCTCCTGAATTCCACTGGTTTATCAGTCAGGAGCAAGTCCTCCAGGAGTTTTATTCAGAGGAACAGCAACATTCCAGCCATCAGACCAGCCAAGATGGGACTCCTAGGCCAGCAAGGAAGATGTTCAGGGAAAAAGAAAAACATGGGGAACCAAATTTAATACTTTAATTTTTTTTTTTTTTATGTGGGTGTTTAAAAACATTGACCCCATCAAGGATAAGTTTTTCATTTAGCTCTTCATGGGCATGTGCTGCTCCTGTATATGGGGTATAATTAAATTCTGGGGTGTGGTTCCCTAGAGGAGAAGTTGAATTTTTTGGGTTGATGGGGATGGAGGAACAGAGGATATTAAAACACCCAAAGTTTGGGTTTCCCTTTCTTTCACATGTCCAAGCCTGACCTCTTGACCTGTCCAAGCAATTCACTCTAAACCTCTACAATCAGCAGAGGTGAATCACCCAAACTTGGATTTCTGGGAAATTAAAAACAGGGCAGATGAATCCCTGCCTGTAATTCCAATATACGTATGGAATTAGCAAATAATGAATTGTGCCATCTGCTTTTTGTCTTTGGCCTCGACGTTTTTATCCCTGCTCGACTTTGCAACAAATAGTTGTAAGTATTGGCAGAAGGAAAGTGGATGAGGGATGGCAGGAAAAATTCATCTCAGTAAAACTTTTATAACCTTGTTAGCAATGCTATTAAAAATGCTCTCCAAGTAGTTATCAAGGTGTTTCGCTTCCTGAAATTTGGATTTATTGAAACTTCGCAGCAAAAATAGCTTGGAGAAGTGAAATTAATCACTGCATTTATTAAAAAGAAAAACAAACCCCCCCCCCA
>VWZQ01005609.1:115779-136896 GCA_013397015.1 Myiagra hebetior | reverse complement strand
AAAAACAAACCCCCACCCACCCCCCCAAAAAAACAAAGAGAAGAATTGTGTGAAAATATAGAAAAGAAATAAAAATAATCTATATTGAGGCCTGGGAAATGTCGGTATTTCTTCAAGAATTGTTTTGAAAACCTCCTTACAACACAAACAAGGTTTTGCTAAATGTTTAACTAAAACGCCTTTTGATTTGAGACTTCTGAAAGCTTTCAGCAGGTTTTCTGGGGGATCTGGAACCAGGACAATTCTGCAGGAGGGACTGTTTTTATAATATATTTGGGCTTGGGAAAAAGAAATCTCCAAATAATGTGAGCTCATGTGGATTTCTCCTGTGGATTCCTGACCCACCTTTCAGTTCAGCTAAGCCAACTTTTCATCTGCTCTGTATCAATGTCACCGAGGCACCTCCAACTTCTACCTGAACCAAAATATTCACCCTCTAAAATGCAGGTTAATCATGGAGAGGTGCATTAGTTGGCTACTGGTGTTTCCCAAGGAGTGCTGTACATTTAAAAGCTCAGCACGAGGATTTATTGCCTTATTTTCCAAGTCCTTTTTTCTTTCCATTATCTCAGCGCCTTGCCCAAGTGACCCTCTGATGGTGATACACATAAATACAGCCCAGACATGCCCAGCCCGTGATTAAATACCCTGATAATTTTGAGGCCCTCCAAGATATAGGATTTCACACTATCACAAATCCTGCTGCAGTCAACCAGTAGCCACAATCAATTACTCGGCGCGGCCGCGCTCGCGTTCCTCCTCCAGAGTTTCTTGATGAGGTGCCAACAGCGTTCAAGGCCTATCGCTTTCCAAAGGCAGGGAAAAGAGCAAACTCCCACAGAGATATCCTCAAAACCCAGATAGAAACGCTCTGCCTGCAGGAGTGGCACTGAAACAGCCCCTGACCAAGGGGTGTCCAGGGCTCCTAACAAACATTTAACCCCCGACCCCATCCCGCATCCCGCTGGCGGACGGAGGGAACAAACTTGGATAAAGCACCCAAGTGAACTGGGAGCCACGACCAGTTCCAAGAACACTCTGGGACCAGAAAGCTTTGGCTGGGTAGGATTTCAAGGTCTTGTCCACAAGGATCCACAATTAAAATTTCTCGTGCTAAAGTTTCATGGTGAAATAAAAACCCTGAGATTCCAACGCTTCCCCGTTCCCCCCCCGCCCTTCCAAACACCACTCACAATGCCGGTGGAAGGAAAAGAAAACCTCCAGTATTTTGGCAATCGGCTCTGCCCTCTTTTACATATTTCAATTCCATCTTTTGGAAGAGCTGTAAATCTTTCCTCCTGTTTTTTCCCCCCTCCTTGTTCTGTCTTCAGCCTGCTTGGCCGTGTAGTTGCAGTGTTCATGTTACTTGCATGCACAGGAAATGATGTTTAAAGGCAAGGGAACTAAAGGTCTTTCTCCTCCTTTCTCTCCTCGGCTTTAGGGATTCACTGATAAGTGCTGGGAAGTGATAACTGGCTTGTACCAGCAACAGAGTGGCAAACAGGGTTAGGGAAGGGATCATTCCTGTGCTGGGCACTGCTGAGGCCACACCTCAAATTCCGGGGTCAGTTTTGGGCCTCTCATGACAAGAAGGACATTGAGGGGCTGGAGCGTGTCCAGAGAAGGGAATGGAGCTGGGAAGGGGCTGGAGAATTCCTGAGGGAGCTGGGAATGCTCAGGCTGGAGCAAAGGAGGCTCAGGGGGGACCTTGTGGCTCTGCACAAGTCCCTGACAGGAGGGGGCAGCCGGGGGGGGTCGGGCTCTGCTCCCAGGGAACAGGGACAGGAGGAGAGGGAACGGCCTCAGGCTGGGCCAGGGGAGGCTCAGGTTGGACATCAGCAGGAATTTCCCTATGGAAAGGGTGCTCAGGGATTGGAACTGCCCATGGAGGTTTGGAGTCCCCATCCCTGGAGGTGTCCCAGGAATTCCTGGATGTGGCACTCGGTGCTCTGGGCTGGGGACAAGGTGGGGATCGGGCACGGCTTGGATTTGATGGCCTTGGATGGCTTTTCCAGCCCTGAATGATTCCATGATTCTGAGATAATTGGAGCTGGGAGTTTAAACTGGATATCAGGAAATTTTCCATATAAAGGCTTGTCAAGCATTGGAAGAAGCTGCCCATGGCCAGCAGAAAAGGGGACATGATGCTTGTCATTTATTCAAAACACAGATTAATATGATTCCAGAGGCATTGGGAGCAGTTTGGGACCTGATGTGTGCCAGATCAACCAATGCTTCATTGCTCTGCAGGTGGGGAAACCAACTCATGGATCAGGAATCCAAGCTACAGATGGCTCATTGCTGGGAATCCAAAAGGACTCCAGAAGATGAAGGTCTGTTCCCCAGACCAGGTGACCCCAATCCTTGTCCCTCATTTGTCAGAATATTTAAAATGTTCCTCCCCCTTCCTTGGAGATCCACAGGTGGACTCTGCAGGAAAACCCTGGGCAGGTTTTGAGTATTAAGCAATGTTTTTAAAGTTCTGTGGCTCTTCATATTCAGGATCTGTGGGCACAAAAATTTAGGAAAAAACCCCGCACCATATTTCCAGAAGAAAATATTTTTTCCTTCCCATTTATCAGGTGAACAAATTTGAATCCTCTCAAAACATGGTGGGATTTAAAGCTGATTTTGGTCTTTTTTGTGTAAGACATTTAGACAAGGACTACTGATTAAAATTCTTGGGTTCTTTCATTTAAATGTTAAAAAATGAAGTTGTTTTTTTCCCTCCAGAAATGTTCCAGTCTCCATGAAATTTTCAGTGGGAAACTCTTCTGCAGTGGAGAATGAAGTGACCAAAGAGAGAGAATGAGTCATGTCCCCTTTAATTTAGAAAGTGGGGTCAACACAATCCCATGGGATGTGGAAGAATGAACTTCAAGTTAGAACCGTGTCCCAAAAAATTCCTTTCTGCACCCCCAGAGTAGTGAATTCCTGGCAGTTGTAGTACAAATATTCCCCAAATTCTCCTCAACCTGCTGTGGTGGCAGCGATGTGTTCTGGGGAAGGTTCAAACAGGTCCTTTCGTAAGCAGTTTCACTCCCACATTATCCATCTGTGGGAAGTTCATTCCATGGCCTCATCCCTCTTTGGCAAGTTCGGGGAGGTTTCTGGCCAGCTCCGTGATGAAGTGGTGGATCCAAGGTGTTTGGATTTGCCCTTGGCCTCGGCTTCCCTGTGACGTCCTCCCCGCTTCCAAATTAATGTGCAATTTGGGAGGGTGAGAGTGCCTCCAGCTGCCAGGGGCTGTGGGGATGGGATAATTATCCTAAAGAAACTCCTGACAGCCCAGAGCTGGAAACTGTGGCCTCGATGGAAAGGAAAATCATTGTAGCCATGTAAACATGTGCTGATGCCCTTCAGGACCAGCCTGTTTTTAACCTATTTTTAACCTTGTTTAGCTTTGAAATTTGCTTCGGATTTTTGGGACAGAAGCTTGGGGTGCAGCAGAGGGGAACCCATCCATGTGTTTTGTTGAATGAAACATCAAATAAATGGAATGAAGAGGGAATGATAAGGTAGGAGAAATTAGACAATGGGTTGGATCATGGTGAAACAACATTTTATCTGTGACAATCAGATTAATTGGGAAAATTAATGGGACTTTTTGATTACAGCATTGTTATAACTCCCCGTTTACACTCAAGGTCTGATGAGTTTAAGAACCAGACCCATTTTGAGTCTGTTTCTGGACAATGGAATTGGAATCCTGGATGTCAGATATGCAAATAAACAATAATCTCTTTCTTCCTGTTTTCAATTTAAAGGTCAATAACACCCCAGATTAATCGATTGGTGATTTTGGTTATCTATAAACCAGATTAAATCCACCAGTTTGGAAGAGGAAGGAGGTTTGCTGTTGGTTTCTCCACTGAGGCAAAGGTTGAAGTTTGATTTCAGGTTTGATTAGAGACCAGAGAACTCAAATGTGGTGGCAGAAGGACAGGAAGAGTCTTTGTAGTCCCAGATGGAGCAAAAAAAATCAACTTCAAAAAAAAAAATCAACCTCATCCTCAAAATCAACCAACCTGATCTTGAAAACCTTGAAAAACAGGTGGGGTTTGTCTGACCTGATGATTCTGGTGGGCCCCTCCCATGGGATATTCTACAATTCCAGGACCTGAAATCTTCATTTCAGGTTCTCTTTAAAGTCATTGTCACCAAAGGCCTCTAGCACAGACTTAATCTCATCTTTTAGCAGAATCCTGCAATAGATCCAAGGATTCATCCTCGAAAAAAAATCCTGGTGGGGATAAAGGAAATGGAAAGGGAGCTGAAGGCACAAATGACAGGATTTTAATGTGACACGAGGTAAGTTTCTTCTTGTGCTGCAAATGTACCTGTTTCTCCTTCCAATTCATCTTTCCCATCCTCCATGAAAGGTTTCCGGAGCTCCAGAATTAAAGGGAAGAGCTGATGTTACCAACCTTGTCCTTTGCGTTGGACAAAATTCCATGCCAGTCACAGCAGAGCTTTACCTAATCTGGATTCCTCTCACATCAGCCACATCTGGTGTTTTCCATCCTGCTTCCCTCTGGGTGGGGTTTATTCCCAGAGGAGGATAATCAAGACTTTCCAGCCTCCTTTTCCAGCTGCATTTTGGCCTTTTCGTTTAGAAGGGCTCAAAATTCTTTCCAAGGTCTTTGTCGGAGCTTCCTCTTGTTTACTGCCACAGTCCAAGGTGACAGGTCTTCCAAGCCTCCCTAGTATGGATTTGGCTTCCCAAAATTCGTGCTGCCCTTCCCATAATCCCTCTCTCTTAATTCCCACTGGTCATTTGGGGTGAGTTTACAAACAGGGCTTGATATGGCTGATGTCAAGTGCGAGAATCGTTCACCACATGCACACGGGAAAACCATGAATCCTCTGCAGAGTGAATGTGCAGATCCACTGATTGCCTTGCTTTAGTTAATAATTTTCCTTAATTATTATAACTCCTTAACAAACTGTTGATGAACCTGCTCAATAAAACAAGGAGATTAAATATCCTAAAAAATCTAAGTGTTTTCAGAATCCAACCCCCACACACAACAGAAATTAGGTTGCAGTGTTTTAGCGTGTCTCTCTGGTGTAAAAATGTGCTTTTTGTAAGCATTTTTCCTCATTTTGCTCATTTATTCAGACGCCCAGGACTGGGGGAGGGAGCACAGCATTTGCAACATTACAACTCTGTCCAAAATCAAATGTCAGGGTGTATCTGTCAACCTTCATTTCACACGAAGTCGGCGTTGCAAGGAAAGATTTCTGCTCAGGATTTGTGGCTTGGCTGCTTTTCAGGCCATCAGGAGCTCTGAGGAATCCTCAGCACCACTCTTAAAGGACCCAAACGGTGACCCTGGCCCCAAGGTGACAGAGAAACCCTTCTGTGTGGTCACAATTGTGTGGTTGAGGGCACTTTTGGAGGCTGAGGAAAGCTAAGCTGCCGCATGGGCATCGTTTCTATTCCCAGCAGAGCTGATTTCTTAATCCCCTTCTCCAGTTCTGCCATTCCAAGGCTCCTGTGCTTTACCTGGGTAGGCGGCTCCACCTGAGCCAGGTCTAAGGACGCTGCAAGCTCAGTCCAAGGTGGAAATCACATCTCCCTTCTAAGGTTTCACTCTTTGTATGGCTGGCATGGAGAACCTCTTAGGAATGGAGCCAATTGTCGTATTACATGTGCTGTTTGTCCAAGAGGAATTTTCTTTGCTTTCTCCTGTTTCTCTAGGAAGTAGCCACAAACGTCCAGTGTAAGGTTACTGGGCCCACGCAGAAAAAAATTTATCAGATTTTAGCAGCTATTCCTGGAATTACAATATTGTTTTGTCTTTTTTTTTCAACCCAAATGACAGCAGCTCAGGCGTCAATTTTCACATCGGGGCTGATTTTTTTTCCCTCCTAGGAGTTCAAATTTTACAAAGATGACAAAATTACAAGGAAAGGTTTGGATGGTGGAGAATCAATTTTTTTTTCTTGGTGATAGAGCAGAGTATTTATTTCTGAAGATCAAATTCAATAATTACTGTGATACTCTTGGGGAAAGAAAATGGATTCTCCCACAAGTCTGTGCTGGAGGGAGAGATCAGGACAGAGTGAGGATGTTGTCAGTGTCTGTGAGGTGTTTCATGGAGGGAATTTCTGGAGAGTGAACGCTCAGAGCAGATGGGCCCCACTTTTAGTCCTCACCACTTCAGGAAAGGGAAAGTCTACGGATCCCCCAGAGAAACCTCTCATTGCTGTGCCATTTCTTGTCACGTGAGGTGTTTCAAGGGTGGCGTTTTTGGCTGATTCCGGGATTCTACACAAGCCCAGAAAATCAAATCAAAGCCTTGTCTGCTTTGCCTGTCTTTGTAAAGAGAGTGAAATAGGAGATATTGGTCTTGTTGTGGCTCCCCCTAAAATTTAAGATCAAATGAAGATGACACAGGAGAAATGTTGACATGAGTTCAGAGGAGGCCACAGGGATGCTCCCAGGGCTGGAGCTCTCTGCTCTGGAGCCAGGCTGGGAGAGCTGGGGGTGTTCACCTGGAGAAGGGAAGGCTCCAGGGAGAGCTCCGAGCCCCTGCCAGGGCCTGAAGGGGCTCCGGGAGAGCTGGAGAGGGACTGGGGACAAGGGATGGAGGGACAGGACACAGGGAATGGTTTAAGCTGAAGAAGGGTGGATTTAGTTTAAATATGAGGAAGCAATTTTTCCCTGGGAGGGGGGGGAGGGACTAGCACAGGTTTCCCAGAGAAGCTGTGGCTGCCCCTGGATCCCTGGAAGTGTCCAAGGCTGGGTTGGACGGGGCTTGGAGCAACCTGAGATACTGGGAGGTGTCCCTGCCATGGCAGGGGGTGGAGGTGCATCCCACTGCTGTGATAGCTCTGATTCTTCCATGGTTTTCAATATCAATATTGGGAAAGCAGCCTAGTGAAGAGGTGACTTTACACTCGTGAATTAAAACTCTTGGAAGACAACTCAGGAATATTTCTGAGATGAAATTTTGTGCTATTTGATTACTCTGCTTCTGACATTCTCAATTTGCTTTGTCACACACGTGTCGCTTGAATTCACCCCTTCAACTTCTGTCCCAAAGCTGAGATGTCCTGATGAGGAGGGCGTTGGTTTTCACTTTCCAGACAGCAAAAAAAAGCAGGAGAAACACCCCCAATATGGGTGAAAGTTGCCTTTGCCAAGGCCTCTTCCTCTCCAAAGGGATTAGAACAGGACCTGAAGATGGCAGTGCTCCCAGTGGATCACCCCCAGGTTAAAGCAGGATCAAGCTGGCCCGTTTGGCATGGAGCAACCCACGCTTTGGGAAATGTGGCTGAGCATGGATACAAACAATGCCCTTTGGTTTAGGGAGTAATCTCAGTGCTCTGGAGCTGGGACCGACTCCAACTGTGTGAGCTGCCTTGGTTTGTTGATTGCTGGTTTCAGTTTTTTCTCTCTTTAGCATTTTCCCCTTCTTTTCCTTCCCTCTCCCAGTGAATCTCAGCAAATTTGACAACCCCAACACACCCCATCCTCAGTGTCCCTCCCGATCTGATTTAAATGCCTGCCACTGCTGCTGGTACCAGTGCTGAAAAAAGAACTGGCTCCTGTTCAAGTCCTTCTCCTTTCCAAATGTTTAGGGATTTGGAGCCCATACATACAATTACTGCGTGTTTCTCGGGAAGAGAAAATAGCCAGCAGCTGTTCAGTGTCTGATCAATTATGAGCTGAGGAAGAGGAGTGGAAGAGAGGGGGGTGATTGGTTTAGAAACCTGCACACAATTAGGAAACAGGGCTGGGAATGGGAGCCTGGGAGATGTGGGAAGGCCAGAGACCTTGGAAGTGAGTCCTTAAGCTGACAAGTGTCTCTCCTCGATGTGGAGAGAAAATTGCCTGTTACAGGTTGTAGGTGAATTTTTCTAAGGATTTGGCAAGATGAAGGAGGAAGAGGAGCCAGTCCCAGTCTGGGAACATGGACAATGGAGAGGGATGTTGTTAAGAGGGGGTTTTGGAGCAGATCTCCTGCCCCAGCCAAGCACTACCCTGTCTTTGCTGGCAGCTTGGACACCCAGCTCTGTGTGGAGTGGTAAATAAATGTGGACAACTTGCCCTGCAAGACAATCCCAGCCTCAGACAATCCATCCAGCTGCCCCCACACAGGGGCTGAGTGCCATGTGAGAAGCCCAAGGGAAAGACACCCAGGGCTGGCAAATATTGTAAATTACATTAAAATATTTATTCCTTAGAAGTCTTTGAAAGGGACTTTGAAAGAGAGTTAAATCCAGAGACTGGAAGGTTTTCCAAAGAGCAGTGGACTCCCATCTTTGTACAAAGGAATTCAGCCCAAGTTCTCCATTTCATTTGGGATGAAGAAAATATTTTGTCTCACATTTTACCTGAGGTGCCTTGAGATGATAATGGGGTGATAGATCCTTCACTTATTAGCATTACCCAGCACCACATCGTGGGATCATGGAATGGTTTGGGTTGGAAGGGACCTTAAAGGTCATCCAGTGCCATGGGCAGGGACACCTTCCGCTATCCCAGGGTGATCCAAGCCCCATCCAATCTGGCCTTGGACACTTCCAGGGATCCAGGGACAGCCACAGCTTCTCTGGACAACCCCCCTTTAACTCCCAGGTCATGATCTGAGCAGCCTCCACTGACTCAGATTGTGACTGAATGTGGTTTTGGATGATGCCCAGGTTTCCCTGAGATCCAGGTAGCACCTCTTTCATGGATGATCTCTGTCTGAGAGCCAAAGGATGGTTGAACACTATTTTATATCCCAGAAATCCGGGATGAAACTGGAGGGAGCTGTTTGTTATTGACTAAATGAACCCATAAACCAAATTTTTAGTGATTGTGGGTTCACCTTGAGGATGTCCAAAATTTTGATGTATTCTAGAGTGTATCCTGTAGATTGTTGAAGGAATCTCAGCAATATCAGAGAAAGTAATCTGGGATTTCCCAGAATCCCAATCCCAGAAGGGACCTCTGGAAAACACCTAGGCCAACCCTCATCCTAAAACATGTTCACCTGGAGTAGGTTGCAAAGAATTGTGTCCAGGAGGGTTTTGAATCTCCAGAGGAGACTCCACAACCTCTCTGTTCCAGTCTGTCCCCGTGCTCTGTCATCCTCCTAGAAAATAAATTTTCCCTCATATTCGGATCAGAGTTTCCCTCAAAGTCTGTGCAGTCATCAGTGAGAAAATGAGCACAGGAGTTTGCATCCAGTTCCAGTGAATGAGAATAAATGGAAACCATTTGTACCTTAGGGCAAAAATGAAAACGTTTTCAAAATTAGTCATTTTTTGGGAAAAGGCTCGGTGAAACCTGATGGTTGAAAATGTGTCAGTGTGTGGTTAGGGGGACTGAGATCTTTATAGCTGATGAATTTAATTGCATCCAGCATCCAGAAACGTGATTCCATGGTCACATGAAGCTGCAGAAAGACAGAATCTGTCCCTCCTTCCCACAGCAACAGAAGCATTCGGTAAGTTCTGCTCAGCGGTGTCATCACCATGGATACATTAAACGTTTGTGTTGTGACACGTGGAATTTTACCTGAAGTCTCCATTCCCTTGCAATTACGTAAGATTATTTATCTTCATTAAGATTATTCATCTTAATTATTTATAAAGTGCTTTTGATCAGGAACATCTGAAAACGTGACCAAAAACTCTTCCAGTGTTTCAGAAAAAGAGGTTTGCACTGCCCTAAAATAGATTTATTATCTCACCTAACTACAGTAATATAAAATTTAGATGTTTAGTCAACAGAGCTCTCTGCATCACATAGATTCAGTGGAAAAAGCTTAAAAGTTCTATTTTGAACCTAAAATATATGGGAAGAACCTTCCTCTGGACATTCCAGTCTTTCCATTGTCTGGAGACTTGTAGACAGTTGGTTTTGAACAGACATCCAACTCTTCCATGGATCAGGTTAGGTGAGAATCCACCTTAATTCCAATCCAATTTCTTCCCAGGCTCTTTATGATGGAATTCATCCCCAAGATGACGGAAGAAATCTGCTGAACCAGATGTCTCCTTGGGCTACGTGAGAGCTCCAACGCATTTTCTCCTGGAGTCCCAGCTTGGTGCTGAGCTCAGTGCAATAAAATGGGTCAGGCATGGGTTTTTTAGATTAGAGCTGCAATTGAATTCAAGCTGATTTCCCAGAACGCTGATAGCCCTGTGGCTCTGCCAAGTCAAATTCAAAGGTCGTGGCTCTTTGGTGCCATTCAGATTAAACCCACACTGTTCTAATGATCAGGGATCCCCAAACACTCAGGGAGCTCCAGTCATTTATAGTTATTTATGGAATTATATCCTGGTTCCACCATGACAATGCAAAGGGGAGTCAAAGATGAAAAATTGCCTTCTCAGATATCCCAGATTAGATTTTTCCACGGTGCTGTTGCAGTTTCCACTCTCCCCAGCTGACCTGACACCATCTCTGCCATTCCTCTTCCCTGTCTCAAATAACACAGCTCCCAGTGTTCTTCATTCCACCTGGGAAGGGACCTGGGCCTCCCTCCACTCCTGGTGGGTGACGTGGGCTTCGTGCCTCTGTTCCCCTGAACATCCCACAGAACCATCACAGACCTTCTGGTCTCCAGACTTTTCCTTCTGGTCCTTCAGCTTCTTAACTCATGGAGCTCAGGGAAAGATTGAAATGTTCCCCTCTTCAATCCTCAACTTATGAATGTATTTTTCAAGACTTGTGGGTGTTGTCGCCCAAACATGGAAAGTGTGGCTGTTTTCTGACCTCCAGGGTTAGCACAGCCTGGAGATGCTCAACCAGGCGTCTTTACACCCCTAAAATTATTGTCAGTGGAGCTACCAAGGCTTCCAAAATATAAATGATGGGTTTTTCCTATAATTTTGTGTGTTTTGGGCCAAAATGTGTCTGTCAGAGGTGATTTGTTTCAAAAAACGTTCTTTTTTTTTTTTAGCAAACAGAGATTGAAACTTCTTCAAACTAGATTATGAAATTTTTTGTCTGAAGATATGCTGGTAGACTCAATCAAGGTGACAAAAAAAATTCTACTCTATTTCATGCTTCTTAGGAAAACAAAGTTGGGATTTGGGGAAAGACAAGTGATCAGAACTACTTTAATTTCTTAACTTCTGTTATTGAAGTTGCAAATAAATTATTTTAGCAACTTTATTCAGAAACATACACTGACCATTCCTTCTACTCCTTTTTTTTTGAAAGCTGGTCCATCAAAGAATGGAAAAAATCCATGCCAAGTTTTTTGGATAGTCCAGGGAGAGATAAGCACCTCCAGAAGATGAATCTTCCCAACTTCCAGTAGATATTTAATAGAACTAAAAAGAGTCATCCTCTGGAGATGTGTTTGTCTCCAGTGATTTTCCAGGAAGTCTGTGTGGCCAGTCCAGAGCTCACATTGGACTGAAGAAAATCCCAGGACATTCATTAAATGCTCTTAACATGGATGAAATCTTTTTCTTCCAATATCTTTGGTGTTGATATCCTGTGATCACTACTTCCAGAAATCTTAGGAAAATTATAAAAAAATGCCATATATTCTCCTCCAGTTGGTCAGAGTCCAGATTTTCATCCCAGTCATCTTCTGCTTAAATTATTTCCCTGAGATACGTGAACCTTAGACAGGTGCCATCTTCTCTCCTCACTTGAACATGGAGGTGTTTATCAGTCAGGCCAGATTTATAGATCAGGCAGAAAACACCCAAAGCATTCAAATCCAGATCTTTTCTGGCTGATCCCTCTTTTCTCACAAGAGATTTTTCAGATAAGTTTCGCTACATTTGCTATTCAAAATCCATTTGATTAAATAAAGTTCCCCCTGTATCTTAATTTACGTTACACACTACTTGAGGAATTTTTCCATTTCCTCTTCCTGTCCTTGTGCCTTTCAGCAGACACTTCCACCAGCTTCTTCTTTGTTCTCCACTATTTCCATCTTTAAAGAGAAAATTCCTACATCCAAGTACGATCACAATGGAAGGATAAGAGTTTTGTGTACCAAGGATAACACCTGGGATTGCAGGCAAAACTTGTCCAAAAGTTTGGGTTTTTTTGTTTTAAAGCATAAAAGCTTTGTGTTCCTATTTAATTTTTCTGATTTCCTCTCAATCAGTGAATTCCCATCAATGCAGCTCCCATGATTCTTTTCTCCATGGTTCTTCTTCACTGAGATTTCACCACCAATTCCTGCTTGAAAAGATTTCTACAGTTTGTTTCCTCTGAGAAATGCCTTTCTCTTCAAAAAGAAACTAAAGGTTTAGCAACAATGAATTTGGAATATTGTGCAGGAGGTGCCCAAGTGGGATTAATTTTTTGTTGCATTATTTTATGTAAAACACGAGGCAAAATTTCATTTTCATTTGGACCACGGGAAATCCTTTGTGTTTTGTAGCAGAAACATTTCTTTCAGAATACGCTGAGATTCAGAAAACAGCAAACATTGATTTGTCAGAGATGCAACTTCAACTTTTCTTCCCCTCTAAACAATTTTTTTCTCATTTCTCCTCACTTCCACTCTTGAAATGGCATTGGAATGAACTTCCCAGTGCCAGGGGAACTCCTGAAGTACTCTTCATTGAAGAGTTGGTCAGACCTCAGTGAGAATTCATTGGAATCTTTACTAAGGAACACAGGAAGGGAACAGCTTCAAAAACATCCATGTGGAGTTGCGAATTGAGAATGTGCTTCTCTGAGAAAAATCCTTTATTCCTTTATTCCAATAAATCCTTTATTCCAATATTCCCTTCTTTGATCAGCTGAGGAATTGCAGAAGGCAGAGGAATTGTCAATGCTGGTCCTGTGGAAAAACTGATGAGAGAATTGATTGTGGTCCATTGACCTCCTTTGGAAATGATCCTTCATTCCTTCTTCCCACCACACTGCCTGGGCTTCGGGGCTGTTCAACACTGAGTGACTTCCCAGCTGTGAGACCTCAGCATTGATGTGTCCAGGCCAGAGCAGGGAACTTGAGGGGAAAAATAAAGGCACTGGAAAAAAGCAAAACACCTCCGGAGTTCCCCGCGCCACTTCCCGGAGCGGCAGCGGTTGAGTCTGGTAGGGAAAAGTTTCACCTTCCAGCCAAATTCTGACTCAGCCTGTCCCCATCTTTGTGTGCCAAACCTAATCAGATCAACCTGAAATTGCTTCAGTTGGGGAAGCACTGAGATATTCAGGATATTCAGTGAGCCAGGATCACTCTGGATAATCATAACACCCTCCATTATTAGAGATTTCCAGTCAAGGTGTGTTGGGATCCAGTGATGGCTTCGGAATGGACATGGAATGGCTCGAGGATGGAGAAAGTCCATGCTAGGAAATGGAATAAGGATAGTTCAAAGCTGTGTTTTCCCCTTCATGTCTGGATTAAAACCTTAGACAGAGTGCAAGTCTGAAACCTCCCCAAAAACACGACCCTGGAGTTAGTTTTAGACAGGTTTATAGGATGCCCTTCCTTAGTAGGAAGTTTTAGCGTGAGCAGAACTCATGGGAAAAGTAGAATTCACCCCTGGGAGCAATAATCCATTTATGTCATCAATACTAATGAACCAGGTGATGCCACCTTTTAATTTGAGCCATGCAGGTGTCAGTGTCCATGTTGCCATCAAACCAGCATTCCAAGATTTGTATTTAGAGATTCTTTATTTCACCATGAGCTCAGCAGCTTTGTGCCTTTTATACCTCCCTATAATGAAAAAATCTAATTTTTCTCACTCTTTTTCTGTAGCAAAGTATGTCTTTTGCAAGTTTTTTTCCAACGTGTGGAGGCTCAATTAGGATTTTTTTTTTATTTTTTAAACACCCTCATACTTTTGGAATATTGATGCTGAGGAGACATTTTTTACCTGACTTATTCTGCCTAAGAAAGTTCAATTTGGCTTTTCATGCTCAGTCAGAAGAACCAGGTGAAGGCAGAGCACATGAAAACCAGAACCTTTCTAGTTTGTGGTTTAAGATAAACTTGGAACAACCATAACCCCAATCCAGGGAATTTTTGCTGGTGGAATTGTAATCTGAAAAGAAAATTGATGTATGGAAATCATATTACCGCCGTCTTTCACGTTCTCAACGCTCTTTTATTTCAGGGTTTTTAACTCTTGACCTCATGGCAAATTTATCCCTCATTTAATACTTAAGATGTTTAGACCATTAGGTAAAAACAGCATTGTTATTTAGGTTACGTGTTGGAAGTCACAGCGCCTGGAAAGAATTCCACTTTGTGGTTTCCAGGCTGACTCCAGAAAATTAGAATTGCAGCGAGGCCGTCCATGGAGTTACATTTAAAATAAAAATCCCAACCCCAAATCCAGACTGAAGCAAACTTTAACAGTGCAAAGGTTTCAAAATTTTTGCTTCACTTCATCAACATTTGTCATTTCCTAAAGGAAACCAGACAGGTTAATTGTGTAAAATATCTGTGGACACACTTATATTCCACACATTTATGTGTGTACAAGTGCATGTGTGTGTATATATTAATTTTTCCCCCGTTCTTCTTCATATCAGACTTCACCACATGGCACTAAAGCCATCATTTAATGTGGAATTATGAAGCTCATGGAATGTGGAGAATGAGCTCTTGCTTTCCTATTGGTCACCAGGCTCCCCTTTAACTGCTGGGGGAGCACCAAACCTATAAACAGAGGTCTGTGACCATAGAAACCCCCAGATCAAATTTTCAACTTCATCAGAGTAAAATAATTGGCTTAATTTTTTTTTTTTTTTTCCTATACATTAGACAGGAAAAATGCCTGGAACGTTTGTTCAGATTTATATTGTCCAAACCTAGGGTTCAAAATTCAGATGGAACTCACAAATCAGGTCACTTCTCCTAGTGGGAAATACCAATTTTTCTCTCCATCCAGGCTTTAGTAGCTCGTTGAGATACAAGTAGAATTCAGAGCAAAAAGCTCTTTTACCAGTGAAGTTTTCCACTCATTCCTGTTTTAGGGCTGCACTCACAGGGACAACAGATTTGTTTCCCACTCTAATTGAATTTTTCCTGTTTACTTTCCCAGCTCTCTATACACATATTGTACCCTTATCCAGCTGAGTTTTGAGGGTATTTTTTTGTTATATCCACCTGTAATTTCCCTTTTTACAACTTGTGACTTTCCATCCTCGTGCTGCACCTCCGAGTAGCTGCAGCTTCTCCACTTCTGCAGTGGAAATCTGCAATTTGCCCTCTTTTCCCCAAATATCACGGAGAGGGCTCATTGCCAAAGGAATTAAAGGTGCTGATGTGGGTGTGGATGCTTTTTCCAGGGTCCCAGGAATTGTCCACAACTTTTTTCTTCTCCCTGTGTACCCTTGGTCCTTCGTGGTGTTTGTGGAGAAGTTTGGGCCTTACCCTCTACTCATTTTTGTCTCTCCAGCACCACCACATCTTCCCATTCTCCTATCCAAGGCCTTCCCCTGTCTCATTCCTTCCCAAATCTTGTTCCTGACTCAAATAAAGCTAAAATTGCTAAACCCAAGCTCTTTGGTTTGTCAATATTTGATATAAATAACTTTCTATGCCTCCCTTTGCTTCCGTCACAGCCACCAGAGACTTTTTATACACCTTGACACTTTCGCCTTCATATTTGATACATCACAAGATAAAAGAGGAATATGATCCACTCTCCACCAAAAAGCCCTCAAATCTGATTTTCCATTGCTGTCCCTAGAACAAATCCCATTTACCAGCCATCATTTTGTTCCCAGTTCTCATCCAGCCACTTAACACTCATCCAATCCTCCATCTCTCCCAAATTTGATGTTCCATCTTCCATGCCTTGCTCAGAGGTAGTCTTCCCATTTAATACAAAGTAAAAAATACAAAAATACAAAAATATACCTGCTTGTCTTCCAGCTTCATCCAGATCTTCGTATTTCTGCCTTTCTTTTTATTTTTGTGCTTATTATTCACACAGTCATCTCCTTTCCTCCCTAACTGAACATTCATCCTTACCTTTGGTGCCTCAAAAAGAAAAAAGGTCTTAGTTTTGGTTAAAGGAGGTCATTGGAAGTTGGTCTAAATTCCATGGAAAGCTCCACGACGTTCCCACTGATTTCTGCAGGCTCTGGGTTGAAGTTCATGTTTAGAACTCTCATGATAAGGCATTGATCAATACTTCTTTAACCTCATTATCACCACAGACCTCATCAGTTATTTATTATTAATGTCTGCTGTACGAGAGTGGTGCTACGTGACCACAGACAAGATCCTGGAGTGACCTGTGGAAAAGCACAATAAGGGGCAGACTTTGCCCTGGAGAAGTTATGAACGGAGCAGAGAGCTCAGACAATGAAATTATGACTTTTCCCAGTGTTGGCAAAATCAACTTTACAACCAGGGACTTGTCTTGACTCCCTGTGTGCCTTGAATGTGCCCTGGAATATCAGAGCACGGAGCTGCTGTTCCAAGAGAAATCCTCATTTATTATTTACACAAAGAAATAAGATAAAAAAAAAATAATCTAAATAAAGAGGATCCCAAGGAGACAATGTTCCAGTTGGCAAACTTGGTGCCAGTAGAGATTCCATGCTCATTTCAAGCATATCCACCACTAACACATTGACTAAAGAGCACGTCCCTGGATCTTTTATAGCCCATGGAAATCATGTTCAAGCATAGCAGGATTAGGAAATATCCAAGGATTTGTCCAATTTCCTCTGGAACGGGATGAGCTGCACCCAATGCCACCAATATTTTTGACTAGAACTCTACTGGCTACCAATGGGGACCAGAATGGCTGATTTCAATGGAGACGTCCAAATTAAATGTCTGATGATCACAACTTCCCCCTCCTTGGGATCTTTTTGGAGTCCCAGCTTCCCATCTGTGCTGGTTTGCCATCCAAAGTCCAGAGCTGCCCAGAAAAGCAGCAACAACATGGCCCTCTCAGAGAGGAGGCTTTGCTCTGGAGACAAAATTTCCTCCCTGGTGATCGTGTTGCAAACAAGTTCTGCCTCAGAGACTCAGGGCACAAAGAACAAAAAGGGATTTGAGCAGCCGGGTGGTGGGAGAAGGGAAGCAGAGGGAGGAGGGGGCTGGAATGGGAAAGTGCAGAAACAGTTTTAAATATTTGGAATCTGCAATTGTATTTCCCCCTCCTTCCCCTCCCAGAGCTTCATTTTTTTTTGAGCCCAGATTAACTATTCCCCCTACAATGCTTTTTCATAAAGGGATCAAGCCCATTGTTTATAGAATTTGCTAATAACAGCCTCAGTCTCTCTGTCACAGCAGAGTGATTCAATTACAAGACCGGACAATAAAAGCTCAATAAAGAAACTCAAATCCTTATTAAATTCTTTTTTTTAATTATTATTAAAAAAATACCCGAGCAGGCTAGCATTGCCAGATTGGGAATTTGCGTGGAGCAGAAGAATGATATGATCTCTCTGAGTAGCACGGTGCAAATTAAAAGAGGTTTAGCGTTAAGTGTTCATGGCACAAAAGCAATTTTAAGTACCTGCAATCAGCTTAGGGTGGCTAAGCCTAAATATGTACAAATCGTGTAATGGGCAATATCCCTGGCAGTACCACGCAGAGCTCCCACAGATGGGTGCTCCGGCCTTTCCCGGGGGTCCCACCACGGCTTCCTGGGAGTGGGAGTGGGAGTGGGAGTGTGTGGGACGGGCTGTGTGTGGCTTGTGGGCCACCTAGTGTCCTGCTGGCGACTAGACCAAGGGTTTGCTTCTCGTTCCTGGTGGGACAGGTTGGAAAGAGAAGGGAAAAAAAAAAAAAGGACGATTCGATCACCTCTGTTGGCGTAAAACAGGACAAAGAGAGACGGGGATTGCTGCACCTCGCTCCTGACTGCTGCTTCACTTGGAGACTCCTTCGTAGAGTTTGATATCTATTGAAACCCTTCTTCCATTGGGAAATCCATTATTTCCCTTGCTGGTCATCTCCATTTCTTGTTGTCTTTGCTGCAAAGAGCTCAGGATTCGGGGAGTTGGGGGTTTTGTTGTTGTTGTTGCTTTTTCCAGCCTGGCATAATTAGGTTGTAGGATTATAGAATGGTTTGGGTTGGAAGGGATCTTAAAACTCATCTTGGGACACCTTCCAGTATTCCAGGTTGCTCCAAGCCCCATCCATCCTGCCCTTGGACTCCTCCAGGGATCCAGGGGCAGCCACAGCTTCTCTGGGCACCCTGTGCCAGGGCCTCCCCACCCTCATGAGGAGGAATTCCTTCCCAATATCCCACTCTAAATCTCCTCTCTTTCACTTGAAAGCCATTTCCCTTTTCCCTCTCCCTCCATCCCTCGTCCAAAGTCCCTTTCCAGCTCTCTCGGAGCCCCCTTAGGCACTGCAAGGTGCTCTAAGTTCTCCCTGGAGCTTCTCTTCTCAAGCCAAACAACATTTTTCAAGGTCTAAAAACCTCTCCATCATGAGAAAATTTTGTCCTGTAGAAACCAATGACTCAGACCCATCCTAACCTTCTCAAGGTTTTGCTAAACAGTAGGAATTTTCTTCGTTTCCCATTGCTGTGTGTGATTTCCAGGCTTTGTTCACGCTTCTTCTGACTTCTTCCAGCCACTCTTGGATTCATTTCCATCCCATCCTCAGCTCCCTGGTTTGCCACCAGCATGGCAGCAAAGCCTGATTTTTTTATGATGAAGGACAAGTAATTTACAGGTGAAGACTTAAACATTTGAGGTGTATGGGATGACTCCTGCTTTTAGCTGGTTTCCTGGCATCCAGGGAGGAATTGCCCTAACAGGACCATTCCATGATCCTAAGACTTTTTATCAAGGTCTGTAGCACCAGGACAAGGGTCAGAAGTCATAAACTGGGAGAGGGTGGGTTTAAATTAGACACTGAAAAGAAGAATTTTTTTCATGTTGAGGATGGTGAGGCACTGGAATAAGTTGTCCAGAAAAGTTGTGGATGCCCCATCACTGGAAGTGTTCATGATCAGGTTTTGAGCAACTTTGTCTAGCAAAAGATGTCCCTGTCTATGGCAGAAGGGTTGAGCTTGATGATATTTAAAAGTCCCAAACCATTCTGTGATTCTATAATTTAAAAAAAACCCAAAAAATCCAAAACACAACACTGGGAACTGGTCCCAGCTGGATCCACCATTGGAGGAGGAAGCAGTGCCAGGCAGAGGACAGCAAAGCTGGAGAGCCCTCCCTGGCAATATAAATAATGAGGAGAACATGATCCCGGCGCTGGTCTTTGGTAGGGAGATCATCACCCAAAATTTCCTCTGTTGTCACAGACCCCTCTGTGGGATTCATCCATCCTGAGCTAATTGCCCAAAATAGATGGGCTGAGTGCCCTCCCGAGTGACCTTTCCCTGATAAAAGCAGGAAACCTGGCTTAAAGCAAGGGCTTAGGTTTGAAATGGCTGCAGTTAAGGGAGATTAATTCTGCCCTCAGCACTCAAGCTGAGTTAATCAGCGCGGCTCTGGCTGGCAGCTCTGTGAAGACATGTGGAGCATTCACCCCATTTTTGGGTGGTGATTTATGATTGCTGGGATAAACTGTGCTCCCAGGAGGAATAAAGAAGCTCATCAGGAAGGTGCTTCAGTCACTTTCTTAAAGAATTGAGCGGAATGAACACAGGTTTTAATTCTTTGGCTGATTTCAATGGAGACGTCCAAATTAAATGTCTGATGATCACAACTTCCCCCTCCTTGGGATCTTTTTGGAGTCCCAGCTTCCCATCTGTGCTGGTTTGCCATCCAAAGTCCAGAGCTGCCCAGAAAAGCAGCAACAACATGGCCCTCTCAGAGAGGAGGCTTTGCTCTGGAGACAAAATTTCCTCCCTGGTGATCGTGTTGGAACAGAGGCCCAGAGATTTCTTGAGAGCTGCACTTGGGTCCTGCCTTTGCCACCCTGTGAAATGTTGGATGTCCCCAGTTTTTAGGGATAAAATGGGGTCTTGGTTCCTAATGGTAACAACAGCTAGAGATGCACTTTTTTTGGGGTTTGCCATTTAAAATTTAAATGTTGAGTTGAATCCTGGATTGGAGGTCTAAGACTTAGAGTAGAATAAGTGATCTCAAAGTATTTCTGCTCGTGGTCCATGGAATCATGGAATGAGAATATCCTGAGTTAAAAGGGATGGACAGGGATCATCCAGTCCAACTCCTGGCCCTGCACAGGACACCCCAACAATCCCACCTTAGAGTGTGTCCAAATGCTCCTGGAACTCCAACAGCCTTGGAAACGTGACCATTCCTTGAGGAGCCTGTGAAAAGCCTTTTCCCAATATTCATTTCTCCCCAGCTTGGACTGAACTTCCAGTTTTTGGGTGGCCACCTTTAAAAAAGTGAAGTCTTTGCGTTTCAAGATGAGGAATGACCTGAACCTCTTTGTTTTCTTTCCTGACTTCAGAAATGCTCAGAAAGAACAGGAGCAGTGAGGCAAAGGTAGATTTTTTTACCCCCACTAAATAAACATAAATTATACAGATCAAATCCAGCCAACTCCTTGGGACAATATGAATTTTCCCATAGAAACTCCTCCAAAGTGGAATGAATTTCCAGGCTCTGCAGACGTGCAGTTTTTAATTAAGAGCAAAGCATTTATTAGAAGGGATGAGAGCACTAAATCTGACCAAAATGCCTTTGAAGCTCCCAGCCCCCTGCTCGATTCCTCGGCCTTCCCCTCCCTGCAGTGTGCCGTGGCTTTATATTTCACAGCATCCGTAACACGGATTTATCAAAGGTCACTATGGCAACGCCCAGGCAATGCCAGACAAATATGGGGACGAGCCTGGAAACAGCGCAAAACAAACCGAAATCGCCCCGTTCCCGTTCCCGTTCCCACCCAGGCTGCTCCCGTGGCCCTCCAGCTCCAAATTTCGATGGATGCTGTAATTAATTATCCAGTCCTCATTACCTCAGCTGAGGTGGGAAGGCAGGACAGGGACACCAGGATTGGATGGGCTCGATAATGGTGTTGGCACGTGGGAATTCTGGGAATCGCGGCCTCCCCATGTTTGGGTTGGCCGGGTTTCCATGGCAATAAGGGCACTTCATTAATTCCCTGGTTTATTGCTAAGTCTTGATTGCTAGGATTTGGGGAGGGGGTTATTTTATATATAAATATATAAAAAATATATGTAAATATATATATTTTTATATATAAATATAAATATACATATACATATACATATAAATGTACATATACATATAAATATAAATATACATATGAA
>VWZQ01005609.1:103006-115635 GCA_013397015.1 Myiagra hebetior | reverse complement strand
TTATTATATTATATTATATATCATATATTATAAAAACAATATATAAATAAATATATATATTGAATAATATATAAAAGACAGATTATAAATAATATCCAGATAGATATCTATTGAATATACACACGTATAAACTATGTACATATCACATATATAATAAGGTATATAATATATATAATATCTATATCAAATGAGACACTCAGAATCACAAATCTCCACTCTGACAATGAAAAACATTTTCAGGAGTGATTGAGAACTTTAAAATCTCTCAAATCTCCTTTACTAACAATATTTAAAATCGTTCTTTTGGAGGTGCCCAATCACCGCTGACTTCACTTTTATTTTTGCTTTGCTTTCCTCATTTTGGAATACGGGGCACATTTAGGATTTTATTCCTGAGGAAGAAGAAAAAATACCCAGAAAGTGAAAGAATTCAGAACATTTTCTGCTCTCTATTCTTGTCTAATTTATATTTTTTCCATATTGCACACACAACCCAACACAAATTTAGGTGATAAAACCCCAATGGACTGCCAGGTGCAAAGTGAATTTCTCAGTAATTAAGATAAGCCAGAATAAAAGCAGCTGATGAAACCTTACCTTTCTCCTTTTTATTGCACATTATCTTCCTGCTTAATGATCCAGTATTTAAATGGGAGCCTCCCATGGTGAGAACCATGCCCAGATCGCAGCAGAATTCCTTAGAAAACTCCAGGTTTTTGTGCAGAAGTTGCTTCCAGGAGTATTTTCTCCCCATAGTTCAAAGGCTGCTCAAAAGACACAAAAGTTCATTTCCTCCCAGGATTTTTTATTTTTTTTGGCCATTCCTGAGTGGTTTTCCAGTGTTAATCATATTTGGAATATCCCTCTGAGAGAGGAATATTATCCTGATTTTGCGGATGGGAAGCTGAGAAATAGATTGAGATTAATGGGAAAATATCCAAATTTTTTGGTGTCCAGGCTGAGCTCGGGGTCCCTGCTTTGGCAAAGATTTGAGCACTTTAACCTGTTTAATCTTCCTCCAACTTTATCTGCCTAGAAATAATTTCTTTCTCTGAGCTGCTCATTAGCACTGGGGAGAAAAAAGCACATTCAGAGATGTTTCATCCCAAATGTCTTGGGTGAGTACCTTGGGATAAGATAAATTTCCCTCTAAAACAGATTAATCCCAGATTATTCGTTTATTTGGGGAAGTTTCCCCTNATTATTCGTTTATTTGAGGACGTTTCCCCTTATTTGCAGTGCTCAATGCTTCGTTAGGACACTGCAAATTAATTTTGTCGGGGACTTGTGGGAGATGATCTGGCCCATCAGCCCTTCTGTCTGTCAGAACTCCAAAATCCCAACACATGAAAATTTGGATTTCTGGCATTTGCAAAATTTAATAAAATTAAATAAAATTAATAAAAAAATTTAATAAAATTTTCAGCCTTTTTTACTGGAAGTTGATTTTGTTTGATTTTTCTTTGTGAGAGAACCGTCAGCAAATCATTATCAGAGGTGTGCTGGAAGTTAAATAAAATAATCAAGTGGCGGGAAAGGGATCCAGAGCAAAGGAGTGAAATAGATTTGAATATTTAATGGGGTTAGTATTTAATATTTCCCATCTCCCTGGTGCTGTGCATGGATTTATTCCCCTCCTCCTCCACACATCCTCATGGATGCCCCCATGAGCCATGGATGGGGAAGATTTTCCCCTCATGGATTGTGACCTGAAGATTTCATTTAACAAACACACAAACTCAGAGTTCCCCTTCTGCAGGCACTTCAATCCCAGTTTTCCACGAGTTTTCCACTAGTCTAATTACACAATTAATTGATTTGGTCATTAGGGTCATGTCTCACCGAGTTCAGAGTGATCACTTGAGAATGGGATTATTTTTGGAACCACTGGATTAGTTCCGAGACATTTTATAGACTGAAACTACCCCCAAAAAACCCCTAAAGGTCTTTTTTTTCTGATCAGATTAAACACAAAGAAAATGCTTGTACAAACAGATGTAAATAAATATAATCAAAGCACTGAAAATGAGATTATTTTTAAAGAATGTCGAGTCATAGAGATTATCAATAAAACCTCTAAAACCTTGCTGTGCACTGGTTAAATAAGGTTTTATTTGGGAGAAAACAAGAGCAGGGGGTGGAGGCTTCAGTGAATTCAGTGTTGGCCACCACATTTCGGGAGCAAGAGGTGAACCAACCATTCAGAGTTAGAGGAAAACAACAGGAAGGATCAGAATTCCAGCTAAAACTGCCCACGAGGGAGTTACACTTCACTATTCCAAAAATATGAGTCTGTACATGAATTTAATAAATTTCTCTAAACTTAGAGAAATAAATACGGTTTTTTTATGTTAAATATCTTTAGTCTTCCTAAAAAAACTCCAACTCCAAATATTTTTCAGGTGTTACTCATGGAATATCAGGGGTGCTCATCATTGCTATTAAAACCTGTCTCCAAAACCACCATGACTTCAAGAAAAGTCCTCCAGAACGATTTTTTTTCCCTAATTCCACAGCCCCTTTCCTACCAAAAGGAGCTTTGGCCACCTCAGCTTTCCAGGGAACAACTTGCAGGTGCTCAGACTTATGGAATATGGGTTGAGAAAGGAGATGTCCCAAAGTCTCAGGACACAGAATTCTTAATTAAAATTGTTAATTTCAAGTTCTCCAGGGAATTGTGTCCATAATATTCCTGACCTAACACACGAACAAGATTTATTAATGCACTTATCTTTTTTATACATTTCTCAATAAATCTCTGCCTCAGACTTCGCTACTGGTTGCTTCCCTGAAAAAAAAATTAATGATGGGAGGAATTTGGCTCTGGGGTTTGGCTGTAAAAGTTTTACTGTATTTTAAATCCAGAGCCTCCTGACAGCTGGAATTGTGGAATTCACCCTCAGACAGGGTATTGCTTTCCTGGCATGTTGAAGCTGATTAAATTATTTTCATATTATTCTAAATGAGTCTTGGAGAGTCTGGGGGTGTTGGATGTTTCTGTGATGCCATAAACTCAGACACCTGCTAAGCAGCTGGGAAATTTGGGGAATTCTGGAGCAGTTTTCGATCAGCACAAGGTGAGAAAAATGACTGGGGCAGGCAGAGAGTTGAGAATTCCCCAATAATTCACTTTTTTATTATTAATACAGTTCATGACCTGACACTAAGCTCCATGTTAACATCGGGGGGAGTTTTCTCCTGATGGATGGAAAAGGGACCCTGGAGTGGGAATCATCCATGAGGGCCACCAAGGTGATTGGAGGGATGGAGCAGCTCTGCTGGGAGGAAAGGCTGAGAGAGTTGGGATTGTTCAGCCTGGAGAGGAGAAGCTTTGGGGTCACCTCATTGTGGCCTTCCAGGACCTGAAGGAGCCAAGAGGAAAGATGGAGAGAGGGATGGAGGGATGGGACACAGGGAATGGCTTCCCACTGCCAGAGGGCAGGGATGGATGGGATCTTGGGAAGGAATTCCTGCCTGGGAGGGTGCAGAGGGGCTGGAATGGAATTCCCAGAGAAGCTGTGGCTGCCCCTGGATCCCTGGAAGTGTCCAAGGCCAGGTTGGATGGACTTGGATCACCCTGGGCTAGTGGAAGCTGTCCCAGCCCATGGCAGGAAGTTTGGAATGAGATGTTTTTTTCAGGTCCCTTCCAACCCAAAGCATTCTAGGATTCCATGATATTTTTTTCATCAGTGAGTCCTGGATAAAACACCTGAGGTGTGAGGTGTGTGTATGGCCAAAGGAATCATTTTCCACCAGCCCACAAGAAGCTGCATCATTCATTGGTTTTCCCTCTCCTTCCCCCCTCTCTCCCAAACCTGTGCTCCTTCCTGCCTTAATGAAAGGATTTGAGACTCATAATCAGCAAAGCCACTCTTTGAGATAACGACCGTGGCAATTAGAAATTAATTTGGCCTTCAGGAGCCGCAGGAGTTGCCACAAAATGCATCGAGCCAGAGATAACAAACTTACTGCGAGCTGTGGCAATGTGTGGGATCTCCTTTCCCAGGCCATCTTCCAGAGATGCTGATTTTTGTGCTCTTTTCCCTTTGGCTGAGCAGATCAGCAGCCTCAGGGGCTGTCATTTTCCAGTGGGAAAGATGCTCTGGCAAGAGGTATCCAGGCAGTGGGAGAAATGAGCCTGAGAATTCCAAGCCACAGCTTCTCCCATTCCTGCCCACTGGATTGTAACTGCAGCCACAGAGAGATGTGGATGAAACAAGAGAGCAGGAGAATGTGGATGCTGTGCCCAGAGATACGAGGAAGGAGACACAGATTTGGGAGGGCTCGGGCCAGCAAAGGGGCCCAGAGTGGCAGAGAGGGCAGGAAAAGAAGGGAAAAGGGAAGATTTTGGAGCCTGTTGCCCAATGCACATCTCCTGGTGGCCTCAGGGCCACCCAGCTGGGCAAGTGACACTCGTGAAGGACTCAGTGACGCTCGGGGGCAGTGGAGTGTCTGTCAAAGAAATCATTAAAAACCAGAGCTGTGAGGGGCACAGGAGGGTGGGGGTGGGACAGAAACAGGAGGAACCAGGAGATCTCCCAAGCTGGGGTGGTCACTGCTCCCTCACTATCAGCTCTGAGACTGATGGGGGCTTGTTCTCCCTTCCCCGTGGCCAGTTCCAGCTTGGATGAATGAGTCAGGCTCCCAGCTTGGATTCCTTGGATGTAAAACTCAGCGTGAGCTATGAGGGGAGCCTAGAAAAGCCACTTTTGTTCTTAGTGAGGTGAGTTACCTCATCCCAAGGCAGGAGGTGGGAAAAATCCCAGGATCTCACCCTTCCCCAGCCCTCAGCATCTCCAACAGGTCAATAAGAGCTCCAGAGAAACACTGGAAAACTCTCCAAGCTGAAGGAGCCTCTTGAGGCTTTCTGAGAATAATAAAGTTATTTTTTCCTAATCTATGTTTTTCTTCCTTCTTTTTTTCCCCCCTTTTTCTGGTTCAGCTAAGAAATGCTAGGCACAAGCCCAGCTTCAGGTCACATTTAGTGATCGTGTTCTGATTTTTCATATTCCCAAAGAAATGAGAAGTTCAGTGGGATTACAGTGTCGATTTTATCAGAAAGGCCTAACTCCAAAGAGTGATTTCCTTTTCAAGCGGCTCAGAATTCCAAATTTTTCTCAGACTTACACAAAGGAAGAGGTGACATTGTCACCAAATTAAAATCTGGCTAAATTCAACAGTGAAAATGGAGCAAAATTCAAATTGGTTTTGGGTCACCGTGTAAATTTCCTTGTTTAAATTTAAAATAGTGACCTTTCAGTGCCATGGCTGAGAAATGCGGATTTCTCACCATTCAACTCAAAATAAGAGTTAATACTTGAAGCTTGGAAGCCTTTGCAATCAAAATAATTGAGAAAGAATAATTATGCCCCATTTTGCAGGAGCTAAGGCACAAACACGAAGGTGTTTGCCCAGGAATCGTTGGCACATCTGGAAAGTCGCTGACCTCTGGGAATGAAGCTTCTTTCCTCTAAAAACTTGGGAAGGGCAACTCGAAGCAAATAAAGCCTTTCTTGTGAGCTCCCCAAAGGCAGAAACTCAGAGAAAACCCAGAAATTAAACCATTAATTGTTCCTCCTCTTTATTTTTTTTCAGTTTTGCACAAGCTCTGAGATTCGGATCTGCCAAGTTTCACACAGCTCTGCTTAATTCTTGCTCAAGGAACGAGTCCTCTGACTCGGAGTCAGATCCTGAAATTCTTCCTTCGGAAGGGCTCCCACTTCCAAGGGCCAGCAGTGCAGCTCCATTGGCTGATGGGATTTGACTAATCCCCCTCTAATGAGGAAGTGGAGCAGCTGAGATGAAAGGCTGAGCCCTCACTGGGACAAGGGATGAACTAATAAGCCAAGCTCGGCTCATACGGAGATCCGGGCATTCCCGGAGGGGATTGGAACCAACCTGACTTCGGTGTTTTGATCAAAATGATGCAAAAAAAAAAAAAAAAAAAATCTCTGCAGGGTCCAAAATCAAAAGCAAAAAGTCAACAATGCTACCACCTGTCTGCTCCTTCCTGGTACTATTGGATATTCAGTGGCAAAAAACTGCTAAATTTACCCCAAATTTCACTGATTGGCAGAACTGGGACTCGTTTACCTATTTGCAGTGGACTCAAAATGTGCTGGAATGCACTCCTGATGCTGAAGAAATCCATCCAGTGTTAAAAACTGCACGGAGAGATGGGAATGTGAAAGGGAGGAATGTAATCAGAGGAGTATGGGCTGAGTGAGTTTGGGATAAACCCTACGAACAGTGAGATTTATTGGTCTGAAGAACTGAATTTTGAGAAAAATTGAGCCACTAACATGAGAAATTTAAAACTATCCCCAAACCACCCAGCAGAGAACATTCTGTACATCCTTGGCTAATGGATAGAAATCCTTTGGAGTGGCGTTTTCCAGTAGCTGGAATGAGAGAAAAATATTTTGTTGTTTATGTTATGTGAGGCTACAGACTTTGTAATGATGGTGGTGCCCTCACAGAATAAAACAGAATTCACCCCAAGGAATTTCCTTCCTCAGACATCAATTAAATACAATTTTTAAGCATGACTTTTGCTTTATGCAACATTCCTGAATCTATCCCGAATTAACGAAGTATGCAGGACAACTTGATTGAGGGATCAGAGCTTAAAGCAGGGCTACACTTAAATTAGTAAGGGTGGGAGAGTGGGAAACCATGGCACACAGGGTTGGAAGTCGTGATGCCAGGGATGCCGGGGGGGGGAATTTGCTCCAAAGCCAATTCCACAAGTGATTGACAGTCAGAAAAGACAGTTTGAACCACATTTGGACAAGCTGCTGCCAATTAGCTGGGAAGCCTTGACGTGCCATTTTGTGATGTTGGTATTTTTCTTTGCACGGAGAGATGGATCCGTGGAAAATTCCATTGGTTAAGATTCTCATTTTCCTCTCAGAGTGAATTACTGGTTGCAGATCACTGTTCCTGTGACAGTGAGCTGGTTTGCCAGGAGTTTCTCCCAGGAATGTAAATTAAAACACTAAACTGCATTGCACTGGATTTGGGAATGGCATCCAAATGAACTGGCTGGGACAGGTATCAAATCTCATTTAAAATCACAGAGCCAGAGAACCACAGAATGGTTGGAAAGGACCTTCTGGATCATCTCGTTCCCACCCCTGGCCATGGGCAGAGATAACTTCCACTATCCCAGGGTGATCCAAGCCNGTGGGGCCTCACCTGGGGGGGGCAGAGGGGCAGATTCCCCCCTTCCCTGCTGCCCAGGCTGTGGGATCAGCCCGGGATACAGTTGGATTTCTGGTCCCAGTGCACATGGCCAGGGCATGTCCAGCTCTGACCCCACAGCACCCTCAAGTCCTTCTACCAGGGCTGCTCCATCTGTTCTTCCCCAACCTCAGGATTGATCCCAGTAACACACCAGCACTTGGTCTTGTTAAACCTCATGAGATTCCCATGGGCCACTTCTCCCACTTTCCAGGCCCCTGTGGATGGCATCCTGTCCTTCAGGAATGTCAACAGCACCACTCAGCTCAGTGTCCTCTGCAAACCCACTGAGGGTGCCCTCGATCCTCTCTGGGTTCCATTTGCTGCTCTGCAAGGCTGGTGTCAAACACTCACAATTCCATCTGTGTCCCAAAGGGCTCCAGAGAGCAGTGCACGGATGAACCAAGCCCACATCATTCTTCCTGAGGGATTTGTCTGGTGTGAAATAACCCAAAATAACCCAAGGATTGGGCACGATGCCGAGATGGTGATGACGGAGGAGGGTGAGGAAGATGGACAAGCTGGGAAGGCTGGAGGTAGCAAACAAGTTGCTGGGAAGTGAGGTGGGAAGTGAACTGGGAAAAGCTGGTTCTACCAAGTACAGGGAGGACAACTCACCGTTGTGATGGTGGGACCTGGGACAAGGAGTTTGGATCCTTCAAGTTGATAAAGAGGGATTGTGTTACATCACAACCATCCTCTGCTCCTCCAGCACTTCCAAGGGAACTGCTCTGATCTCATCCCAGCTAAAATAAATCCTTGGCACACGTTCCAGGGCCTTGATTCCACCCCTGTCGGACACTTGGAGCCACCCACCAAGAAGGGAAGCAACATCACCAAGCGTGGCCAGCTGGATGCTGTCAGGAACAGCCCAAACTTCCACGCAAACTGCGGAGGAAGAGCCACAGCCCCACGTCGGGCCAAGAGGAAAACCTTTTCCCTGGATTCATCTCCTCCACTGACAATATTAATCAGGCTGACATTGAGCTTAGAGCAGGAGGAGAGGGCACAGGGAAATTGCTTTGACTCAAATCAAACAAATCCCCTAAAAAAGTCCTCATGAGTTATGGCCACGGACTTTCCCAGCCTCAAATTAGGTGTATGAGCCTGGTTCGAGTAGTTCCTGTTCCAAATGCGCCCAAAATTACACCTGTGCCAAGGTTTTCCAGGACTCTCTGTTGGTCACAGCTGGTCTGAGCTTTGCCAACCATCTGTGCCTGGGTGTTTGGAGTGAGGCTGTGCAAGGGAAGCAGCCAGGGCTCTGGAAAGAACAGTTTTATTTGGAAAGTGCATTCCCGATGTGCAATGCTTCCCTCAGGTCCTTTCCTGCTGATGTGAACACACAGAGCCAGGCTCCATCAGGGCACCCAGACTGAGCCCAGCTCCATCGGCTGCTGTGCTGATAAACAGAAAAACAGCCTGGAAAAGTCCCATTATTTTTCCCAGGGATCTGGTTGATTTTCCCAGGGAATGCTCAGAAGAGTTTGAAAAAAGTGTGCAGGTATAGCTCTAGGGAGCTGGGTGCTCATCGTGGGGAAGTTTATGGAAAGGAATCATGGAATGGTTTAGGCTGGAAGGGATCTTAAAGATCTTCTCATTCCAAACCCCCTGCCGTGGGCAGGGACACCTTCCACTATCCCAGGTTGCTCCAAGCCCCATCCAACCTGGCCTTGGACACTTCCAGGGATCCAGGGGCAGCCACAGCTTCTCTGGGCTCACCAGTTTCACAGGAAACAATTCCTTCCCAATATCCCATCTAAATCCACTCGAAATCCACCCTCTTTCTCTTTGAAGCCATTCCCTGTTGTCCTCTCTATAAGTTAGTCCTGCTCATTAAAAACTACTGCAGAGAAACTCTAGAGCAACTGAGCTCTCAATCCCTGTTTTCCAGTGAAATCCTAAAGGTTGAAGGAGTTCACTTGAACTCTCAAAGCCCACAAACTGAGAATAATTGGGATATATTTTATCCCAATATATCAGAGATTACCTTCTCCAGGGGCAACTCTGCTTTTGTTTCTGACCTCAGAGTGGAGCGAGCCAAGAAGTGACTCAGATCTCCCACTTGCAGCCATCACCAAGATTCAGAGCGAGGTTTATCCTGGATAAAAATGGAAATGCCTACATTGAATCAGTGCTAAAACAGATGGATTGTCTGAAAATTCAGTGATGATTGTAGGTGTTGGGTCCTGGCCTAGGACTCCTTCTGGAATGTTGTCTGGTAGTGGATTGCCCAAACAAGAGTCTTCTACATCACAATTTTGATATATTTTCCCCATCTACAGGCAGGAAAAAGAAGTTTCCTCAATCCCCATAGCTAGTGATGGTCCTGTATTCCTTGAAATCCATGAGGCACCCTCAGATTTCCGTGAAAAAATGGCTGATTTGTTTTTTATTTGGTCTTAATATTGCTGCAATCCAACAGTTGATGCTGCTTTGCCCTGCTGGGTTGTCACCTCTGTTTGTGGAGGTGAATGTCCCCCTCTACTCTTCCTTCGTGAGATCCCACCTGGAGTGACGTGTTCAGATCTGGAGTCCAACATCAAAAGGACGTGGAACTCTTGGAGAAGGCCATGGAAATGTTCTGAGAGCTGGAGCCCCTCTGCTCTGGAGCCGGGCTGGGAGAGCTGGGAATGTCCAGCCTGAAGAGAAGAACGCTCCAAGGAGACCTCAGAGCTCCTTCCAGGGCCTAAAGGGGCTCTAAGAGAGCTGGAGAGGGACTGGGGACAAGGGATGGAGGGACAGGACACAGGGAATGGCTTCCCACTGCCAGAGAGCAGGGCTGGATGGGATCTTGGGAAGGAATTCCTGGCTGGGAGGGTGGTGAAGCCCTGGAATGGATTTTCTAGAGAAGCTGGGGCTGCCCCTGGATCCCTGAAATATCCAAGGCCAGGCTGGATGGGGCTTGGATCACCCTGGGACAGTGAAAATTGTCCCTGCCCATGGCAGGAGGTGGAACAAGATGGGCTTTAAGGTCCCTCCCAACCCAAACCATTCCGGAATTCTCTAATTGTGACATGGGAGTTGTTTTCCCTTTCATCCCTTGGAGTGGGGCCTCCTACCAGGTGTGGAGCTGTGGGACTGCAGCTCTGGTGACACCGGCCTGTCCCACAAACTGCTGCTCCTCAAGGAAGTTTGGAAGACACCCAGGACTATTTCATGGAAAAATTAAGACAATTAAGGAATCCAGCACTTAAAGGGAATATCTCCTAAAAGAGCAGCTCCAAGATGCAGCTTCTAACAAGGGTAAGTCCTACCTGTCGATAAAATTGCCTCAAAATTAAACTTTTTCCGCTTCTGAAAGACAATTTTTACCACCAAAACTTCATATTCAATGAGAGGTCTCCAGATTTTGGTCTTATTTCGACATGACAGCCCATTTTGAAATATCAGAATTTCCTCCTGGATGCTCACATTTAGTTTTGTTTAGCTATGTGGTTACACTTTTTGGGTCATTGCTTTTGTGAAACGTAGACCTTTGCTTTTTTTTTTTTTTTACAAAATTATGCAGGAAAGATCACAAGTTCCATAGAATCACCAAGACATAAAGCTTTAAAATCCAGATACTGAGAAGTTTAAGACTTGCAATAAAATTTCCAGGTTTGGCAATAGAGACAATGTCATAATTTCCTTATGGCTCATTTTTAACCTTTTCTTTGAGTCACAATTCATGTTCCTGCATTTTTTTATGTCTGGTTTTATGTTATAGGAATAATCCGAGCATTCCAGTCTCTGTGGACTCCATTGATTAATCTGGCTGAATTCTTTCACCTCGGGGATTGACTCATCCCGGTTTTTCCTGACTTCCATAATGCCGGATTCCTGACATTTAGATTTGTGTCATAGCAGCCTGAATTCATATTTTATGGGACCTTTTCGCTCTGTTCACATTTGTTGCGGCACCCTTGGGCACAGCAAATCTCAAACTCAGAGTAAGTGTGGAAAAAACCACACATGGTCCCTATGCTGTTCTTTAAATTAGGTCAGGGTTTTAATTCTTAATCTCTGGACTACATCTGACACCTTATTGCACTAAAAAACCCCAAAAGATAAACCATTAAAACACTCTGGAATCATCTAATTTAATTCACACCTCTAAAACTTAAAGAATGTCTTTAATTAGTAATTAATCCAAGTGGAGGAGTTCTGGGTAAAGGTAGAAACCTTGAAAAGATAATTCCATGTATTTCAAGATTATTTAAAGGAGCTGAGACTTTTGCCCCTAACTTTTGCCTTCCAGTAGGGCAGGGGACCTACAACAAAGGTGGAGAAAGATTATTTATGGAGAGACAGTACAAGGAGGGGATGGCTTTAAGGTGGAAGAGAGTAGATTTGGATGGGATTTGGGAAGGAATTCCTGGTTGGGAGGGAGGTGAGACCCTGGCACAGGGTGCCCAGAGAAGCTGTGGCTGCTCCTGGATCCCTGGAAGTGCCCAAGGCCAGGTTGGATGGGGCTTGGAGCAGCCTGGAATAGTAGGAGATGTCCCTGCCCGTGAAATTAGATGATTTTTTACCCTATGGTAATTTCTAAAATATTGTTTTCTTTTGAATAAATCAATATACATCTGTTTTATAATTGTGAGAGCTCCTCAGCAAAGTGGAATCCATTCTGTCCTGTCATTTTCCATACTGTAAATCCAGTATATTCCATTGAAACAAAAATTCTGGGTCCAAGCAGATTTTCAAGAGAAAATCATTGTCATTTAATCAATTTTAGAATTTCTCTTGCCCCCCCACCCCCACCCACAACCCTTTTTTTTCCCTCTTAGCTCTTTATTTTAAACAGATTAAATATATCCCAAAATGGGATTTTAATATTCCTGGCCACCTTTCCATGTCCAGATTGCTTCCAGTAATGGATTTGACTGTTTAAGGCACAACAGATTCCTGTTCTCTTTGCCACTAAACAATGGATCATCGATATAGGGAAAGAAAATTATTTAAATATTTTACAAATCCCCAAACCTGCCTTTTCCTCTGCTGAATCATTTTCCAATGCTTCCTTCCCTATTTTCCATGCCTTCCAGGAGCCTATCTCTCTCTCCTGATTAGAGGTGAATTATAGGCCAATATCCTATGGAATATAATAAAATTTTGATAAAGTTAGGGAAGATAAAGCTCCCACTTAATGTCTTTAGACCTCCACGTCTGAACTTTCAGCCTCGATGACAGACTGGGAAGGAGGATTGTGGTTGACTTTCTGCAGTGTGAACATGATAAGCAGAATTATTAATCAAGGCGGTATCGCTGTTATTAATTATCTGTATCCTCCTTTCATCTGGGAATCATTCTTACTCAATTATTTTTCATCTCCTCTGGATCCACCAGATGGGCTTGGCACGAAGCAAACTTTTTTTTTTTTTTTTTTTGGACCTGTTTTTTCTTTTTAT
>VWZQ01005609.1:80875-102999 GCA_013397015.1 Myiagra hebetior | reverse complement strand
GCCCCCAGATTGGGCTGGCACGAAGAAAACTTTTTTTTTTTTTTTTTTGACCTGATTTATCTTATCACTTCCCAAGGGAATTTTATCCAAATCTGCTGAGTGTGCAGCAGGAGGAATTCAGATGCCAGCTCACCTGTAATGTGTCTTCTCCAAAGTGCTTTAATCCCAGGAATTATCTTTCCCTGGGAGGCAATTTCTCTGTATCCCTAGAAATAATTCAGTGTCAGCTATCCCAACTAAAATAGTGGCAACAAAGGCAAGTTCGGTTGGAAAATTATGATCCACTTGAGCAACTCTCAACACTGATTAATGCATATTTATGAGCGAGGTTTGCAGGAATTATTGCTGGACAAAAACTCCGTTTGCCTGGATGGAAAAGGACCTGGAATATCCCAGGCAGATGCATCATTTTTATGACTTTGTGGGGGACCTTTTTTTACAGAGCTTTGCAGTGCTTGAGACCATTTATTCCACAGCCTCCATTTCACCTTGTAAATCTGGTTGTAAATATGGAAGTGGCCACACACAGCAAAATCTACAAGAGGCAAAGGAACAGCTGAAATTCAGCATTTAAGGCTTTACAAAAGATGGATTGCCTTCATATTCCAAAGAAAAAATGAAGTGTTGTCTGGTTTTGAGGGAATTTACAGTTTAAGTACTGGACTGAGGCCCTGCTGCAGAAAAAAATCCAAACTGGAGATGCTTAAATTGCTTCTAAATTTGGATCGTAGTTGTGACCTGAAGAAGGATCAGATTTAAGCTAAAAACCTCCAGAATTTTCAGCGAAATGTTGCAAAAACATCTAAAGAGAAAAGGCAAATTTACAATGAATTTAAAAATACATTTTTGGCGGGGAACAACAGAAACATTTTCATTTGAATTTTGAATTTATTGGGAAATATCTAAGTTGAGTAGACGAAAGTGGGCTCTAATTGGAAGTAATCAACACAGCATCTGTTTCATTGGTGAAAGGTTTTTTGCATATCCATAGGGATTAAGGAAAACCTGGATCAAGGAAAACCTGGATCAACTGTTATTTTGGAATTCTCTTGGAGAGAAATCTGTGGAAGGGAGAAGGGAAGCTGAACCTCTATCTGAAGCTCCCTGATGTCCCTGTGCACATTAATAGGCTTGGAAAGAAAACTCCCTGGAGTTTTCATCCTTATCAACAATTTTTTGAGATCCTTTTCATTGATCCCAGTCATCATCATCCAAAAATTGGATCCTTATTTCTATTAAAATTAAGTATTTAATTTAAAATAAAGCCACTGAGCTGCTCTTTTAAAGAATATTAACCTAAGATGGAGATGTCAAATCACTCACAAATGGGGTTCTGTTTTCCATATTTTGACTGAATTAAAGTGGCCAATTTATATTTTATTTATTTGACTTACAGCTTCTTGTTTGACTCTTTTCTATATCAAAATCCCCAGTGTTTCATAATGCCTGAATGGGAATTCAAGAGGTGTTTCAATATCTTGGAGCGTTTATCCCTTGATTTCTTTTTTTCTAAAGGGCAAGACTTTATCCACTTAGCAGCCACTTTGGACAGAACTTGGAAATTTCAGAGGGATGGGATCATTTTGCTGCAATTCCCAATTTCTTCCATTTATGGTTTTCTCCGTAACTTTGTCATCAAATTCTTCAGTCTCACAAAGCCAAGAGGTGAACAAGGGGTAAGGAGGAAGAAAATTGACTCACAAAAAGAAAATATCAACCACACTCCTTAAGAATTTCCCAAACGGACGTCATCAGTGAGACTTGGAGTTTTTATTGTTTGGGTTTGGGGGATTTTTTTTAGACTTTTTTTCTTGAGCTTTTTTGTTCAAACCCATTTTCTCATCATTAATTATAGATTAATATAATGGGGACCACGGAATAAAAACTCTCTTGAGGGTGAGCTCCTTGCTGTAAATCGCAGCATTTGCAATGTGAGTCCAAGTTTTCCTGAATTTCAGTAGGAACAAGGGACCAAAGACTGGTTTATGGTCACATGACACGTGCCAGGTTAGACCCAGTTTGGCTCCTAAATTTAGGAAATTTAGGTTTGGCTCCTAAATTCAGGAAAACATCCAGGATCTGAAAGCTGCACACCCTGATTGCTCCCATTTTCATTATTTCCCTGATTTCCCGTGTTTAATGTAGGAATTTTGAGTGAGGAAGTAGGAATCAGCTTTTACAAATCCAAGTGGAGAGGTCTGGATCCTGAGTTAGCCAACTCAGCCTTTCCTCAAAATTAATGAGGAAAAACAACTAAAACGTCATTGAAATATTTCTAAAAAAAAGTCTTTCTAAAGGGAATAAAAAACCATGTGAGAGCGTCTTCAAATTAGAATTTCCAGGACAGGAGGAGAAGGTGCAGAAGGATTCCTCCCTATTTTCTGAGGGAAAACTGGGAATGTCACCAGCCAGGTGATTCATTGGCTTTAAAAGAAGTGGTCAAAGTACCTCAGTGCCTTTTAACGTGCCCTGACTTGGCTGCTCCAAGTGCCCAACTTTCCTTATAAGAAGCACAAAGAAAGCCATAAAATAACCTGGAGTGGAGATAATGCTTGGAAAAAAAAAAAGAAAAGAATTATGGCCTGTTGTAAAATGTTACACATTTTATGGCCTTTCCAAACAGCTTCACAACTCTTGGAGTTTGCTTTTCATCCTTTTCTTCTACGGAATCCAGGAGGAAAAGGTAGAAGAAAAGACAGGAAAAGTCTTCACTGGAAAAGCCCCACAACGTGGTTCTCCCTGAGCTGTCCCAATGTTGGGATTCTCTTTCCAAGGGTGAAACACCCAAATCAGCAAATCTGCTGAGTGAGCTTTGTTCTGCTTATCTTTTACTGCAGCTTTTATCACAATTAATCAATTTCTTGATAAGCAAGGAGAGGGAACTTTTACCTCGCCGCAAATTTCGGGCTGAAAAGAGCTTTGATATTTTTTTCCTATCATTTACAAACGCTTTGGAAAGGATAAAGGCTCTGAAATGCCCAAAGCACTCCACAAACTCCACTCTGATAATAAATTCAGAGAGTAAGATGTGACTTTTTGTCTTAGAGATGACACCAATTTCTAAGCTAAGCACTCGTTTTCATTTCTCTTGGGTAAGCATCCGGCTTCCCAAGCATTTTGAACTCTTGTGGTTTCCCAATTCACTTCTGGAGGAGGTTTCAGGACACAAATGAGTCTTTGAAATGAGGAATATTCCTGATAATTTACGGACCTGCTTCCTCAGGAATTCTGCAAATTTAGGCAGATTTCTGCTTGGAGCATGAGGTTCCAGCAAAAAACTCAGAGCTCCTTTTTCTCGCTCTTGAAGGCTGGAGATTTGGGAAGTGGATATAATCTCATAAATTTAAATGAATGACTTTAAATGTAAAGAGATTAGGTTTAAATTAGATGTATGGAAGGAAATTTTCTCTGTAAGGGTGGGCAGGCCCTGGCACAGGGTGCCCAGAGAAGCTGTGGCTGCCCCTGGATGCCTGGAAGTGTCCAAGGCCAGGTTGGATGGGGCTTGGAGCAACCTGGGATAGTGAAAGATGTTCCTACCCATGGCAGGGGATGGAACTGGATGACCTTGAAGGTCCCTTCCAATCAAAACCATTCCACAATCCCATGATTCCATGAACAGACCCAGGTGAATATTTCCTATGGCGTCAGTTGTCCCACAGAAGTTGTAACATCACATTAAAAATTTTTTTTTCTACTTCCATGACCCCTCTCACAGATCTCGGGACATGAATGACAATTTTTCCAATTTATCCACCACAAACATTTTTCCATATGAGTGTCCACCCTCACTAAGTTTTCCCTTCCCAACACCTGCTCCATCACTGGCCTGGTTTTACAATCAGGGAGGCCAAACCCAAGAAGATAAAAGGAAAATTCATGGTCTTCTATGGGATTTGGGGCAATCTCTGGGAATATTATGGAGAACTACTCCCCACCCTGGACCAGGATGAGCAGGGCATCAATTCCTTCTGCTGAACACAGGGAATTCTGGATTATGCTCTGAGGTAATCGGATAAATGCTCATCACTAAAACGGAGTTGTTACAATTCCAGTTAAGGATAAAACATTTAGGTTGGAAAGAATCTCAAAGATCATCTCATTCCACCTCCTGCCATGGGCAGGGACACCTCCCACTATCCCAGGGTGATCCAAGCCCTGTCCAGGAACACTTCCAGGGATGGGACAGCCACAGCTGCTCTGGAAATCCATTCTAGGACCTCACCACCCTCACAGGGAACAACTCCTTCCCAAGATCCCATCCATCCCTGCCCTCTGGCAGTGGGAAGCCATTCCCTGTGTCCTGTCCCTCCATCCCTTGTCCCCAGTCCCTCTCCAGCTCTCCTGGAGCCCCTTCAGGCCCTGCAAGGGGCTTGGAGCTCTCCCTGGAGCCTTCCCTTCTCCAGGGGAACATTCCCAACTTTCTCAGCCTGGCTCCAGAGCAGAGGGGCTCCAGCCCTTGGAGCATCTCCATGGATTCCTCTGGACTCATTCCAGCAGCTCCACATCCTTCTGATTTTGGTGGCTCCAGAGCTGGACCCAGTGGGGTCTCAGGAGAACAGAGCAGAGGAGAGAATTCCCTCCCTCAGCCTGCTGCCCACTCTGGTTTTGCTCCATCCTGTGACTGCTGAGTGACATCTGAAGAGTTTGGGATGGTTTTGCCCCAGTCACAGCTTAGTCTTGGAGCTCATGGAGAATCACAAACACCACTGGGTTTTAAAGCATCCCTGGAACGTGGAATCCCCTGGACATTGGCTCCAGAAGTTTCTTTGGTCAGGCCGTCTGCAGCACTTGATGGAAACGATCGCTTGACTTTGCCAAAGGATCATAAATCCCAATTGCTTTATGGCACTTTGTTGAAAGGGAATTACACTAAAAGAGCTGGGTGAGGTAAAGCTGGAATCGAGTCCTAAATCAGTTTGATATTTGTGGTCTTCTGACCTTTCTTATCTTGAATGTCTTTAGAGTCACTCTTATCTCTCTCACGCTCATTAACTTCCCCTCAATAATCAAAACACAGCAGGAGTAGAAAGGGCACTGGAATAAAGCTGGTTTAGAGTGGAACTTTGCTTTCACCCAGCCAGGAGCTCAGATTAGGCTTAGTCTCTGCAAACCTCAGTCTTGAACCTAGCGAGGCTTTGCTCCTACACTTTGACCTCTGTTGTTAATGCTGGAGAACCATCCAAGCTCAGAAGGACTGGGATAGAAATTCAGCTGAAGCCTTTGGGGTTCCAGCTGGATGGGGGAATGGATCTACTGCTGGGAAAACTTCCTGTGGGTGTCCAGACAGAAATAGATAATCCTGGAATTATATTTAGGCATCTTTCTCTACTAACACAAGATCTATATAGAGTCAGGACTAAAATACAGCTGCTGGGACATAAACCAGGCACGGATTTGGGGTGTGCCAAGAGTTAAGTCCAGGTTAAGGCTGAGTTTATGGAAGGAGACTCCTCTGACGGTGGTTTTGGAGGAGTAAAAAGACCTGGTGGCTGAAACCTGGGAATGTTGGGCCATCTCAAGCGGGAATTCCACATGGGAGATTTAGGAATCTGCCACCATAAAAACAATGCCATCAGGGTGATGTTATTGGGATGGAGTGTAAGGGATTTGGGAGCCTAAATGGCTGATATTGGTCAATGATCATGGAAATGCCTTGGATTTGGATGAGTCTGTCTCAGAGTGGTGATGATATTTTATACCAGGTGCAGAAATACAGACGATTTCTCTCGGAGCTGCCTTAGACACAAGGTTTAAATAATAATATTTGTGTCACAGGAGTTTAAAAATTGAGCCTGATAGAAAAATACTGGGGTCAAACCTGGGTGGTGCTGGGAAAAAGCCATTTGAAAGCCAGGTCATTCACAGCTATGTTATATTGCCAAATTTTGGCTGATAATTACCCTTCTCTTACCTAAGGACAATTAAATTATGATTTTTTTCTTCAATAAACAAACAAACCAAGCTTCGTTTCCATAAAAAAGTGCCTTCTGACTTCAAAAGAAATGAAAAAAGAACAAAAATTTAACCCTCCAGCCTAAAAGAGTCAATTTTCATCTCAGGATTCCTGAAAAGTTCAATTAATATTTATTTAATTTATTCAAGTCAAGAGCCTTGAGTCTTTTAGCAGGACTGGACTTCCAAAATCCTCGCATTCCTTCTCATTATTCCACAGTTTCTGGAAAAAAACTTGGTTTTCCCACTCAGCTGCAGCTGATGTGAAACTCGTCCACGCTTTGCTACCTTCAGTGAGGATAAAACAGATTTTCCTTCTCATTCCCTACTACAACATCTGGCCACAATTAGTCAGGGATCTCACATTTTTGGAGGAGACGTCAGCAATAATTTGGATTTCTCCCTTCTCCTCCTTTTTTTCTGGGCAATGTGTGGGCCACACTTCCACGGGGACATAAAGCAGAGTGCGAGACGGTCATTCCTGTCTGCGTCAGCCTTTCCCAAAAATGGATTGCTCTCAGGACAACCTGATGGCTCACGTAGCAAAATCCGTTTTTTCCTCCCGTGTCATTCCCAGCATTTGTCACCACCTCATCCTTTAAGCTCCAAGCACCGTCCAGGGAGTTGCATAACTCCTGTGCAAAATTCAAATACAAATCAATGCACAACTCAGGCCTTAAGGAGAAGCCAAATTATCCTCTGCTAAATCATTCTTTTTTTTCTTCTTTTTTTCCAATTTTTTTTTTTTTTTTTTGCGAAGACAACCATAATTTTTCATTTTTATGGCCTTTTAACATGAACTCCTTGTAAGCACATAACCTGCTGCATGATGGAATACACAGAAAAACAAAACCCCCAAACAGGCTTGATATGAAAAACAGGGCTAAATTTTAGCCCTGCAATGGACAAAAAGGTTAAAAAATGAAACTGCTACGAGAAACCTTTTTATTTTAATGCTTCTTCCTGCTCTGTATTTGAATTTTAGGTGTATTTTGATGCCTCTCTGAGCTCTGTATTTGCATTTTTAGTGGGCAGCCCACTTTTTTTTTTGGTGCAGGATTTAACCCCTCTCCAAATGCCAGCGCTGGTGCCACGCTGGTGAAGGAGGCTGTGGTGTGAGTGGTGAAATTTTCAGAAAAGCCCCTGAAACTCGATGCTCCCCTGTGCTGGGCGTGGTGTGAGTGCAATGAATCACTGGCAGCAGCCTGAGCCCAGACTGAAGTGTCCAGGCTGCTCTGCCTTGGATGGGAAGGGGGAATAACACAGGGAGCAGGAAAACTCCTCAGCCTCACCAGGATGGGCTTAAAAACCTGGCTTTTCCCTAAATCAGGGGCTCAGCTTTAGGTGCTTCAGTTTCCAAACTCATCTGGTCTCCATCTGCCGTTGCAGAAGGATTTTCCTTCCCAAGGAGCCTGAGCTGGACCTGCCAGCCACGTGTGAATTCCCAGCCGTCCTCCATGGCATGAGATGTCTGCGTTTGGGGAACTGGATCGTGTCCTCATTGTCTGTTCTTGTACTGGGAGAGAAACTGGTGCCTCCAAGGGCTGATCCACTCGAAGTTCTTCAGACGGCAGTGATGGATTGCGTCTCTCTGCTGTGCGAAAAACAAACCCAGGCACTTTAATTAGAAACTTACGGTTGGATGATTTGCCAAATTTCAGGTCTACAAAGCCATTGGAGATCCCTCTGGGTGTCTGGAACATCTGCACAGGGCTGGCAGATGTGGCACAGGACACTTGGGAGCAGCTCCAGGTGAGCAGGGTGTGCTCAGGCTTCGGATATTTCTGCCTCTCAAATGAAGGAGTTCTGTTCCCTAAATAAAGGTGCTGCCACTTCCAGTAGCGCTGATGCCTTCTCCAGCCACCCAGGAACAGAGACCAGACAGGAGTAAGGGAATAAAGGTCGGGATTTATTTGAAAGCCTTCAAGGCACACCCTGGGGGAGCCAGAGGCTGCTTCCAAAAATGGGCCCCAAGATGGACCCTAGGTCACAAGTTCTGCACACCTTTATAGCTTTGGTTCATTTGCATACCACGGTTAATTCTCCAATTAAAGCCCCAGTTTAATGATGTAACTCCCCTCAGCTTGCTCCCCCCTTAGAGGCTTTGGTTTACACATTTTGGGCCTAGAACAGCCTGGCTGTCCTTGAAGGCAAAGCCTGGAGAGGCTTTGTTGTGTCTGCCCAGCACGAGAGAGCAGGAATTCCAGGCTACAAGGAACTGCAGAGTTACACTCTAAGCAGTACAGGATTTGAAAATATAAAAGTTAAAACCTAAGGCATCAGCACAGGTTATCCCAATGTCCCCGTGATGGACAGAGTTCTCCCAAAATCCCTGCAAGGAGTCTCCAGGAGTGCCTGTGGCTGGCACTGGTGCTGTAGCCTGGTACCACTCAAGTCCCAAGGGGCTCTTCAGCATCATCTTTCCCTAAACTTTGGTTCCCAAACTCACATCCACATTTTCCTGTCAGTTCATCACCACTCCGTAGCAATTCAAAGATTTCATGGCATCCCACGAGGGTGGCAAACTTCACGTGGTGATGGGACAAGGTTATTTTTGCTTCTGATGTCACCAAGGCTTCTGCCCCCTAAACCAATTAAAGGATTTTGATCTGCATAAAACAAGAGACCAAAGGAGATAGCACAACATGGAGTACAAGTACCAATATAATGATTATTTTTGGGTTTAGGTGAAGTATTTTGAGGAAAGAACAGACTTTGACAGAGGACACAGCTCACGTTGGGAGTGTGTGGTGTGGCCTAAACCACAAGAGGTTTTGTGACAGTCTGAGCATTTGGGTCCACATGTCCTAGTCACTGCACTCAGTGAACCATTATTACACATGTTCTCAGGAAATTGTGTCAAGACACTCATAGATAAATCTTCTAGAAATTTTAGAAATTTTTTTAGAAATTTAACCTCCTGAAAATGGTTTTTATTTTGTTTTCTGGCTGTTAGTAGTGGTTTTCATTTTTCCTCTGCTCTTAGACCCATTTTTCCTCTTTTGAGCCCTAAGTGAATATCTGGTATTTCAGGTTATTTCATGGAAGGGATTCAGTTAAAAAAGATCAGACACCTAAAATGAGGTGTGACCACGAGAGCAAAATGTCAAAAGGACCAAACTCTTGAAGTTTGATGAAATCCCTTCCAAGTCTTCACTGGCTGTGCTGACCAATATCTTTTTGGTGCAATAATCAAACACCAGGGATGCAGAGGGGATCTCTGCACAGATAGAGGAGATGTTTAGGTTGGATATCAGGAAAAGATTCTTCCCCCAGAGGGTGCTGGGCACTGCCCAGGCTCCCCAGGGAATGGTCACAGCCCCAAGGCTGCCAGAGCTCCAGAAGCATTCGGACAATGCTCCCAGGGCTGCACAGGGTGGGACTGCTGGGGCTGTGCAGGGCCAGGACTGGATGATCCATGATAATTTTAGGCCCCTTCCAAATGAGGATATTCCATGATTCCAGGAAATACAGACTTTGAGAACCATCTGAGATGCCCTGGAGTAACTTGCCCCCAGCTGGTGCTTCAGAAGGACACGAGTGTCCTGTAGGTCCTTGGTCACATCTCCCACCCTGTGCAGATATTCCCGAAATCCCAAGGTCTTTCAAACAGCACTGGATGACTCCACGTGGCAATGAAATCAAGCCTTGGATCCCCACAGTGTCCACAGAGAGCTGTCAGGCTGCTGCTCACCTGGACAACCCAATCCAGATGTCTTCATCAGAAAGTTGAACCCACCAGAGTGGGGGATAAAAAAATGAGGCCTCCTGGAGATGTGGTACAAATGTGGATCCGAGCCCACAGCCGGGATTTGAGTCCCAAAGACTCTGCCCTGAGAATGTTCCTCAGCTGTGCCAGAGAAAGCGGATTCCATTTGTCTCCGGTGGAAATGGTTCTTCCCAGAGTTCCTTGGGTGTCAACACTGCGGAATTAGTGCCTCACAGAGCCATAAATCAAATCAGGTTGTGCAATGAAAGACAGAGCAGATGCTTAGAAAGGAGACCCTTCCCTCCTTCCTTTCTCTGCTCCATTTCTCCTTCCCCACCTGCCAAACAGGGCTCTTTCTCCCTGTGTTTTTTAGGATTTGTGTTTCACGAGGTTTATTTTCACTTCCTTTGCTTTTTAGGTCTCGTTTGCTTCCTCGGCATCTTCAGAACCCTTGGGAACTGCAGAACACCAGCCCTGAGCTGGGAGGGACTCAGGACATCAAAACTGTGCACGGTTTTTGTCCAAATCCCAAATGAGGAGCTGCAGCACCCCTGTGCCTCCCGAACCTGAAGATTTTTCAGGAGTGATTCCACATAAAGGAAATCCTTTTCTCTGATAGTTCCTTCGCTGATTGGGACCATGCTTGATAAGAACTGGCCAAAACCAGGGGGAAAATGGAGAAAATGTCATGTAAAATACATGGACACTGAAGTATAAAAGATGAGGGTATCTGGGAATATGAAGAGAAAGAGCAAACAGATGATCACAAGATAATCACAAGATAATAACCCATAAGCTTCAATGGAGAAAAGGTGAAACCTGGGATAGTGGAAGGTCCTGTTCCTGTGGAACTGGGTGGTGTCTAAGGTCCCTTCCAGACCAAACCATTCCAGGATTCTGTGGATCCTTTGGGATGTGGAGGTGTGAAGCAATAGAGAGCTGTGGATTTGGGATCAGGAGGGAACGAGGATGTGGGAGATGCCACTTCCCAGCTGTTCCAACAGGATCTTCCTGTAGATGGTACCCATCCTTCCTGGCCAAAACGACTCAATAAATAAACGTGCCAGGCCTCATCCCATTTTTCATGGCAGCAGGAAAATGATGGGATTGAGGACACACATGAACACGTGGAGAAAAGAGCCATGGCTGAACAAGACTTTGGCTTCATCCATTTCCAAATTTTTTCAGTTCTACCATCCGTGGAAGTCCAGGTTTAGGGCTGATCTAGTGGGTCACTGTTGAAAATCTGGAAAATCCTAAATCCCAGGAGAACATGAAGACAGTGTCCTATTAAAGCCCACCTATGTGACCAACTCCTCCTTTCCCTGCTAGAACTCCTGCTTTTCCTTAGGAAAGCTCTCCTAAGGAGCACTTTGCCTCTCACAGCCTACAGCAGATTTTGGGGATCCCCTGTGGATTCAGCAGTGGAGCAGAAGGAAGAAAGGAGCCTCAAATTACTCCATGAATTTTCCAGACTTTTGCTCTAAACGTTGGTAGAGGCTGTAATTAATTTCCTTGTTCTCTAACCTTGCTGACTGATTTAACGAGGACTGGTTAAAATAATAAAAAATTTATGTCCTCAGACATTAAACACGAGTGTTGCTTTTGATAGAGAGCACGGGGCTTTCCCAGCTCTCCTTTCTTTTTCTCCCTTTTAATTTCCTCCTGGAATTCCTCACAGCCATCCCAATACCTGTGAGTGCACGACACTTCCCTCCACCATCAGGGAGAAGATGCCAACCATGGTTAAAACCAGGCACCACTGCATTTCTTCCCTCATCCACACTTGTCTTCCTTGAAAAAGAGCAGCCCACGGCTTTTAGAGTGTGAATTATATAAAAATAATAATTTTAAAAATGCTCAGAGTGTTGGAGACTCAAATTTCTCCTCTGTAATTAATTGAAAATTTGGAAAAAGAAAGATGAAAGTGAGTTCAGACTCTCTTCTCTTGCAGAGAAATTATGAATTTCGCTTCAGTGTTTGGATTTCAATATTTTTAGATTAATCCTTTTTTAAGCCCAAACCCAACCTTAAAAACTGATTTTGAAAATAACCCCCAATTTCTCAGGAGTTTAAGCTAAAACTGTCAAGGTAACCTGGATTTCCTTTTCAGGTCTGCTCACTGACTTTAACGAGTCTTTTGCTGAGAACAACAAATTCATAATTTATTTTTCTGTAAGAAGAACTTTTTGCCAAAGAAGTGTCATTCTGTGATGATGATGTGACAAAAAAAAAAGGGTGCTCATTCCTCTGATTTTATTTGTTATAAATGGGTGTGAAACATCTGTAGGAAAAACTTCTACCAGCTGGGAAAGCTTTACAAAACTCTGCAGAATTGCTTCTCCTATAATATTCCTTCATTTATTTCATGGCATTTACTGAATCTGGTGTATTAATATCAGACTGGAATTATCCGTCCAGAAAGAAAGGGAATAATCCCTTTATTTCAATCACAGAGAGGGTAAAGAGTGATGATATTAAATTAAAATAAGAAAAATGCAGGAGATTTGAGGCAAAAATTTCAGCTGAGGGACCAAAAAACAAACAAACAAAGAAACAAAGAAACAAACAAATAACCGAACCCTCAAACAAAACATCTCCAAGAAAAGACTCTTTTAAAAATATTTTTTATTTTTAGTTTTTGCAGCTGATCTATGAAAACAAAGTTGGAGTCTCCTTCACCACATTTTTTAAGACCAGATTGCACAAATATCCCTCAGGAACTGTGAGGCTGAGCTGGTTTTATTTTGGAGAAAAGGCAGAGAGGTGGTTTTATCTTTTTGTCAACGTTTAAAATTCCAAGATCAGAACTCAATTTATTGCTTTAAGCAGGTTGGGCAATTGTGTCTTTCGCAGAGATAAATTTATTTTTCCATGCCATCAAATACCCAATTTTTCCCCTGGAGGTAACTTTTGAGTGGAGAAGGCAAAGGGGTAAATTTGGATTTAATCCAAACTGATTAAAAACGGGATGAAATGGGCAGAACTGGGTGACCCTGCAGGACCACTTTGCTCCACTCTGTGAAAGATAGGTGGGAATAGAGGTCCCGAAATCCTTTAAATTCCAGCTCCAGAGGGGAGACCCAACCTAAAAACCCCTTGTCTGTTTTCCTGGAGGCCTGCAAACACTTCATGGTCCAAAAGTCATGGAATCACACAATAATTTAAATTGGAAAAGACCTCCAAGATCATCAAGTCCAACCTTCAACCCAATCCCACCAAACCATGCCATGAAACACCACTTCCACTCATTTTTTGAACACTTCCAGGGAAATTGCTCCATCACTTCATTGCAGAGCCTGTTCCAAAGCTTGACCATTCTTCCAGTGACCAATTTCTTCTTCCAAGTTTCAGTTGGTCAATTCTTGACCAATTTCCTGATCTGGCACATTTTGAAGCCATTTCCCCTCATCCTAGCTCATATCCTGACCTGCTGTGCCACCACTGGAAGTCACAAAAGGAATTTTCCCATCCTAGCAGTGAATCAGCCCCTGCAGGTGTGGATTTTCTCCACCAAACGTGATGGAAGCTGGAATTTCTAATCCCATCCATTTCGCAGCCCCCCAGCCCAACCTCCCGACATCATTTTTGTTGGGTGATGTCAGAAATCAGCACTCCTGGCTTAAGGAAAGCAGACACAGAAGTGTTCAACACCTCATTTTGGGCAGAGAAACCTTGGAATCGCATCCTTGGACACATTCCAGCTGCACACACAGGACGGATCACGGGCGAGCTTCTTTCTCGTTACACCATGCAACAGAAAAGCTGCTCTGCACCAGGGCTGCACCCAGCTAGAATGTGAAATTTAATGACTTTAAACCCATTATCAGCTCTCAGTCATCAGGACTTTCCCTGTTTCCAAGAGGGAAGCCTTTCCCTGGCTTTCAAAGCCATTCCCTGTCTTACCCAGCTGGTTGCAAGTTGCTCTGTTGAAGGTAGGAGTCATGACTTGGGAAAATGTTGGAATCCAAGGCACGCCTCTGGCTGCCCTGGGAGCTCAGGGCACACCTCGGGCTGCCCTGGGGGTTCAGGAGCCCCAGCAAGGGGGTCCCAGCCCCTGGCAAGAAGCCCAGAATGGCACCGGCTTTGACCTCAGCCCATGGGAAAAGTTACCAACACTGCCAGGATCATTGCAAGCCACCAGAGTGTGAAAATGAGTAGTGGTTTAGTGTTTTACAAGGTAAAAAATGAGATTTTAGGGTTTTTAATATGAGGATGAAGGGTTTAAGATGGAGGATTTTGGGCGTTGCCCTGTTCTTCCTCTTCTTCTCCTTCTCCTCCATCTTCTCTGGTGGTGGTGGCACAAAATGATTGGTAGAATGAAAAAGAGGTAGAAATTCCGTGTCTAGAATAGGTGCAAATGAATTGGTACAGAACAGTAACTAATAAATCCGTTGTGAAGAATGGTTGGATGATGGAAAGGGCACAAAAAGGCCGGGACAGCCCAGGACTGGGCAGTGCCCGCTCGGACTCGGCTGCATCAGATGTGCGGCCGGAGCTGAGAGCTGGCAGAGGGAAGGAGAAATAAACAACCTGAAACAACATCTGCAGCCGTTTCTCATCTGTTGGGGCTCAAGGTAAAGCTCCCCAGAGGTGAAGATAAAGAACCTGGATTTGTGTGGAGTGCCCAACTCCCACAGGGAAACCCTGCCAAGAACTGGTGTCCTCAGGAAACATTTGAGAATGTCCTTTGCTGCTGTACCTTGCTGGATAAGTCCAGGGCCTGTTTCAAAGGTATGTCTTGCTCTGGAAACAATTAACAGCCAAGAAAAAAAAAAAGTCAGGGATTCTTTGTACCTCACCATGAAACTGAGAGAGAAAATGTTTTCTTGTCTTCACCACAGAGCATCCAGTGAAACGAGAGCACCACAATTCACTTATTTTTACAGGCAGTTCCTACAGGTTTAAGCAGGGCTTAAAATCCATCCCATTTCAGATGGAAATCCCCTGATTTAGCTAGGCAAGAACTGTATGGATAAAGTATTTCAATAATCTTTTGTTAAGTCAGTGGCAGAGCGGGAGAACAGGAGAGTTTGGAGAAAGGGAAACCCTTCTGCGGGTTTGGGACTAGAAACAAACTAAAAACTCTGCAAACACTTCATGGTCTGAAAGTCATGGAATCACACAATAATTTAAATTGGACTGGGGAAAAAGTTGTTTGGAGCAAAACTTAATGATGCTAATTGCCTGCAGAGGGGATATTTGGGGAGCAGGAAGATGTGCTGGAGAGGACGTAGTAGCAAGGAAGAGGGGATAAGGTCAGCAGTTCCTTAGGGAGAGGGAAGGGGATAATTATCCCTTGTGGAACAGGAAAAGGTTAGAGCCCGGTCAAGAGTCAGGATAATTGTGCTGTGCTATAAAATCAGTGCTAATTATTTTTAGCAGGCAGTGGATCAATAATCTTATCAAACTGATCACTGAATATCATAGCAGATATTTTTTAAGGACTGGGATGGAGTTAGAGGGAGTGTTTGATGGAATTTTTTCCCCCATAAATAAAGCATTTCTGTCTATCCCTACTTTCTGCAACAGCGGGAAGTTTTCCATTGCCTCACCGACCTCAGTGAATCCCTGCTTCACACGAGTTGGTCTCTCACTCCTGCCTCTTCCCTGGGAAAGCTGCTTGCTCCTCCTGGCACTGTCCTGAGGATGTGTCCAAGTCACTTCAGTCATCTCTGCTTGACTCACCCCCAGTGGAAAAACGAGGCACGAAAGGATTGATCTCCTTCCTAGCAGCATCAGGATGATGGATGGGAAGGGAAAAGCCGGGGTGGTGGAGGTGGAAGCGTGGCATGAGGGATGTCAGGATTCTGCTGTCACTTGGTGAGCCTGTGGCCTTTGCAGGGTCACCTCTTGTGGTGACATCAGCACTGGAAACGCTCATAGCTGGTGCATCAGCCAAGCAGCAAAACGATCCTGAGCTGCTGCATGAAACACCTCGAAATCCTAAGGTGGGAAAGGGCTGCCACATCAAACCTGTAAACATCAGCAATGGATTGAATCGAGTTCTATGGTGGCATTTCTTAAGGGGTGGCACTGGGAGCATGAGAAACCCCGGAGGTTTGAGATTTCAGGACATGGTCGTTGCCCTCACACTTCATCAGAGCAAGGTTCTCTGTGTTGAACATAAAGGAAGCCACACAGATTAGTTCAGGTTTAACTAAGCTTTGCTTAGTTAATTTGGGCAGATGAAGCTCATATTTATCTAGGCTAAGGAAGCAGATCCTCCAGTGTCTCAGAGCACACATGGGATATCCCATATTTTGGACATGTGGAGTCGACCTGGTTATCACAGAACCTTAGAAAGGTTTGGGTTGGAAAGGAACCCTTAACATCATCCCATTCCACCCCCTGCCATGGGCAGGGACATCCTTCCCTGTCCCAGGCTGCTCCAAGCCCTGTCCAACCCGGCCTTGGACACTTCAGGGATCCAGGGACAGCCACAGCTGCTCTGGGCACCCTGTGCCTCGTCACCTTCACAGCCAGGAATTCCCAATTCCCAATATCCCATCCATCCCTGCCCTCTGGCAATGGGAAGCCATTCCCTGGGTCCTGTCCCTCCAGCCCTTGTTCCCAGTCCCTCTCCAGCTCTCCTGGAGCCCCTTTTGGCCCTGCCAGGGGCTCAGAGCTCTCCCTGGAGTGTTCTCCTCTCCAGGCTGGACATTCCCAGCATTCCCAGCCTGGCTCCAGAGCAGAGGGGCTCCAGCCCTTTGAGCATCTCTGTGGCATCCTCTGGACTTGTTCCAGCAGCTCCACGTCCTCGTTCTGAGGTCTCCAGAGCTGGACGCAACACAAGAATGGAGTGGAATGTGGGAATCACTTCTCTCGCCCTGCTGGCCCCATTTCTTTTGATGCATCTCTGGATGCAGTTGGCTTTCTGGACTGGAACTGCACATTCCCAGGTCATTCACCCCATGGATACATTCCTGTTTATGTATAAATGGATAGAAATGCAATCCACAGCCCTTTCCTGTCACTGGTGCCGCAGTTTTGGGATGCAGTGGGGGCACAGGGGATGCCATGGACCCACACATGGACCAAAGGAGCTGCTTTTCATTTCCTGTCCACCCCGTGTCCATCTGCATTTGTGCAAAGGACTCATAAAAAACTGCCTTGATGAGCAAAGAGGCTTTTCCAGCATCTTTTTATTCCTGGTTGAACGGAAGGTAAAGCAATCTGCTGTCAGGCAGCAGGACTTTATCCAGGCAAGGATGACCTTTTCCAGAGGAACATTTTACCCACTGGAAAACATTGCCAACTAATCCTATTAAATGAGTGTGCAGACAACAATTTTCCTTGAATTTCTGCATTTTCCTGCCCTTAAACCCATCCCTAAACCGAGCTGTTATCTTTTCGAAACCAGACGTGTGCCCGCTGTCTTTTCCTTCCACAGCCTAGAGGAATAAAATAATAATCATAATCATAATCATAATAATAAAAGCCTCATCAAATCATCTGTTTAGTCTCATCTCCTTGGTTTTGTTGCTGGTCAGTCTGGTGAAGTACTGAGCTGGGAATGTGAGTCTGGAGTGTCAGTGCTCATTAACGTAAATACGAGCAAATGGAAAAACATTCCAAGAGCTGGATTCACACTCGTACTAAGGTCCCTTTTTACTGCTTTGGCAGCGAAAAGAGACCAAGAAGTGGGTGGCCGTGTCATTTACTGCTCTGTTCCCATGTTTACAGCACAAGGACTCGCTCACTTTTCAACAGCTCGACTTAAATCTGCTCAGATGGACCAGCGGAGCCGTGGCTGCACAGCTTCATTCATCAAACAGCTCCTACTTTGTTGAGCAGCCCCATTTAAAAACCTCCAGTAGCAGAGGAGCGGCTGAACTCAAGCAAAGAGGGAAATCTTGGGTCATGCTCTGCTAAACGTTCTCCAGATGGACACCAGCACCGCAGCTCCTTTCAAGTCCCTGCAGATGTTGTAGAATCATTTTCAGAGTGGAGGTGTTGTGAGCCCCCTCGGTGACATCATCATCTCTTCCTAAAACACGTGGGTAAATAGGTCAGACAGTTTGGGCCTGAGGAGTTCATTGCTCTCCAATGACAATGTGGGGATCCAAGTCGGTCACTTCCATCCAGACTCGCCACCATTCCTTGGATTTCCCTCAAGTTCGACCGACAACAGGGCATTGGAGACCCCCTGGGTCTGTTGTGTCCCACCTTGGTCCATCCAGCTGACTCCATGCAGGGAGTTTGGGTTTCCAAAGAGCAGTGAACGTGTTCATCTGAACCAGGAATTTTCCTGGGAAAATTTCCAGAGGGTGTTTAAAACTCTCCAGGTTTTTCATTGGACAGGAGCAAAGGAGGAGTTTGCACACAGCCAGTCACTCGTCTCAGCAGGGCACTGGAAACTAAGGATAAGTGGTCACCTCCAGGGTCTCCTGCTCAGGGAAGGGAAAGGGAATCTTGTGGGAAGTCCTCTGGGAGCCAGAGTGCAGGGGATGAAGGGATGTTCCAAGGATGGCCAGTCCTCAGCCCAGCTTACATCGGAGCACAGCAGAGCTCCCAGTGCTGTCTCATCAGGGGAGTTGCGCCTTTCTTGGTGTCCCCCCCAAATGGTGGCCTTTGTTGGTGGAATCCAAGGCACACCTCGGGCTGCCCTGGGAGCTCAGGGCACACCTCGGGCTGCCCTGGGGGGTCAGGAGCCCCAGCAAGGGGGTCCCAGCCCCTGGCAAGAAGCCCAGAATGGCACCGGCTTTGACCTCAGCCCATGGGAAAAGTTACCAACACTGCCAGAATCATTGCAAGCCACCAGAGTGTGAAAATGAGTAGTGGTTTAGTATTTTACAAGGTAAAAAAGGAGATTTTAGGGTTTTTAATATGAGGACGAAGGGTCTAAGATGGAGGATTTTGGGCGTTGCCCTGTTCTTCTTCTTCTTCTCCTTCTCCTCCATCTTCTCTGGTGGTGGTGGCACAAAATGATTGGTAGAATGAAAAAGAGGTAGAAATTCCATGTCTAGAACAGGTGCAAATGAATTGGTACAGAACAGTAACTAATAAATGCGTTGTGAAGAATGGTTGGATGATGGAAAGGGCACAAAGAGGCTGGGACAGCCCAGGACTGGGCAGTGCCCGCTCGGACTCGGCTGCATCAGATGTGCGGCCGGAGCTGAGAGCTGGCAGAGATAAGGAGAAATAAACAACCTGAAACAACATCTGCAGCCGTTTCTCATCTGTTGGGGCTCGAGGTAAAGCTCCCCAGAGGTGAAGATAAGAACCTGGATTTGTGTGGAGTACCCAACTCCCACATTTTGTCACCCCTCAGGCCAAAGCTGCTGCTGGCTCCGACTGGGAACTTCCTCAGGCTCAGCACAACAAACAAATTGTGTGGTTGACCACAGGCAAGTTGGGAATGGCCAAGCTCCACTTCAGCTGAGCTGTCGTCAGTGTCCCCCGGGGAAAGTGACGCTTCTGCAGAGCTGATTCTTGGGCAAACTCAGTGATTCCCAATCTTCTGTGGCCAAAAGGAATCTGAAACCTTTCCATGTTTCTCCAAGGCCACCAAGGACTCTTTTTACCAAGCCTGAGGCTGGAAATGCCAGACAAATCCTCCGGGGAGCTGCTGGAAAGACCACCAACGCTCTGGAGCCAGGGAACAGCGGCCGCTCTTCCATTACAGCATTGCTTGTCCCGTTCCATAGGCAGCATCCGGATGCTACCAGCGATGTTTTATCCATCTGCAGCTCTTTCCCTCACCTGTCATCATCTCCAAGTGCTTGGCATCTCTGACACCAGCAGCTGAGCCCAGGACAGAAGGAACTGGATGGAAATCATGCGGTTGGTTTACATTGGAGATGATTTTAAATAATCCAAAAAGCCCTTGGCCTTAAAACGCAGAAATCCTCTGCTTTTTTTTTTTTCCTTCCCTCGTGGCTTGCAAGAGTTCAAAGACCTCAGAAAGCATCTGCTAAAACACTCTGGACTGACTCAAGACTCCAGAGCAACTGTAAATAGACCTTAATTCCAAAAATAGAGAGTGAGCATATTCTCCCTTTTGGATGTTCTGGACAGCAATCAAATTCGGAGCATAGGAAAAGTCGGAGCCCTTGAGGTCCTCTGAGTCCAGTCTCCCACCATCTCAAACTCCCAAATGGACCAGGAGAAAATCCATAGAATGTCCTGTACTTATTGCAAGCCACAAAAAGCTTCCCTGCAGCCTGAAAGGCTCCTAAATTCAGAGGGGAAAGGAGGAGGAGATAAGAGACAACACTGAGGTCCCGGCAGCTGCAAAAAAATTGTTATGGGAAGTTCTTACTCCCTCCTTGTGTTCACACAGTTGAAGAGTAAGTTAAAAAATGCCAAAATAAGTAATACTCCCAGTCCCAGAACTTTCCAGGAAAGCAGGATGAGGTTATCACGAAGGAAACAGCGAGGAAGGGGTGTAGTGATATCTCCAAGGGTCAGTTCATCGCAAAGAGCAAAGTCCTGAACTTCACTTCCTTTTTATTTTCTCACTTTGCTTTCACCGCAGTCTCCTCTGGTCCAAACCACGAATTCCCCAGTCAGGGACTCCAAAAGGCTTTTCCATCATGGATTTTCCATAGATATTTGAAGATGAGTTCAGATCTTTGTGCATTAAAATTCTCTGTATTAAATATGGCAGCTAATGGAAAGAAGAGTCCCCCTCTGGCAGAGAAGACACCTGCAGGGAATGTACGAGTCTGGAATTCTTTTTCTTCCTTTAAATTCCACCTGCTGGACTCCTATGAGTTTCTAAATTTTAGATTATGATTTAACTAAATATTCTGGAAGAGTTTTTTTGTGATTATGGACAAAAAGATCAAGTTAATAGCAGAGGAAAGGCAAAAATGATCTCATTTCTATCAGCTCTAAAAAGAAAATCTTGATTTATAGGTCAGTTTTTTCCTTCTCCCACTCACCTGTGGCACAGAAATTTGGGACAATGAAGCACAATTTGTCTCAAATCTTCATTTGAATGAGTGACATTTTGGCTCTCATGAGGCACAGGAGTGTAATGAAGTCAATCTATTTTCTAGAATTCCCCCTATTTCTAATGCGTGTCATTTCAGGAAATAGATTTGGCCAAACATCCAGACCAAAAAATATTTTAACAAAAGGGTTTTTAAATTTGCAAGCATTTTTTTCAAGGGAAAATTCAGAATAAATAGTGCAAAAACAAAACCAACCAAACAAAAAGGAAATAATTCTCTCTCTTTGTTCTCAGATTGGTTTATTTGCATTTTTCAGTGAATATATTGACTATTTGAGTTGTCTCCATACAGCATTTACATACCTGGAAGGATGGAGAAATGTTGCAAACCTCACAGGAAGAAAAAGGAAGTTTAGAGAGATGAACGGAGTGAAAAAAGGAAGAAAGGAAAAAAGGGATGCAAAAATAAACTAAACTCTCTTAAGCAATCCCTTATTATCAATCAGCGAAATTAAATTCACTGCAAAGAGAGAATATTCTTAGGAAAAAGAGAAGAAAATAGAAAATATAGAATTTATAATAGAGAAAAAGTTTAAATGTTGAATTAAGAGCTGAAAAAGTAGAAATAAGTATTTTCTTGCCTCAGTACTAAATATCTCACACTGTTTATTAGCTCTCATGAATATTTTATTTCAAATTCTTGAAATTATTTTGTTTTCTATCAGAATAACCAGGATATTGTGATGCACAGAGGGAAGAAACTCACTTTTGTCCCACTTTGAGGCTCTTTTATTCCTGTTGGATTTGAAGAAACGAAGTGCCCTGGAACTGGTGGATGCTGTTTCTGGAGATGAAAATGAGTTTGATTCCCCATTTTTTTGTATCTTCTTGCTAAACACCCAGCCAGTGTCGTCTGGAAGGGAAGGAGGGAAGTGAAGCTGAAGGGAAAACCACTGAGCAGGCATCAACCTAAACTCCAAATCAACCCAGATTGGATACATCACAACCAGGTCGAAGCAACTCCTGGGATGATTTTTCTTAACAAGTTCAGATAATAAAATCCAGAGCAGGATTTTGTCCTCANACAAAAAACCCAAACAAACAAAAAGAAAAAAACAAAAAAAAAAAAAAAAAAAAAAAATAAAAAGAAGGAAAAAAAAGATCAATTTTTTCCCTGAAATACCACGAGGGTAGGACTTGATGCAGCATTTCAGAGTCAGGCCCATAAGGTTTTTATTTGGGAATGCCACGAGAAGCAATGTTTGTATGGGATACTCCAAATGAGGAACACATGGATGCAGGAAGTGCTTGGAATGGTGTTATCCTCCATAAACACTCCCGTTAAAGACAGCTAAAAGCGTGGATCAGGGGAAGATGTCCGAGGGGAAGGCAAGAAAATGATCAGCTGATTGACATCCTATGATCTGTGAGAAGTGATTAGAGGAGGTTTAATGCTCCCCAGGCACTTGGATGTCTGTTAAGGTTTTCATAGCTTCAAAATTCATGGGGTGGCAGGAAAAGAAGTAAAAAACCCTAAAGGGAACACCAAAAAAAAAAAAAAAA
>VWZQ01005609.1:57347-80835 GCA_013397015.1 Myiagra hebetior | reverse complement strand
AAATAATAAAAAAAAAAAAAAGTGGTCTGCAGTTTTGAAGACAGGTGTGATGTTTTATTGGACAATTTTATTAAGGAGGGGAAAACCTGCTGAGGGCATTGCTCTCTTCCTGGTTTTGTTCTGTCGCCTTTCCCAGGCCTCTGGCTCTCCTCACCCTTTTCCATGCTCCGTGTGCTGTCACCTGCAGAGGAAATGTGTGTGAGGTGCTTCCAGTGCTGCTTCCAGCGCTGCTTCCCAGCTGGAATGAGCAGAAAAAGGAAATCAGGGCAGAATTTAGGGTGTTTCCTCTGCAGTTACTCAGATAATGAAGTAGAATTTAGTCACGTGAGTGTTCCCGGGGTGGTTGGAACTGGATGATCTCTAGGGTCCCTTCCAACCCAGCCCACCCTGGAATTCTGCAATTCTAATTAAGTGGAATGGGTGTAGCCTTGAATTCAGGGATCCTGATGCTCCTGGCACCCAGGGAAAAATCCCAAAACAGAAAGAGGCAGAGGTTCTTCAGCAGAGCAGGGAGTACCTGCTGCCATAATTCCTGCTGGGAAGGAATAGCTGGAGCAGGTCAGAATTTGGGAATAAAGGTTGCAAAAAGCTTTGTCAAAAACTCTTTGTTAAAACCTTCCCTCTGCTTCCACCCAGATAGCTGCAAAGAAGGTGTGTGGTGGTATTAAAGAGAATAAATTGACTGATGTGGTCTGGGATGAGGTTATCAGGATCAGGGGAGAGCAGGATTAGCAAAAACCAGGAAAGGTGAGGGATGAAACAGAGCAGGGAAGACAAGATGGACACAGAGGGGAGAAACCACCAGAGAGTAGAGCTGGGAAAAGCACTTTTCCATCTCCTTTGGGCATGGAAGTGTGAAACCAACTCCCCACCAATGGGTAAAGGAGTTATGTTGAGAAAGGGGTTGGAATGGGCATGGAGAGAGAGCAGAGTTGGGGAACTTCAGAGCACTGCTGAGCCACCACTGAAAATCTGGTCTGGATGTCCTTGGAATGCTGTGAGGGAGCAGCAAGAGGAGCTCCATCCCCTCGATGGGCTGGAGAGAGCACGCCTGGGATGCTGCACTCAATCCCAGGCCCTTCATTTCCACAAAGATACGGATGAGCTGGAGAAGGCACCGTGTGAGAAGCCTAATTCCATGATTAATTAGCTGAGGATTGTCTGAGTCACGTCAAGATGAATGGCTTGGCTCTGGAAGCGCAGCACAGGGAACCTGGAAACAGCCTGCAAACGCTCGAGGAGAGGCTTCCAGAAAGCAAAGAGAATTTATTCAGCACAGAGCAAGGGAGTGATGCTTAAATGGGGAAATTGTGAAAAATCGCTGGAGCAGGAGCCGCTCGAGATGGAGCAGGATGCTGGTGGGAATGGCGGGATTTTAGCTGGCGTCATCACTTGGGAAAGGTTGGAATAATGAGAAACAGTGATTTTGTGGTCTGGAAAGTGAGGGGAGACCGTTGTTTATTGGGGTTATAAACCTTACCTGTGCCAATGAGTTGGTGCAGCAGAGCTCTGGGAAGAGCAAACAGGGAAGCAATAAAAGACTTCCCAGATAAAAAGATCTGGGAACACAACGGAATCACAGAACCACAGATTCATTAAGGTTGGGAAAGACCTCCAGGATCATCGAGCCCAACCGTCAACCTGGCACCACCACCATGTTCAGCACTAAACCACATCCTCACGTGCCACATCCACATGGTTTTAGAACACTTCCAGGGATGGGGATACCACCACTTCCCCAGGCAGCCTCTTCCAGTGCCTGACCACCCTTTCTGTGAAGAAATTTTCCCTCATAGCCAATCTAAACCTCTCCTGGTGGAACTTGGGGCCGTTTCCTCTCGTCCTGCCGCTTGTTACCTGTGGGAAGAGACCGGCTCCCACCTCACTGTAATCTCCTGTCAGGGAGTTGAAGGTGTTGGACAAAGCCAGCAGCTCTCAACCGTCTCTCCCTTCTCTTGGGCTGTGTCAGAAGGGGATGCTGCCAGATTAAAGTGCTCTCAGCATCAAAGACTGGCTTAATTCCTTAATTAACTCCATAATTAAAGATTTACAGGGACGTTAATGACAAAAAATTTCCACTATCCCAACACAGGTGATCACTAAATGTTGAATTAACATCTGTTGTGGCTCTTATAAACTGCATTTTTTGTCTTAAAATATGCTCGCTCTTGGATGCCTTTGCTCCAAGGAATCCCTTTTCCACTTTCACCTTCGGGGAGCCGTTAGTCGTTAAATATCCGTTATCATTGAAGTTATCAGCACAAAGAGAGCGGGAAGGTTGGCTCTGAGACAAGCTGAGATAATCTGGGTTGTTATCAGGCAGGTGAGATAACCTGGTGGTGGAAAAGAGCATTATCCTGCCACTGGAGCCAAAGGGCAGCTGGAAGCCTGGGAATATCGTTGGGTGTAAAGAAGTTTCTTTGGAAATCCTGGAGTAATTTTGGAAGTCCCAGTACAGGAGCTGATCGAATCCAGTATCAGATGAGGATCTGTAAGGAATACGATAGACATAAGTATTTTTTGGGAATCTTTATTCCCAGTAGGTGCACATGTGGTGAATTGGGTCCTGAGGGGTTTGAGCCTCTGGGCCAAATTTTAACACAGTTTGAGCTCCCGTTGGAGCTTCCACTGAGCTCCAACAGATCCCGTTGGTGCCAACACTGGGAATACAGAGATTTTTTATTTGAAGGGCAGTAGATGGAAGTCTCAGCAACGTTTTAACCCCAATGGGTTCTGCACACATTTGGGAAGCAAGACCCTCACTGTGGAGAAGTGGCTAAACCGTGGTAAAAGAAAAACCCCTGTTCCTACTGGGCAGATAAATAACTGAGAGATGAAGTGACTTTTTCAGGTTATAAAAACCTGTCTGTGGAAAACCGACTGACCATGAGCTGTGTCTCCTCTTCTGCAAGCAATAACATGAGCTGAACGTGTGTTCCTGAGGTAGAAACTTGTGCCCAGTCTCACTTCCATCCACACTCAGAACATTCACTTTGGAAAAGGTCTGTGCAGGAGTTATTTTGCCAGGAATCAAAGCCTTTTCCACAAAGTCCCCTGTGCTGGGCACTGGTGAGGCCACACCTCAAATCCTGGGACCAGTTTTGGGTCCCTCATGACAAGAAAGACCCTGAGGAGTTGGAGGGTGTCCAGAGAAGGGAAGGAAGCTGGGGAAGGGGTTGGAGCACAAGGAGGAGAAAAAGAAGTTCAGGGGAGAATTCTTTTCTCTCTGGAACTCGTTGAAAGGAGCTGATGGCAAGGCAGGGATCAGCCTCTTCCCTCAGGGAACAGCAGAACAAGGGGAGGTGGCCTCAAACTGTGCCATGTTGGATACCAGGAAAATCTCTTCACTGAAAGAATGATTAAGCCTTGGAACAGGCATCCCAGGAAAGAGGTGGAGTCACCATCCCTGGAAATGTTAAAAAAAGGAGCAGATTTGGCACTTCTGATGGGGTGTAGGGGACATGGGAGTGTTCAGTCAAAGGTTGGACTTGATCCTGGTGGTCTTTTAGATCCATAATGATCCCACAATTCTGTAACTCTTCCCTGTTTGCTGCACAGTGGGGTTATCCTGTGTTCAGGAACTGGAATCTTTCCATCTTCTCCCACCTCTCAAATATCCCTTCAGCACTGGATTTCTGTGCTCCTTTCCACGGGAAGGAGAGATGAGGAAGAGAGAGGAGTCCCTGCCAGAGCGTGCAGAGGGTCATCCATAGCCTTGGAAGTGTGTTGGAACATTGTCTTGGGGTGACTCCGTGATGTGGATCCCCTATCACAGCTCTATGCCAAAAAAAATTAATTTTGTGCCTTTAAACTGAGCTTGGGAGGGGAGGAAAAAACAAAAACCAAATGAACTTTTCAAAGCAGTTCCCAAGGACACAGAGATGGAGACTTCTCTGTGTTCTCCAGCTGCAGGAGCACGGAGGGAGCTCCCTGCCTGTCTCTTCAGCTTTTTGGGGTTTTTTTCTTCCCTTTTTCTCCAGCGTGTTTCCTAGGACTTTGGTGGGGTTTTTTTCTTCTTTTTTCCCTCTTCTGGACTGTTCCAACAACATCAGAACACATCAGGAGAACTTCTCTTCAGGCCCGGAGGGGGCCTAAGGCCACCCCCCACGGCAGCTCCGAGAAGGAGGGACCACACCTACGAGAGGACTCCAATTTCTTCCCAGGTTTTCTCGTTACAGTGAGGGGTTTTACTATTTAGCATTATTATCCTTTTCCTGTGTGTTTGTTAATAAATAGGTTTTATCTCCTTCACTTTCCTTCGAGGAATTTTTTTCCTCAACCTGGTGGGGGGAAGGGTGGCTGTAACCTGATTTTCTCCCAGAGGATTTATTGCCAGATTTTGGCCAAAACCAGCACAAACACGGATGGACCTGGACTATGGATTCATTGTGAGAACGTGGTTCTGCTTAAGTGCACACGTGTGAGGACATGTGGGAGGCAGCACAGATCTGGGTGAGTGCAGGATATCCATCAGAAGCCACAATCCCTGGAATCTCACAGGGATCACTGCCAAGCACCACTAATCGNCTGCCAAGTACCACTCATCGCCAGCTCCTTGGACCTGCTCTTCCAGCTCCCAATCCAAGGAAAAAGCCGGGAGCTGCGGGATCCAGGAGCAAGTCTCATCCCTCTGTTACGGAAAAATACTCTGGGGATGGTTTCTATCATTGCTGGCATGGAGAGAAAGCAGAATAAAAATGCAGGAAGGATTCCTAGAGGAATGTCTGATTTTGTTCACTGTCGGCAGAGCAAATCATATTAATAATAAAATAATTTAAATTAAACTTAGTTTATGAACATCCATTGCTCCAGATTGGAGCTATAGGAAAGGGATAGACTGGAATGAATGAACAAAGTCTCAGGTCAGGCCTGTGACACTGAAAAAATTTGAAATTCCTGAAGTGAATGTGATGCTGGGGAGTTCAAGAAAATAAGGATGAAATAAAAATGAGTCCTAATTTATAATAGGATTTAAAATTTAAAATTTGGACTTAAAATTNAAATTTGGACTTAAAATCCAAAATGAAGGTGAGCTAAAGATGACTCCTAATTTCACGAGAATCAAAGGTACCTCCTTTAAATTTTCTGCTGGAAGAGCTCCTACAAATGCAGATGAGAATGTTGAAGGGAGAAGACTTTTATTTCTTTTTTCCAGTCTAAAATATCAGAGATTATTTTCATCAGTACTTAAGCCCCAGAAATAATTTAAAGAAATGCATTTGTTTCCTTTGATTTTTTGCTGGAAATCTCTAAGTATTTCCTGAGTGGTTTTTCCTGTTGTTTGAATATTCTTGAGCTCCAGACTGAAGGGGAAAAATACCCAAACAAAACCAAACCCAAAAATTTTCTCTTTTCAAATTCCCAGTCAATCTTCATTAGGAAAATGGAGATAGAATGCAAATCTGACTTCCAGTAGTTGTTGGAGCTTCTGGTGTTACGAAATTTCCCTCTCTGATTTGGAGTGAAGCGAGAACATGGCAACAAGTGAACGTTGGAACACGTGTAAACAAGTCTGAAGTTCGAGGAAAAACTCATTCCTAAACTTGGATTACACATGGGAGAAGATTTCATCTGGTGCAGGAGCTGGTTGAGAAATCGCAGGGAAAAATTATTATGGCAAAATACGAAAATGTTTTGGAGAAAATTATTTATTCCTAAATTTTCCCACCCATTGAGACGGTGGTGAGGATTTGAAAGAGATGATGTCTGATGCAGTCGTTGAGAACCAATAAATCATTTCAAATCCATTGTGTGCCTGTGGGTTTCTCACATTTGTGGTGGAATGCTCTGGATTATCCCGACCTCCCTCGCTCTTTTTTGATGGGAAACGTTTGCTAGCTGGTGTTTCCTCTTGCTTCAGAAGGAAAAGTGCCTTTGGAAAACCTCAAATGCATTTCTGAGCTCAGCACTTCCCAGGGTTGAGCTCCTAACAAATATTTTGTGCGTTCAGAGATTATTTGTGAAGATCCTGCCTTTGACTGTGGCAAAACCAGAGCCTTTTCCATCCACGCTGGTGCGACGTGGAGAGACAGGACAAGGAGGAATGGCCTCAAAATGAAGGAGGGGAGATTTAGGTGGGATATTGGGAAAAAATTCTTCCCTGGGAGGATGGAGAGGCCCTGGCAGAGGTTTCCCAGAGAAGCTGTGGCTGCCCTGGATCCCTGGAAGTGTCCAAGGCCAGGCTGGATGGGACTTGGAGCAACCTGGGATAATGGGAGGTGTCCCCGCCCATGGAAATTAATGATCTTGAAGATCCCTTCCAACCCAACCCATTGAATAATTTTATGATTATGACGAATTGCCACAGTAATTTTCCATATTTAATTGTTTAGAAGAGCCTTTTTTTCTTGATGGTTCATAGCAGCCATTTAAAATAACAACCATTGGCCTAATGCAGTGATTTTGTTACCACGACATGAAAACATAAGTGGAGAAAAGGTTGTAGGTGAGAGATGAATTTACTGCAGATTTTGGTCCAGTTATGAACTTGGAGGAACACAAGCTCTATTTTGAATTAAAGCCAGGAGAGATTTCAGAAATAAAATCCAAGTATTTGTTCTTCAGCAAATTTTAAGCTGAAAAAAAATCCCCCCAAAATAAACCTTTTTTAAAATCTCTCCCTGACTTTGCAATTTCATTGTTATTAATTTTACACGAGGTGTCACATGTGTGGAACAGTAACTTTGTGCTCTAATGTGTCAAACAGAGAAAGCAGAAATAAAACATTTCCCTTGATTGGAACAAGATGTTTCCCTGTTCATAAATATTTTTCTGCTGGCAGTGTCAAAATGTGACAATTCCACGCTAATAAAATGAAATATTTCTCTGGTTCTGAACGCTGTTTTCCTTAAATTAGTGTTGTTTTCATATGACATCTTGGAATTCTCGTGTTCATGGCTTGTTTAAGAACAGCTCTTGGAATTTAGGTGGGACTGGTCTCACCTGATGAGGGCATCTCCCCTCCAGGGACCTGTCTGGGGGCTCAATAAAATCTAAATGAAATCCAGCTAATTGTAAAGGAAATAATTCCAACCTGTCAGTTAAAACCAACATAAGAACATCATTTTTTTAAACCTATCAGTAATTTTTAGCATTGATAAGTAGATCTATATTGAAATTAAATGCATGCAGTGCAATCTTTAGGTCTATACTCAATTTTATTTTTATTTTCCTTCCTTTTTCGTTGTGTCTTTAATGATGACTTTTCTTGGAAATCTTTACTGGGGAGTTTCTGAATTAAAACTCTGAATTAAAAAGAAAAACACCATCAATAGCTGTCACTACAGATTCACTGAATATATTCCCAACAGAATTCCAATTCCAAGGAACTCACTGGCAAAAAAACCACAATCATGGATATATTTTTGTCTGGGACAGAGCCAATTTTGTTTTCCCTTTACGGAAGTTAAAACAACTCATTTTTCCATGGAATTGGCGTGGACTAAAATCCTGTAGGGCAACAATTAAAGATCAAAAATTTGTAAATCCAGGCTTTGCCAGAATTTACCTGGTTTGGATTCTGTGCCCAGCTTTCCTTTGGAAAAGGTGGGAAATTCATTTTGTTCCTTGAAACCCGGCTGTAAACAGCAGAACATGGACATGATGGGACTGATCCACGTGCCCTAAAATCTTTCTGTGGATTCCCACAGATATTCCAGATCTCAGTAATAATTGAGATATTCCACCCTGGAATAACTCCCGAATGTGATGGGAGCTGGAGTTGACCCCACGTCTCTTCTGCTGCGTTTCAGGACCATCCCCAAGAATTCCCTTCCTCTCCTGTTGTCCAAAGGAGGGTTTCAAACAATGACTTGAAGAATCTCCTTAGCCCATTNAATACTACTACTAATAATAATAAAGCAGCTCCTTGTGGAGCATGCTGAACCCAGAGGGATGGCCCAAAATGCCAGAGTTTCCTCCTCGATACAGAAGATTTGGCAGCAGGAGTGGAATTCTATCTCGTTCCAGACAGGGAAAATAACCAAAACCAGGAGGTTTTTCATGGAACAAATGGGAACCATGTGACCAAGTCACAATGGAAAAAGCGGAGCTGCTTTCAGCTCCCTAAGCCCTGACACTTCTTTTTAACCACAATAATCTAAGTGGAAAATGAATAAATATCAGGGCATTTTTTTATTAATAAATCTGTGCACGAGCGAGAATAGGAACCAGAATAAAAGCTTTTCATGACATAAAATTCATGTGTTTGGATCTCTGACAACATTTTCCTTCTCTTACTTTTTATCATTACCATTAGGCCTGGTTGCACCATTTATTTCAGAAAACAAAATATTCCAAGACAGGGAACCTGCCTGCAGTTGCTAAGCGTGGAGTGAAAGCCCAATTCTTAACAGGATGACCTGAATCGTGATGCATTTATTTATTTTTATGAGTTTTAAACCAAATATTTGAGAAATAAGGATGAGATTTGCCAAGCAGTCGCTTGGGCAAGATTCCTGCCTGTTGAAATCAAAGTGGTTGAGCACAAAATCTCAACCATATGCCAGCAGAAGAAATTAAATGGGATGAGATTGGGTGTCATAGTTGTCATTTTTTTGGGGGGAAGTGAATGTCAGGAATAACCCCTGCAGCCTCATTGGTGTGGGTTTTTTGTACCTGGTTCAACCAAAGCCTCAAGAATTAATTCACCTGAAGAATTAATTCACCTGACTATGGATGTTATCTCTCAGACAATCTCTCTTTAGACAAGGAAAAGTAATTTTGGAGCACTGATAGAGCAGTGACCGATGACAATTTGTGACTTTGGAATTTGATGGGAAAGAGAAATTTCCCTGCGACCTCATTTCTAGGGAGAAGGTACTGCCTGACCTAATTTATAGGAAGAGATGATACTAAAACAGTGTAATAAAATATCATTACTACTACAACTCTTGCCTTATGATTTAACCTCTCAGAGCTATGAAACCACTCCTGCTGGATCTATTTTACCTCCCAGTTCCAGTTATTTATTCCCTAAATAAGGAGGATGCACAAGTAGAAAGTCACAGAAATTAAAATGCTGTAACAGACACGGTGTCCTGGAGGTGGAGAAGAAAGTTCCAAAGTTCAGCCTCCACTCCCTGACAATCCCAGGCTCCAAAAATCCAATTAATTTTGGAAAAAACCCCTAAGTTCCTGAGCCAAACCAGTGAAGGTAGATCCCATCACTGGAAGGATCCCTGCTGTTAAAATCCGTGTAGCAGAAGCTCTCTGATGCCTGGGTAATAGCCAGGGTTTCCAGCCAGCATCCCATGGCACAAAATTATCCTGGTGCCACCTGTCCTGACCTTCCCTGTGTCTTCTACAGGTGAATAAAAACCACTCTGATGTGGGGAAATGAGGAGCTCAGAAGGTCCAGATGAAACCAAAAGAAGCAAGAGTGACCAGAAACAGGAAGGGAGATGGAATTCTTCTTCTGGGAAGGGCAAACAGGGAAGCAAAGCAGTGACTTCCCAGATAAGAAGATCTGGGCACAAATTTGAATTCAAGAATCGTGGAATGGCTCAGGTTGGAAAAGACCCTTAAGGTCATGGAGTCCAACTGCCAACCCAGCACCACCATGTCCTCAAGTGCCACATCCACTCCTTTTTTGAAGATGTCCAGGGATGGTGATCCCACCACTGTCCTAGGCTCTGTTCCAATGCTTTACAACCCTTTCCATTATTTTTTTTTTTCTTAATATCCAATCTAAACCTCCCCTGGTGTAACTTGAGGCCATTTCCTCTTGTCTTATCACTTGTTACCTGGGAGAAGAGACCAACCCCCGCCTCACCACAGCCTCCTTTCACGAAGTTGTAGGGAGCAATAAGATCTTCCCTGAGCCTCCTTTTCTCCAGCTCCCTCAGTTGATCCTCACAGGATGAATTTTTCAGCCCAGAAATTAAGGAAAACCCCTGGGCTTGCTGACAGAAGAGGTGTTGGTGTGGTTGTCCGTTTACTCAGACTGGGAAAAGCTGGGAACACAAAGAATCCACCACGAGGGAAAGAAATTTTAGACGAAATATTTTCCCCGTCACCTGGAGGACAATAGAACATCTGCAAAGTGTTACCAGCCAATGCTGCAGGAATGAAGCAAGGGAAAGAGATCTGGAAACCAACTGGGTGCTCTGGGAAGTGCTGAGTGGGTAAATCAAGGTGAGATAAGTGATAAGGAGAGGCTCACCCAGCACGAAGGACATTGTCTCATTCTCTGCTTGTCGGTGGCGGGTTGGAATCACCTTTTCCCTCCCCTCTCTTTGCCAGGTCCTGAGGCCAAAAATTTATTTAGAGGCTTTATCACCTTGCAGAAATTCCAAAATGTTGCTGTGAAAGTGTAGAACCCTTTCTAGGACATTTCCACTAAATGACACCAAGCTTGGCCTCCTCTTCTGCCACCTGCCACAGGAGCAGCACTCCAGGGACCAACCTCAACCCTACAGGAGTCTGGAGATGACAGACTGGAAATAAAAATATTCCCAAAGTAGAGACAGTAGAGCTAGGAACCATATTTTCCAGAAATACCTGCCTGTTGTGAAACCTTGGCCAGCAGAAATAAATGTGATGTAGAGCAGAAAAATCTCTCCAGGAGAACCTCCTTGGCTTCACGGCCTGAGGTGAGGTGGGAGGTCCAAGTCTGTGGCAGCTGAGCTCCAGGTTCGGGTCTTTCTGCAGGATAATTCTCACTTAATGAGCAGATTGCTCTTAGATGATGTCCATGGAATACTCCTATTTCCAGAAATTGAAACCAGATTTGATTTGGAGGGGAACAAGGCTTTCATCACTGCCTGTCAGTGTGGCCTAATCCTCAGGAGCCAGGATCACTCTGATTATCAGCCCTGGGGTTTGCTCCTCAAATGCTTCCCTGTTGAAACCAAAGGTTCTTGGACAAAGGAAGACTTTTCCTGAACAATGAATCCTCAAGGTTTTGTTCCAGATGCTGACGTTTTTCATAATTCCTAACAGTTACTAACGGAGTAAAGAAGCTTTGATTCATGACCCTCATTTGTCACAAATCATATTCAAGAGCCTGGGTTCTGTTTATACGAGATCAAGCTTTTTGCCATGATTTCATAGGATTGAATGGGAAAGAAAATTCCCATTGGCTGGACTGGCAACAAAAAAATATCACATTAATTTCTTAATACCTAATTACCACTATTCTGTCATATAAAGCTTTATTTTTGCCATACTACTCCTCATGTTAATTGTATTCATTAAGATTAGGAAAAATTCAGCACAAACTTTTTATAGAGACCCAGGGTTTGGGTGGGGCTCAGGGATTGATGTGGAATTTCCTGGCATAAATTGCTTTTCTAGGTGTCCTTGGAATTTTCAGCCTGGATCAGACCCATTCCAAGCAGCCAATACTTGCCTCCAACATTGATGGATTTAGGAAAAGTCTGAACCTAAATTATTTAGGGGTGTGTGTGATAACTCTCCCTCTATGCCTAATTTGTGAAAAATACTCATTTGTTAGAATTTTAGAAATTTTCCTCCTTATAGCTCAGGTTCTAACAATTTGTGGGGTTTTGCTTTTTTTTTTTTTTCAGTTTAAGGAAGTTCTTGGCTGAATTTACATGGAATTAACCAAGATGGAAGTCAGAGAATCGTGGAATCATGGAATATGCTGAGTGGGAAGGGACCCAAAAGGATCATTTAGTCCAACTCCTGGCCCTTCACAGACACCCCAAAAATCCCACCCTGTGCATCCCTGGCAGCGTTGTCCTGGAGCTCTGGCAGCCTTGGGAATGTGACCATTTCCTGGGAAGCCTGGGCAGTGCCCCAGCACTGAAATTTCCTGAAATCCAACCTAAACATCTCCTGACACAGCTTCAGGGTCCTGTCACTGGTCAGCAAAGGGAAGAGCTCAGTGCTTGTTCTCTCCACTTCTGAAACCATCACTGACAGGACATGGACAGGAAAAGTGCCCTAAATCTCTATCCACAAAAATTTTATCCTAAGGACCCACGGACGAGAGCTCCACTTTCCGTTCTCAAATGGCTTCATCATTGATCAGGATGGTGATCCTGATGGATCAATGATGGTCCAACTCCAATGGATCAGGAGTTTTCTCCTGGAGAGCCCATTGCAGTCCCAAGCATGGGGACTCCATAAAAATCTCCCTCCTTCCCTTCAGACCCGATTTGTGACACAACCACAGCCACTCCCAAGGATCTGGAGCATTCCCTTGTGGAGAAGCGACACCAAGGGTAAACAGCAGCTTCATCTCGGCCAAATGAAAACTGAATGTGCTCCCTTCACATCAAAGAGCCAAGAGTTGAAGAGTCCCAGACTCCGGGAACACCGAGCGTTCAACTCCAACATAAAAACCTCATTAGCACATGAAAGTGTTACATAAACATGTTTGCATTGTTATTTACTGAGTGGCCCAGGAATGCTTTGTACCACTTAATCAACTCAAGGGCTCAAGCAGCGGGAGGAAACGGCTTTGCAGTAATGAAAGACAAAGATTCCAGATCAAATGGAAGTGAAAAAGAACAAATAATCCTCCAGAAACAACAATGAAAGCCCCAAATCCATCCAAAACTCCGCACCAAAAAAATGCAGCCTCAAAACAACTGTCTAGAGATGAAACTTGGAATTGTTTGGTAGGGCTGCTTTGGAATTACGTCTGCGTTTTAATTAATATTTCAATCATTGTTTGAATTATCCATCTCATGCTTTCAGGTCATGAATGTCAATCAGCAAGGGGGCTGGAGTTTCAGGCAGAAAACGGATCCTGGAGAGGGCTGAAATTCCTTCATCGGGGCTTTTCCTTGGAAGGTTGTAAAATTCCTGACAGTAAAGGCAATATGGGTTATACCAATGGGAAAGAGGATTTGGGCAGGATACTGGATGTGAGGAGGGAAAAAAAAAAAAGAGGATTATTTTGCAAAAAAGAGATTTGTTTAATTATGAGCAGCTGACAGGCAAGACCCTTTCGTTGCATGTCATCCAAAGCCTACACGAGCTGTTTTCATTTAGAGCAGGAAAATTGCAAGAACAAGGCTCTTTTCAATCAAATTTGATAGAAACCTTTTTAAACAGATCTTTTAGAGCACAGTGACACTTCAAAAATTATCTCTGAAGTACTCTGAGAATTAAGATGGAATTAGATCAATCCCAACTGTGGTGTTTTCATGAAGCTCCTAACAAGTCCACAATTCCTGTCCTGGGGAACATGGAGGGACAATCCATAGCTGGAAGGAAACGACCCTGGAAAATATCTTTTATTTCTGGTTCAGCTGTGGAAGACCATGTGGGGATGGAGCTGGGGAAGGGGCTGGAGCTCCAGGAGAGGCTGAGGGAGCTGGGAATGCTCAGTCTGGAGCAAAGGAGGCTCAGGGGGGACCTTGTGGCTCTGCACGAGTCCCTGACAGGAGGGAGCAGCCAGGGGGGGTCGGGCTCTGCTCCCAGGGAACAGGGACAGGAGGAGAGGGAATGGCCTCAGGCTGGGCCAGGGGAGGTTTAAATTGGATATCAGGGAATATTTCTTCCCTGAAAGGGTTGTCCAACCCTGGAAAGTGGTGGAGTTCCCATCCCTGGAGGGATTGAAAAGCCATTTAAATGTGGCACTTGGAGACACAGGTCAGTGGTGACCTTGGCAGTTCTGGGTTAACAGACGATGATCTCAGGGATCATTCCCACCCCAAATGATTCCAGGATTCTCTTTCTGCTCTCTTTTAGCACATCCAATAACCCCGTTTTGGCTGATGGGATGATCTCAAGCCATGGTGACCATAAACATTTTGAGGGAAAGTCAGGCACGGCATCCAAGGAAAGAAAATTCTACTCCCTTCCCTCAACACTTCCATGATTTAAACCAGGCCTAAACTCTAAAGGAAGTTCTCAAGAGCAACCATAGCTCAGAATATGATCTACAGCCTGATGTTCACCAAAATACACAGAATTTAATCTTTTTCCTTCAAAAAATGTTGTCATTCTCTTTCATGTTTTGCTCTCAGTATTTCTTTGGCTTTATGCCTCCTGGTTTAAGTTACCACCAAAAGAGCAGATTGTGATTCACTGGGGTTAAACTTCAAATTTGATAAATCACTGCTCAGTGGAAGTCAGAGAAGTGACTTTTATTTAAATCAGCTGTGGAATCATGGAGATCCATGTAAACAGCCCAAAATAAAGGCGGATTTTATGAGTAAGGTTGTTCTCGTAAGATTTTGGAAACCACCAGGTGAGAACAGACTGAAATCAATTTGCAGCTGATTCTGTGGTGTGGAAGCATTGATGAGGGAAGCTGAAATAATGGGAAACATCCTTTAAATCTGTATCTGGTCAATCTTCCCTTCTGGATACAGAGAATTTTTTTTTCTACGGAAAATAAACAAGGCAGGAGTGGAAATTAGATTCTTGTTTGATACAAGGATCTTTCACCTGCCCCTTTCTGAGCACAGACAGCAAGAATTCAGCAAAATCCTCTCACGGAGTGAGCCTGTCACACATTTATGTGTTCATATGTGTGTAATCCCAAGAAAAATTGCTTCCCATTGGACACATCCAAGGATCTTAAAAAGTTGATAAAGCCCAGATTTTTCTCTGAGTTTTTTTGGCCCAGCACCACTGAGGGATCTGCTCTTGGCAGTTACACAGGTTTGGAGTGCTGGCCACAGAGAGCTCGGGTCTGGTCCCAATACCATTGGCAGAGTTGAGTTTTTAAGCCCAAAGTCCCATCATCCCAAATTCCTGGAAATTTTGGAGGTGGCTGAGCTGTTGTGCTGCAAGCAGGGGTGCAGAAGAGAAGCTTAGATGGAAAAATGGAATTATTGTTACATAAATCAAGGCCTTCCCAGCTGCATCCTTCATCCAAACATGAGGAGGGATTCCCACCTCCTCTGTGCTGTCTCTGGGAGTGAATCCACTGAATCCAAGGCTTGGAGAACAAGGGATGTGATTTCCCATCACACACCACTGGTGGCACTGGTCAGCTCCAGGAACCTCCCCTGATGCCTTATGATTTAACTTGTATATTTTCAAATCCTGTACTGCTCAGAGTGTAACTCTGCAGTTCCTTGTAGCCTGGAATTTCTGCTCTCTCGTGCTGGGCAGACACAACAAAGCCTCTCCAGGCTTTGCCTTCAAGGACAGCCAGGCTGTTCTAGGCCCAAAATGTGTAACCCAAAGCCTCTAAAGGGGGTCAAGCTGAGGGGAATTCCATCATTGACCTGGGGCTTTAATTGGAGAATTAACCGTGGTGTGCAAATGAACCAAACCTATAAAAGTGTGAAGAACTCGTGACCTGGGGCACATCTTGGCGTCCATTTTTGGAGGCAGCCTCTGGCCATTTTTGGAGGCAGCCTCTGGCTCCCCCAGGGTGTGCCTTGAAGGCTTTCAAATAAATCCTGACCTTTATTCCCTTACTCCTGTCTGGTCTCTGTTCCTGGGTGGCTGGAGAAGGCATCACCCCTCTGGTGATTTTTGGGGGATCCCACCTTCTTCCTACATTTCACACCTCTGGGTCCATCCTCTGTCCCATCACCGAGCACCCAGCCAGGCACTCTCTTGTCTTCAGGAACTCCATGATCTTTGTGGGCCACTTCCAGCTTGGGAATTCTGTGATTCCGTGCTCCTGTGACTTGTCCTGCCCTCCCTGGGTGAAGAGTCAGTGGAGACAAAGCTTTGTCCTCCTTCCACCCCTGTTTTCTGTCAGTCACTCCAGTGACCACTTGCCTTCTGTCCCCACATCTGACGCTGATCTAAGCCCAGAGTGGCCACAAAAACAGAACATCCTCCAACCCCACACACGCACAGATGGCTTTGAAGTCCTCCAGGCCTTCTTCTGATTTCTTCCCTGTGTTTTGGTTTGGGTTTGCTGCTCCTTTTTATTGTTATTTTGTTTAGACAAACCTTTTCCAGGGACTGTGTTCTTTGTTATCCCTCTGGGAGAGGGACAGGTTTTTTTACCCCTTCCACAGCCTTTTTTTTTTTTTTCCAGGCACTCCCCCGATATGGAATTTGCACATGTTTGAAGCAGAAATAAATGATTAACATTTTTTCCCCCTTTCTCCCTTTTTTCCGCCCGTTTCTTGGAGCTGGATGAAGGTAAGAACACGGCATCTTTTCCTATCATGTGCAAGCGATTACAGAGCTGCCCTTAACTTGTACCACATCCCCAGTCAGCCCTAATAAAAAAGACACGAGAAATATGAACATGCCACCAGATTCCTGGATGGAATCAATCCCTGCTGTGTTGTTAAAACAGCAGTGGAAATTTGGTGTTGAAAGAATGGGAATTCAGGGGAACACAGCCACTGGATAGATCAGGGCTGTAACACCAGGAAAAAGGAAAATTTATTCTAGATAAAATCTTATCACAAATGCTGCCCCTATTTTATAGAGTTGTTGGTGGTTATGCTGATATGTGAAGTTCTCTGCTAACTCCAGGCTTGAAAAGATTAAAACCTTTAAATAAATATTCATTGAAAGGGCTCCTGAACATGGAAATGTTGGTGCCTGGATGGACAAGGATTAAGCTCAGTGGAATGAAGGATGGGACTGATTTCAGTTCGTTTTATCTGTGTTGTCACTCCCTGAAATCATTGTAGGGGAATAAATATAACAAGAGAGGGATTTATTCTCCCTCTCAGGATGGGAAATAACCTGTGTCCCTTTTTAATCCAAAACCAACCTTGATGATTAAAGCTTAAATAGTTAAAATTAGGTAAAAACGCATTTATGGATATTTCTGATGTTACAAGGTCCCTGCAACAGAGCCAAGGTCTCTTTCCAGGATTTCAGAGGTGCTGCTCAACATCATGACCACGATACCGACCTTCCTTTCTCAGCCAAAACTCAGGTGGTCTGCAAACATTCAGGATCTCTGGAAACTGCCATGGAATCATAGGATCACAGCTTGGAGTTGATGATCTGAGAGGTCTTTTCCAATGTCACAGTTCTGTGATTCTCTGACCGACTGAAAGGAACCTTTCTGTAAAAGAAGGAACTGAACAGGGAAAAGGGAGTCACAGCCCCATGATGACCAGTGGCTGCATCATTATGCAGGAATATTTTGGGGAAGAATATCCCAAATATGCACCATGGAACGTTAGATAGTGGGGGAAGGTGAGTGAGACGTGGTTATGACATTGAAATTCGGAGAAGTGAGAACTGTCCAGCACTGACTGGCTGTCAGCAGAAGATTTAATAACCCTTCCTATTCCTGATTCCCCATCCCAGAACCAGAGGATATCAGGAACTGGTACAGGAAGGAAAAGAGCTGTAAAAAGGCAATAAGGGATGGAAGCAGAGCACTGGTTTTATTTTCTTTCCTGATTTATTCAGGAAAATTATTTCCTAAGATCTGTCAGTCAGATCTTTCTGGTTCTCTGCATCTCTGATGACTCCTGAGAACATCCTGAGTTGGAAAGAACCACAAGGATTCCAACTCCTGGCCCTGCACAGGACAATCCCAAAAATCTCGCCCTGTCCAAATGCTCCTGGAGCTCTGGCAGCCTCGGGGCCGTGCCCATTCCCTGGGGAGCCTGGGCAGTGCCCAGCACCCTCTGGGGGAAGAACCTTTCCCTGATATCCAACCTAATCCTCCCCTGGCACAGCTCCATGCTGTTAATTTTTATTTTTAAAATATCTAACTCCCATTTTCCAGATCCACACAGTCCTTGGGGGATCAAAAATAATCAAGTAATTTGTCTGTGGGGTTTGGGAAAGTGCTGATGTCTGGAGTGGGCTCTGGGATTCTGGGAAGGGTCAGATTTTCTACAGGATGAGGAATCCCAAAGGATCCCGTAAGGGAAAATCCACCCCAGTCCCTGCCCCAACACCCAAATCTTGCCCAAACTCCCTTTTATATATATTGATATAAACCTGTGAATTCCTGTTGGTCAAAACTCTCATCTTCCCAAAACAAAAGAGGAAAATACATCAAATTCCTTCCTGGAGAACCTCCTTTGTTCTGAGACTCCTTTTCGTTGGGATAAACACCGGTCTGGCTCTCCTGATTATTCCTGTTCATCTGTAAACAATTTCAGCCATATGATGGAGAGGAGATGAAATGTGCAAAGCATAAAGTCACTCCAGCGTCCTAAAACTGCCACATTCCCTTCAAGTGAGTGGCCTTGGAGAACAAATCCTTCCATTTATGATGATCCCAAGGATTTTCAGCTCCCTGCTCCCACCCTGCAACCACGAAGAACAAAAAGGCACAGCCTAGTTTTTATGAGACCGGCAATTTTTTGGAAAATGGATTTCAGATTTTCTCTGGAAGGTGTCACCAAATAGAAATTCTTCCATAATTGAACGGTGGAGATGAAAGGTTTGAAACCCTGAAGGGCAACTCCGGTGAGGTTTTCTCATTCCCTGTGCTCAGCTACTGCCTCAGCTTCATTCCCATCAACATCTGGGAGCAACATTGTCCCTGGAATCCAGGCTGGGGCAAATTCTCCCTTCAGTTCAAACATTCTGTCTTTAGATAGGAAAAATATCCCCAAATTTGTTCGTGTGTTCCTGAAGGGAAAACATCCCTTAATCAGCCGGGCAAATTTCCTTTCATGTCATCCAAATTAAGTGTTCTCGTAATGTTTTCCAAATAGTTTATCCAAGAGAAAAAGCAAATAAAAGCAGGCAGAGAAGGAAAGACAGAGGGAGAGGATGGAAAATTGCTCTTTGTTCATTTGATTTATTTTTGTCAAGACCTGAAGCCACGGGAGAACATTAATGAGTCACTTTGGAGAGCTGGGATAAAGAAAAACAAGATTTTATCTCGTTTCAGCAGAGCACGAAGAAATGGACATGGAGGGGTGGTGTGAGGAAAAATTGGCTGAAGTAGAGTTGCCACTTTCAAGGGTATCCAGAGCTTGTAATAATTAAGAATAAATTAATAATAAATGTATGGCCAAGGAAAATTTGTGCCTGTTTCTGGGTGGGATGATTGATGTGGAAAGAGCTGAGGAAAATAAGGCCGAGATACCCAACCTCTTCTTAGCCTTTATCTTCCAACAAGATTCCCAGGCCTCTATGAGTAGAGGTGAGGAGAATTCCATGAATTTCACGAGGAGAATTCCAGCAGTGGACAAGGGTCAAGTCAGGCATTCCTTGAAGGATCTTCCTGTACAATTCCAGGTGCAGAGGGAACTGCTGTCCTGGAAAACATGATTATGTCCAAAATGTCATGGAGAACACCATGTTCACCCTTATCATAAGGAATTTTTTCCCAATATCCCATCTAAACCCACCCTCCTCCAGTTTAAGGCCACTCCTTGTGTCCTATCCCTCCATCCTTTGTCCCAAGTCCCTCTCCAGCTCTCTTGGAGACCCTTTGGGCACTAGAAGAGGCTCTGAGGTCTCCCTGGAGCCTTCTTTTCTCCAGGCTGGACAATCCCATCTCTCCCAGGTTGTTTTTATAGGAAAACCCTGGGATCAACTTAGCAGCTCCTCTCTGGAGATGCAGCAGAAGAGACAGATAATTTTCCCAAGGAATATTAGAGATATTATTCCAAAAGACTTCATTCTCTACGGTTTAAAAACAAAAAAAAAATCTGATTAAATGAGTTTAAAGCATTATCCAGCCGATTCCTGACTTATCCTTAAGGATGTGGCTCCTTGAGTTTCAAAGTTAATGGAAATCTATGGAAAAATCGGGTTTGTCTTAGGATCTGAGTAGGGTGGAATTAATGAGCTTTTCCCAAATAATTGCTCAAGCCAGGGAGTTGGACCAGATGATCTGCAGAGGTCCCTTCCAGCCTCACCCACTCCATGATTCCGTGATAACATGGAATTGTTCAGCCTCTGGATTGCTTTTTTCTCCCAGTTTGGATTGTTCTGTAAATACTGGGCAGGCAGATGTTTGGGATTTTTATTTTTCCTAATAATGGTCACCGCTCTTTGATCCTGGGACAAAGCTAAATCCACAGGGAAGGGAAGGAAAATTCTGTTCTCATTAAGGTTTGGGACAAATAAAGGTTTATTTATTTATTCATTTATTCATTTATTTATATTTTTTTATTTCTAAACACACATATTTAATTAGTGAATGAGTCATGGAATCATCTTCTTCTAGGGAGAAAGGAGAAACTTCATTCTTCTACTCCTTTCTCTCTTCCAGGGATAAATGGAATCCTTTTTCTAGGGATAAATGAAATCCTTTTTCTAGGGAGAACTGGAGTCCTTTCTTTAAGGAGAAATGGATCTTTTCTCGTGGTGTGTGATAAAGATTTGCACAGGGTTGTAAAGGATTTTGGTTGCAGAATGTTAAATCAGATTTAAAAGTCCTACTCAGCTCCATGGGATCTCCCAGACCTTGTGCAAATCATTGGGCATTTAAAGAAAAAAATTAAGACTTCCTTAAAAAATTTAAAATTTCCTTGGTTTACAAAAACTCTTCAGTAAATAAAAGTATTTCTGCAGTGAACATAGAAGCAACACACTCAGCAAAACAATGGGAATTTTATCTCTACCCAAACCAATGGGAATTTTATTCCTACCCAAACCAACAGGAATTCCAGCCATACCCAAACCTATGGAAAAGATGGATCTGGAAAAAAGTGCAGGAACACAATCCCAGTCTCTCATGGAATTTGCTAAAATTCCATGCCTAAGATGTGGGGAGGGTACAAAATATATTTGTGGAATTAATTTCCAATTGGACAACATTTTTTAGCCAAGAAAAAAAGAGAGATGTTTCAAAACTGCTCATTTTTATACTTCGAGAGGAAAACATTGAGATTTTTCATAGTGCCTGTTATCCAGGGTATAAAATGTCTTTAATCTTAGACGAGCAAAATTACCTAAGCCAAAAGTTCCAAATAAATCCAAGTGTTTGGCTTTTAATCCTCCTGCTTTAAAAACTTGTAATAATTCTGCCTTCATCCCACCAAAAAACACTTTTCAATTTTTGGTGACTTATTCAGCTTCAGTTGTGATATTTTTCCCTTTGCAAGGACTGATGGTGTAAAATAAATTTTATTTAGTTTTATTTTGATATTTTTTAATTATTTGGTTTTTAATTTTTCCTATAGATTAACCAAGGAATCTGGTGGAGTTGGCAGTGCTGGGTTTCTGGTTGGCCTCAATGACCTTAAAGGTTATTTCCAACTGAAATAATTCCACGATTCCATATCTTGTGCCAAAGGCAGGAGTGAATCCAAAGTTCACCTTCCCAGGTGGAATTGGAGGAAAATTGCCTTTTCCTAGGCAATGCTGGGAATTCCAAAGCTGGGAATGTGCACGAGGCTGCTCCTGGGTTCTGTCCTGTTCTGTTAACTAAAAGCTGCTTCTCCTTTCTGTCCCCAGAAGATTCCAACCCTAAATCCATCCTGTTCTCTTTTGGGAAAATGAGTTTTGAAGGATGGCAGCCTCCACCTCACAAATGGAGAAACTGAGGTAATAAAGGGACATTTTGTGACCTGTGACGTGATTCTGGGATTTTTTCTTTTTTTTTTTGTGATTCTGGGAAGCTCCTTTGTCGTCACCTCCAGCACAGGTTTTAGTGCTGAGCATTTCTGTGGTGNGGGAACTGCTTTGAAAAGTTCATTTTGTTTTTCCCTCCCCTCTCAAGCTCAGTTTAAAGGCACAAAATTAATTTTTTGGCATAGAACCGCGATAGGGGATCCACATCATAGAGACACCCCAAGACAGTGCCCTACAAAGTTCATCTTGGAGAGGCTGGGCTTAAGGCCCTGCCACAGATTTCAGAGAAGCTGTGGATGCTCCATCCCTGGAAATGTCCAAGGCCAGGCTTGGAGCAAACCTGGGATAGTGGAAGGTGTCCCTGCAGTGGAATGAGTTGATCTTTAAGGTCCCTTCCAACCCAAACCATTCTAATTCTGGATAACCTCGGTGGAATTCTTTATCTCGCTCACAGTTGGCCCAAGGAACAATTTCTGTAGGAAAAAACACCAGGAAAAGGGGAAAGTGGAAAATGTGTTTGTGCACAGCAGCAGGAGGAATTGGGATGAGGGATCCTCACTGACCCTTCTGCAGCACACCCAACCCATATATTTAAAAACGAGATGAGGAATTTTAGTTCCTAAATATGCTTGAAGCCAAATTCCATTGCTCCACTAAATAAAATTGATCTCATTAAATTCTGTGATGCTGCTAATGAGTGACAAAACATGATACAGGAAGGTACTGAAAGCAATGAAACACAAAGACCATGAGAAGGGCAGAGCTGAGGTTTCCAAATATTTCATTTCACAGCTGCTTTATGACTTCACAGGTGCTTTAGACACAACCATTTCGCTCTTTCTATACAGGTGGCAACGAGGAAAAAGCTGAGAAAAGGCTCAGTAATGCCCTGAAAGAGAGAAAATACCTTAAAATCAAGGACACAGGATTCGTGTCCATGCTGGATTTTTTTTCTGGACACCTGGAATTCCAGGTTTTTCCTCTGGAGATCCATCCCGATCCCAAAAACTCTGTCCTGTGTGATTTAGATGTTCCAGTGGGAACTGTGGAAACCTTTGGGATTCATCTCTGTGCTGGAATTTTTGTGTGGACACCTGGAATGCTCCATGTGACCAAAATTCCAGGTTTTTCCTTGTGGAGATGCATCCCGATCCCAAAAATTCTTCCCAAAGTGATTTAGGCATTCCAGTGGGAATTGTGGAAGGATTGGTTAAGCTGCTCTAAGTCCTGAAAGCTGCAGAAGAACTTCATGGGTCAGAGTGAATGAGCTGATTGCTGAGGAGCTGAGGTTTGAGGTGAGACAAAATCTGAGGAGTCTTCAGCTGGGATAAAAACCTCAAATGCACCCTGAGGATGAAGGAAATCTTTCATTTCCTTTGTTTCTCTTAATTGCCAGCAATTCTGTGGTGCCAGGACCTAAGTCACCCTCAAATATCTCCTTAAACCATGCCAGGACCTGAGTCACCCTGAAATATCTCCTTAAACCATGTTACTTTTTGTTCTCTTTCTCCACCACCCCCAACGACTCCCACCAAAAAACAGCCAAGAAAACCCCATTGGAATGATGGACCCCAGGCCTAGGGACACCCGTGGAGGTAAAGGGAGACAAGTGGAAACCCCCAACCTTTTCCTACACCAGTAATTCCCATGCCACACGAGCCACCTGGAGGGAGTGTGGATGTTTGGTGCTCTCTAGTGACTGCTCCACGAAGGCTTTTGCCACTCCTGAGCAGCTCCTGGGAGTAAGGGTTGAGTTCTTTGATTTCCTTGGGTTTATTTTAGCTGAAACCCATGAAAACCCCTCTGTTCAACACTTGTGAGCAGCACAGATAGAGCTGGTCAAGCAGGCTCTGCTGGGGTCAGTAAAAAAAATTGACTTTTTAATTTGTTTTCAGTTTCTCTCTTCAAATAAAGTCTCAGACAGCTCTTCCATAACAAATGGATTCTCTTGAGACAGTCAGGAGGGAACGGATTTAAGATGGAACACGGAGGGTTTAGATTTGATATTGGGAAGAAATCCTTCTCTGTGAGGGTGAGGAGGGGCTGGGATGGATTTCCCAGAGAAGCTGTGGCTGCTCCATCCCCAGAAGTGTCCAAGGCTGGGTTGGATGGGGCTTGGAGCAACCTGGGATAGTGG
>VWZQ01005609.1:39063-57078 GCA_013397015.1 Myiagra hebetior | reverse complement strand
GGAACGGATTTAAGATGGAACACGGAGGGTTTAGATTTGATATTGGGAAGAAATCCTTCTCTGTGAGGGTGAGGAGGGGCTGGGATGGATTTCCCAGAGAAGCTGTGGCTGCTCCATCCCCAGAAGTGTCCAAGGCTGGGTTGGATGGGGCTTGGAGCAACCTGGGATAGTGGGAGGTGCTCCTACAATTCCAAAGCAGCCGGGAGGGTTTGTGTGGGATTTTTGGGCATGAGAAGATGCTGATCAAGCAGAGAGCAGCTGATCCTAAGGGGCTGATCCATAGGAACACGATCAGACTTCCTCCAGAGCCACATCCCAACACTTCGGTGCTCACAGGATTTTTTCAGCCCTTCTCTGAAGAAAGGATTTTTATCTGTACCTGTAAAGAGGTGTGTGCTGGTTTTGGCCAAAATCTAGCAATTTATCCTCTGGGAGAAATTCAGGTTAAAACCACCCTTCCCCCCACCAGGTTTGGGAAAAAATTCCTCAAAGGAAAGGGAAGGAGATAAAACCTATTTATTAACAAACACACAGGAAAAGGATAATAATGCTAAATAGTAAAACCCCTCACTATAACGAGAAAACCTGGGAAGAAATTGGAGTCCTCTCGTAGGTGTGGTCCCTCCTTCTCAGAGCTGCCGTGGGGGGTGGCCTTAGGCCCCCTCCGGGCCTGAAGAGAAGTTCTCCTGATGTGTTCTGATGTTGTTGGAACAGTCCAGAAGAGAAAAAAAGGAAAAAAAAACCCCAAAGTCCCAGGAAACACGCAGGAGAAAAAGGGAAGAAAAAAAACCCAAAAAGCTGAAGGGACAGGCAGGGAGCTGCCTCCGTGCTGCTGCCGGAGAACACAGAGGAGTCTCCATCTCTGTGCCCTTGGGAACTGCTTTGAAAAGTTCATTTGGGGTTTTTTTCTCCCCTTTCAAGCTCATTCTAAAGGCACAAAATTAATTTTTTAGCATAGAGCCATGATAGGGGATCCACACCATGGAGTCACTCCAAGGCAAGGTGCAACTCCTTCTTTTACAAGCAGCCTGCTATCCAAACAGATCTTTTTGTCTTTAATTTTTCAGATCCACTCAGATGTAAAATTTGGTTCAAATTAAATTATGGATTAAAAACAGGCCTAAGGTAGGCTCACTCTCATACAAGTTTCATTTCCTCAGGAAAGCAGAGCAGAAACCTTTCCTGACATGTTTTCCATAAAATCTGGAGGAGCATGGAAAGGAAGGAGAGACCCACCTTCCCTCTGGATGTTGCTTCTCGTTTATTCTGGAATCAACATTTAAACAAAATGCAGCATTTTCCTTTTTCCCCCACTTATTTTTTTTCTCATTTTCTCAAACCTACTTAGGCCAGATATTAATTACTTTAATATAAGTGAAGAAGCACAAACTCAGCAGTGAAGATCTGGCCTGAATCCTCATCTAGGAAGATTTATGGGAGCCGTAGGCTTCCAATGGCTGAGCCTGGAAAGATTCCTTCCCTTTTGGCCCCTTCCCCGTGTGCTTGTGCGTGCATAAAAGAGCTCCTCACACATCTGTCTTTATCAGTGATAACGTTTGGATTTATGGCTCTGGGAGCTTTTAAAAGTGTTCATATTTTCCCATCTTTCCTGCTGAAAGGACGCCAACATCCCAGTAGCCTTCGGGATAAACCTCTGGCTACTCACCTCTGCTCCTTGGGGATCGTCCCGCTCGGCTGAGCTGCCAAGAAATGAAATCTGGGCTCTCTCCATCTCTGAGCATCAGCAATCTTCAGAGGACACTGGAACTTTGCTGAGTTTGTGTCCTTTTCCCGCTCCTTTTTCTTTCTTTCTTTCCCCCCTGTCATCCAGCTGGGTAGTTTTGGTTGGTTTTTATTCTAATTTACAAGTTTAAAATGTGTTTAATCCCCCCTCCTCTCGGCTGTTCCATCCTCTTTTCCATGTTCACAAGGGTAAATTATTGCTGCTGGCTTGGAGCTGGATTTTCTCCCTGAAAAGCAACAACAAAATCCTAATAAAATGAGGAAACCCCACACAGAGCAAACCTTCCACTGGTGTGAATCAACACCAAGCCATTGAAATCACTCTCAGTAAATGTCTGTATTTTGGATAAAGAAAGAGGCACTTCCAAAAAATGTTCATTTTAGAGCTCTGGGATGGAATCTTTCTCTACCAGCTGTTTTTTAGCTCAGGAAGCATCAGAGAATCTGAGAATCCCAAATAGGTTTGGGTTGGAAATTACCTTAAAAATCATCCAGTGCCACCCCCTGCCATGGGCAGGGACACCTTCCACTGTCCCAGGTTGCTGCAAGCCTCTGGAACACCCCAGATTGGTTTCTCCCTTTTTCAGGAGGCTGATAAAGATATTTATTCCCTCTCCTCTTGTTTCTTGAATTTGGAAATCATCAGCAAGTGAAAATATTTGCTTGGGAAAGCAAAATGCCAAATCCACCAACATGAAGCAGGCAAAGCACGAGACAGGAGTTGTGTGCAAACCATCCCAGGGCAGCAGCTCAACCATCCCAGCAAAACAGAAAATATTCCTGATAAAAGGGGTGGTCAGAGCAGTTTCACTTTTTAAGTACATGCATTAAAACCATCCATGTACTTATGTGCAGATATATATTTTTTAATATATATATAGAAATAAATGGATTTTTTAGGAATTCGGCTTCCTGGTTACAAGCCTGCTCATCCATCTTTGAAAAAATTAGATTTAGAAAAAAGCAGAAATTAGATTAATCTCCTATTCCTTGCCAAGCAAGCTTTGCCCAGGGGAATTGTGTTAAAACTGGATCTTTAGAAGTCATGGCAAGCTGCAGAAAAAAATAAGTAGAAAGTTGTGATGGCTCCTGATCTGACTGGTGCTGGTGCTCAAGAAATTTTTGGGCATTTCACATGCCCAATTCCTCATCCCAGAAGGTTTCCCAGTGCAGTCAGACCTCTCTGGTCTGGAGGAAATAGGGCAGGAAACCTCAGAAGGTCAGGGTTCCTCAGGTTCTTGCATGTCCTGTGTGGGGTATAAATTCCATATGGAGAATCTTTGGATATTTTTTGGGGCGTCAGGCAGGGCTGTCACTGCTCTGTGGAGAGATGGGGTCTCGTGGTCTGTTTTGTTTAGGATTTTACTGTTAAGGGGTGGAAAATCTGGCACCCTGAATGAGGGCAACTCACCTTCTGTGTGCCTGTGTGTGTGGAGAGCCGTCAATTAATCCATTTAATTTCTTGTAAGAGTGACGACTTTGATTTGCAAAATTTTATGTGTTTTGTAGAGCTTTAGTCACACCTCCCCTGTGTCACAAAATGGAGGTGACCACCTTTTACCTCCTGGGGTGCTCAACTTGCCCCTTTCTGGGCACGTTTTGGCAGATCTTGTTGGGTCAGCAGAGCCAAGGCCACCCTGGAAGAGTTTTCCCAGAGAAGTTTTGGCTGCCCATGGATCCTTGAAAGTGTCCAAGGCCAGGCTGGACAAGGCTTGGAGCACCCTGGGATGATGGAAGGTGTCCCTGTCATGGCAGGGGTGGAATGAGATGATCTTTAGGGTCCCTCCAACCCAAACCTATTTGGGATTGTCTGATCTTACCTTTCCTGCTCTCAGTGTGATGAGGACTCCGCTTTTCCGTGTCCCCTTGAGGATACACAGAGAGGGCAGAGACCAGCAGTGTTCAGACCCTTTTATTGACTCTGCTCTGGGTCCAGCTGGGCAGAAGAATTTCTTCTTCCCATTGTGCTAAACATTCCCTGTCCTTCTCAGATTCCAAAACAGGACCATGGTTTCAGTTGGGATCCACAGTGATAATCCAGGGATTTGTATTTCCAGGCTGAGCTCACTGGGACTCCAAACACCTTTTGGAGGTTGGGTGTTGGTGCCACTCACCAGTAGGACCAGTTTCATGCTGTCCCAGTTATCTCCTCTTTCCCTTGTGGTTCCACGAGCACTTTTGTCAACATTCCAGAGCTAATGTTGGATAAGACCACAACATCCTTCAAGAATCACTTCATCTGGTCCTAAAAGAAAGAAAACTACTTTAGGTAGAGCTGGTGGCTCCTGGTAGGAGACAGGAGGCTGTGAGATCTCTTCAATCAATGTTTTTCCTATAATATCCCAAAATTTGAGTGGTTAATGAGGGAATAGGGATGTTCCTCCCAATCCAACATCTCCCCAATGGGATTAATGGATCTACTGAGAAGTTCAGCTCTGGTTGAGGCGGAATTTGGGAAGCCATATCCCATTTTAGTGCTCCAAAGGCTTGCTGGGAATATGAGATTGAAGATCCTTCAAGGCCAAAGCACAACCAGATCTAAACACAAAATCCCTACACCACGTGGATTCCTGGGACCATCCTTCCTGGTTATCCCACTTTCAGGAATCCAGAATAACAAAACCCAGATCCTGCCCTGAGGGTTCTGAGCTCTGTGGTCGCTGCTGTTTTGCTCAGGATAAAGGCAGGGTTGGAGGTGCTGATAAAAAAAACAATCCCAACCCTCCCAGCCCAACCTGAGCACAGCACATGAAAGAAATGAATAGCAGGGCCTGAATTAAGCCAGGCAACAGAAATGAAATTCTTAAGCTTGAAGGAGCACTTGAAAGTTTTCTATTGGTCACGATTTTTGCTCAGTCAGCTTCTCCAGGCCTGAATTTTGTCATGGAATTACTCTATTGCTTTAGGCTGCAAAGCAAGACAAACAGCTGGAGAGGAAAGGAAAGCTCAGCTGCCTTCCTGACCCACACTCACTCCTGCTCAGCAAATACCAGGGATTTCGAGGCATCAGCTTCAGCTCTGTGAGAAAGAACGGCCCTGACTGCACTCACTGCTCCTTCTGGGTCTCATCCAAAGCACATGGAAATCAAAAGTTCTTTTCCTGCTGACATCAGTGGCCTTTGGAACGTACCTAGAATGTCCCCAGGCTAAAAGTCATTGCACTCTGAGGGTGGCTGGGCTGCTCCCAGGCTGCTCCTAAAGCACAGACAGTCCCTGCTCCCTCAGAGGCCCCAAAATTGATGATGTTGGCACTGTTTGTGGAGTCACAGTCCCCTTGTGGCTCTCTGAACTCAGCTTTCAGCAGTGCCTGAGGGACTTTGAGACAAGATGTTGTCCAGGGAGGTGTAGGAGGCTCTCAGGGAGGCTGCATGGTGGCATTGGCTGGGGGAGAGTTAGGGTAGGCCAGGATACAATTCCTCTTTCCAGAGGGATTCCAGCTGTGCTGGAAAGGGGCAGAAGTGGGGTCAGCTACAATTCACCTTCTCTGCCCCTTCAGAACAGGAAAAGGAGGTTCTGTGCCACCCCTCGGACACTGATCCTTTCCCTGGGGTCCAGAGGATCCTCATCCACTTTAACACACAAGGCCTAGGCCCACAAAGGCACCTTGGTGTCCAAATTGTGTTGGATTCAAGGGGAAGAAGAGGTGGGATGGAACTCACCTATCTTTAGTTGTATGGAATGAAGACAATGAATTTCCAGGTAATCATCGTTTACAACCATGAGGAAAAACACCTCTGAGAAAAGCAAAATAATCCAGGCTTTTTTGGATACCTCCCTTAGAATACAATGATTTATTGTGTTGTTTTGAAGTGTTTAGAAAGGAGAGTCTAAGGCGATCTGCGGTTTTAAGCTCTAATTTTAAAATTAGGTGAGATTTGTTCTACATGTGACCTCTAATTGTCTTATTTTAACAGCAATCCAGTCTCCATAACTCACACATCGATCACTCATTATCCTCCAGGATCCATTTTCCCAATGAATTACTGACAGTCATTAATTATTATTTTGTTCTGGCCTCTGAATTGCAGAGAAAACCCAATCCTGTCTCCAAGTGTTTCCCAGAGTTGTGCTGTGTATCTGTTCCCCTGGAAGATAGGGTGCTGGAAGGGATGGGCTCATTTCTGATTCCAAGGCAACACCTCTTGTGCCTCCTCATTCCGGGAACGCTGTCTCCCATCCCAGTGACGCCAGTGGATTATCTCCCGTCAGGAAACAGGGATCTCACGCCAGTCCCTCAGGAAAGATTAGGCTCAGCAGTGTGAAGCTGAGGAGAGGGAGTTTTCAAGCCACCCCGAGCATCCCAACCCCTCGAAATCCTAAATTTTGTCCACGCCAGGGATCCCGACCGTGCTCATAAACACGGAGCTGCTACTCAGTGCCACGGAGCTGCCACGCTGATTCCAGTGACACTTTTATGACATCAAGCCCAGCAAGCTCAGGAAACAATAAATCCCTGTGCCAGCATTGTGTCCTGGCTCAGATTCCAGCAGTGACCACAGCTCCTGACAACCCCAACCTTGGCTGCCTTTTAATGATTGTTCTGTGAGCTACGGGTCTGTCCCTCAGCTAAAAAACAAAATATCATCGTGGACCTGTATTTTCTCTCATTTCCCTCCTCCTCGCTGCTTCCTCCTCCCTCCCTTCTTGTCCAGGCAAATTCCCACAGCTCCAGAGCCAAGTCTGGCAGCTGCTGGGGGTGGTTTAGGGGCTGGACCAGGAGTGGCTGGACTTGTTCAAATTCCAGATCCAGGTTTCCTGGGAAACCTTGAACAGGGCATCCAACCTGTGTCTGGGAGCAAAAGAATATTCCCAATCGTCTCCAAAATTCTGACGAATGCAGTCCTGAATGAATGTGAGGAGAGTTAGGAAGACAGGTGGAATTGTGTTTTCGTGTCAATATCATTTTTTCCTTACAAATTAAGGTTTTTGGGGAATTTTCTCCCTTCCCATATTTCCACATCGATTTTCAAGCTTTAGGAGTTCCACTGAGTTTATAATCTGGTCATGAAGAGAGAAAAACAGAATTTTAGAAAAGAAATTTCCTGATTCAGACAGAAGAGTTTATTAATCTATTTGCCATCTTTAAATCTCTCCGACAATGTTTGATTTACACCAAGCTCAGGGACTGATTTCTGCACAAAACAGAAGGAATTAAAACCTCTCCACTTTAGACCTCCAATTAAAACCTCTCTAAATTTCCTAATTTAGACAGAAGAGTTTCCTAATCCATTTGCCATCTTTAAATCCCTCCCACAATGTTTGATTTACACCAAGCTCAGGGACTGATTTCTGCACAAAACAGAAGAAATTAAAACCTCTCCATTTTAGACAGAGAACCGAGCATGGAATTTTCTCATTCTCCCACCTCAGCTAAAACAGAAATATTTTTATTTAGAGCCTGAATTTCAGCTGTCCTAAATAATTCAGCCTCTAATTACAACCAGTGCAGGATTATTCATTTACACCAGAGGAGGAGCTGGCCCAGAAGTCTGCAGGGAGCCACTGGAAGCCAAAATAGCCCCAGAGCTCCCCAAATAAAACACGTAATTAAATGGGTTTTTATTAAATCTGACTACAACTTATTCAGTTGGTGTGAAATTCATCTCGCTCCACTTCTCCTTGTAAATTCCTACGTGGGAGCTGAGCAGGGCTCAACACGGGATTGGGATTTTCTTGGCAGATTAGGATGGCAAAAATTATCTCTGTACATACCAGGGCTTCCATGTGAGCAGAAATTAGTGCCTTAATTAGTAATTAATTAGCAATTAATTCCAAGTTATTGATAACTGGTGGCATCGATGAGGTCTGAGCAGTGGAGTTGGAAAATCATCCAGCTGAACGAGTCGGGGTGGCTGCAGCAGGGTGGGATCAATGCCTGGGTGTGATTTGGGAGGTTTTACTTCATATTTAATGTAATTGAAGGGAAGATACCTGGAGGATATTTTGGAGGATGGAATGAGGAAGTGGAATTATAGAATCATGGGATAATTAAGGTTGGATAAATGTATGAAGTCACCAAGTCCAACCTTTGACTGAATCCCACAATGCCCACAAAAACCTGGTGTGAAGTGTCACATCCACTTGGGGTTTGGACACTTCCAGGGATGGTGATTCCATCCTCTGGGATCTCTGTTCCAATGTTTTCAGGGAAAATTTTTTCCCTAATATCCAGCCTGAACCCAAGAGGAGACCTTTGCAGTGACACAACAGAAATGTCCTGAGCCAGACACTTCAGCCTGAAGGGAAAAACTGAATTCAGACTTTTAAAAGAAGCAAATCTCCGATCAGGACTATCCCAAATTCCAGCAGAAAAACATTCCTGAAGCATAAAACATAAAGTGCTGACTCCTTTCTCTACAAACAACTTCTTGCTTTATCCTGGCCTGAAAAATAAATTTATTCCTAGTGTGACTTTGGGAGAAGATGCCAACAAAGTGCTGCGCAGGGCAGGGCTTATTTTGTTTATGCTGTTAGTTTGGAAAGGAAAAATAAAAAGGCATCAGCGCATACCCTGAGCAAAAATAATGGGAAATTGTATGAAAACAGATCCTGGATTCTCGGGAGACAACTTATGATTATATGGGACATGACAGGATTTAAAAAACAACACGCGGAGCATGTAGGATAAACAAGGCCAAAAGATCCCTCAGGCCTTGCAGGTTCTGAGGGGCCATAAATAAAAGATAATGATATTTAGGTAAGAGGGGGAGGTCCCACAAGGGCTCCCGGTCCTATTAATTTTCAGACTCCGTTTTTTGTGACTTGGATTTGGATGCCTTTAATGGAAAGGAGATAATTCAAAGGACAGCAAAACCACCACAGAGCAAGTTTTTGGTGTGAAACGACCTCAGTGCTCTTTAAGAGCAATTTTTTATCCTTGTTCTGAGGTGCTAAAAAACAAACCCCGAACCACAAATCCATAGGGAATAAATTGGTTTTTGAAGAGTAAAAAGTCTCCTTTTTTTCCTGGCATTACAGCAGGGAAAATCTCTATTTTCCATACCTGTGAACATGAACTTTCCTTTAGCTGTGGTGGGGAGGTTCTGGGTTATTAAACTTAATTCCTGAAATAAATATTCCTAAACAGTTGCCACCTTTGGATTTCCCTGCCCTCCATTCTGAGGGAACTCAATTTTCTTTTATCAGCAAAATATCTGGATCCCATTTTGCCTCATCCTTGAAACATCTTAAAGACATATTAATTTTAATTCCCTGCCATGTGGAATATCCTAAAATTTTCCTTATGAAGTTTACAAACCAAACATCTCTTCAGTTTTAGGAGGAGGAATGGAGAGGAACCAGTGGATGGGTAAAACTGATGTTATAAATGGGAATTCACGGAAATTCCGAGCTTGGACAGAGCTGTAGGGGAGTGCAGAGAAAATGGGGTGGGAACTATGGATTATGGCAAAATCCTTCAGTTCCTGGTGGGATAAACCCCATTCACACTCAGCAGAGGTTTGTGAATCCTCTGGAAAGCAGAACCACCAACAAAAAATAACCAGGAAAGACTAGGTCATGGTCATTAATTACTCAGGATATTTAAAATCCAATATCAGAACCCTAAAGAGGTTCTGATAACCCTCAAGAATGAAATTCAGAACTCAAAGCCCCTAAAATCAGCCCCACATTGGCAGCAGCTGGGAGCACGTTGTGGGACAGGATCAAATTTATTAGGAACTTGAAAAACCGGGAGAAATCTTGGGTGGAATTCAATGAACAACAGAATTCTGAACAAGAATTCTGCCTCTGAACAAGAGGAGTCCAGTTTAACCCCCAGCAAGGCCCCTCTTGACATCCAGACACTTTCTCTGGGTGAATCCCACCTATTTTTGGATGGCAGGAAACTGAAAATGATCTTTTTCTCCATTAGCCATTGTCCAGCTGAGAAATTTCAACTGGAACCCTCTGCTGCCTGAGATTAGAGGGCTAATTATGAGTCAGGGCTAATTAACTGCGTGGATGGAGATGCTGAATGAGAGATAAGATAAAAGTTCTTCAGAAGAAGAGCTCAATAGATAATAATTTACTTTTTTGCTAGTTCCAATGAACTGTTACAGGGTTTAACAGCATTTAGATGATCATTAGGGCACCTTATAATTCAAATTACTCTATGATCATTAAGGTCCCTTGTAATTCAAATTATTCTGTGATTCTGTGATTCTCTTTGCTGTCACTGGCAGCCAGGAATGAAATTTGTTTATGCCTCATCCAGCGAAAAATACTCAAACTGACAATTTCACTTCAAGAGCAACACAAATCCAACTTTCCTTTTCCTGAGGAGAAGCAATATTCCCATGGAATTAAGGAAAGCAAATCCTTTCCTAAATAGAGGCAAGAAGCACAAACTGAGCTCTATTTTTGCAGCTGAACTCTCCCCTCTCTGGAGGTGCTGGATTCACCTTCCCATTGGGAATTAGGGTCTGGGTACAAATGTACTCCCAGTTCTCCCAGCCTGCAGCGTCCTAACCACCAAAATCCACCAAAATGCACCAAAATAGAGGCTCAGCAGAGACTGAAACCAGGGCAGGGCCTCTGGGTTTCTCCTGGGAGGTCAGGGCAGGCTGACATTTGAGGATGGGTCAGGATGGAGGAGCAGATGCACGGGAAGAACAAATCCTGAGCACAGATTTTTTTCCAGGTTTCCTTCACAAGAGGGAGGTTTCAGTTCCAGGCTTTATTCCATGGGCTGCTTGCTCCTGTTTTGGGAAGGATTTTTAGCCAAAATTTGGCTAAATAGCTTCAAAAATATATGTAAAGAATCATGGGCCAAAATAGGAATGAAACTCCCTTAAAGCTGCCTCTTTCTTCATTAAATACTGCAGGAGATATAAAATACTATAAAAAGCAAGACTCTGAATTTATAAACATCCCAAAGAAGAGATAATTCCCTCTGTAAAGTGTTGGACACAGGGAATATTTCTTATTATGGGGATTTTTACCACCAAGGACAGCGTGGTCACCACCTGGATGGGATTCCCTCTGTATTCCCAAAATCAGGAAGAGAAACAAGTCAGAAAAGAAATGAAGGCCAGGAACTGGAACTCAAATCAGCAGAGCTTTTTAAGATAACTCCTAGCCCATGAATCTTTTCACCATCTGAAAAATACTAATTTCTTTTACCTTATAAAATATTTAATTCCACTTCATAATGACAGGCAAATTCTTATGCAGCACAAGTGAAAATCCACACGGTTTGCATTTAATAAAAAGCCTTTTATTTTCTCCAGCTGACCTTTAGGAAAGTGTGGCATTTCCCAGGGAAAGGGAAGCAGAGGTTTGGAAAGAGAAAATATGAATAAAACGCAAAATGCAGCATGGAAGAGGGCTTTGTGTGAGGTTTGGTGTCTTAATAACCTCCAATTTCTCTCAGGGAGATGAAATAGTTGAAAAATTAAATAGTAAAGTGATTATTACTGTGGTTATCATTGGCATTAAAGCAGGTTAAAGTGTCAAAACTGTCCCAGTGAAGGATCTGCTGGACTGGAATCTTTATTTTTTCCAGCAAGAATTTTACTGGGTGGATTTTAATAGCCAAACATTTGGAAAAATATCTTTGGAGGATTAGGTGGCTGGAGCTGCTGAAATGCTCTCATGCAAGCCGGGAAAATGATCTCTGAAATACAAAATTCAACACAAAACATCCCCTGGGCCAATAAATCCCAGGCCAAAAGTGATAACCTGAGCTGGCATTGATGATAGTGGGTTCTGTGGAATTGTCCCTCGGGGTTTTATCCAACATGAAAAGCCAAAAGGAAGAGATTTCCCACCCTTTCCCTTGGGAAAGTCGCAGTCATCTGGTGGTTGTGGTTTTCAGGAAATATCTCCTAATCATCAGCCCTCGTTTTCCTTCTGTCATTTTTCATCTCCCCACGCCTCGTCCTGCTTCAAACACCGTTTCTTTTTCTGTGCCTATCTAGGAGGGGCTTATATTGCATTTTCCTCCCTTGATATCCTGTTAACTCACCTAAACTTGGGAAAACACAAAGGATTTTTAATATTTTTCATTAAATTCTCTTCCTAGAATCATGATTTTTTAGAAGAGATATTATGTGATTCATTTGTCTCATAAAGGCTTGAAATTTTTTTTGTGAAAGGCCGCAAATCAGAAGGAAAATAAAATTATCCCAATAATATTCCTAAACTAATGGAAGTCAAAGCCAGAATTTCTGGGATGTTGCATCAGGTTTTGTGGCAATCTGGGTGTTGTTGAGTTTTCACACTTCATGTAAAATTAAAATTTTATTTCTTGTGCTGGTTCTCCCTGGTCAGTTGGGCTGAATGTGCAATTCCTTCTTCATGCCCAGAGGTCAAAAAGATAGATCAGATAATTCCCAGAAATCCCTTTCAGCCCTTCTTCCTATTTTTTCATCAGTCCAGAAATGTGAATGAGGTGTAAAAAATCCTCCAAGCATTTCCTCCACTTCACATTACCGGTGTTGAATCCAATTCTTTCATGCTGGAATCACTGAGGTTCTGCTCTTTCCTTATCCCTTCTTTTATATTATCAACGTAATTTAAATGCTCGTTTTTTTGGATAGTCCCGTTTGATTTCTCGCTTCCCTCCAGAATACTTAATATTTGGTGTATTAAATATGAAAATATTAATCTCATATTAATCATGTGAGCGAGAAAAAAGCAGGAAAAGAGCAGGAGCAGACGTGGCCTGGTGAGGATGGGAAGGGTTTTGGGGACAGGGAATGTGTGGCTGGGAAGGGACACAGAGTGATGTGAACGTGGGTCACACCTCCAGCAGGATTCCCTGAGCCATTCCAACCTGGAATGTGCACGGAATGCTCCAAATGGGAACACAGAGCTGAGCCAGGCCGGTGGTTTTGAAAAGAAAGGGGCTCCAAACATCAATGTTCCAAATCCTCGAAAAATCATGGAGTCAGACGAGGATTTGGGTTGGGAGGACCTTTAAAGGTCACCCAGCCCAACTCCCCTGTAGAGAGCAGGGAGATCTTTGATGGATCAGGTGCTCAGTCCAGTTCATCTGTTGAATATTCCGATGTCTGAGAGGATGCTGGGGTGTAAAATGAGGCAAATCAAAATCAGAGCTGGGCCTGATGTGAGCGAGAAAAAAGCAGGAAAAGGAGCAGACATGGCCTGGTGAGGATGGGAAGGGAATGTGTGACTGGGAAGGGACAGGGAGTGATGTGAACGTGGGTCACACCTCCAGCAGGATTCCCTGAGCCATTCCAACCCTGGAATGTGCATGGAATCCTCAAANATGCTGGAATCACTGAGGTTCTGCTCTTTCCTTATCCCTTCTTTTATATTATCAACGTAATTTAAATGCTCGTTTTTTTGGATAGTCCCGTTTGATTTCTCGCTTCCCTCCAGAATACTTAATATTTGGTGTATTAAATATGAAAATATTAATCTCATATTAATCATGTGAGCGAGAAAAAAGCAGGAAAAGAGCAGGAGCAGACGTGGCCTGGTGAGGATGGGAAGGGTTTTGGGGACAGGGAATGTGTGGCTGGGAAGGGACACAGAGTGATGTGAACGTGGGTCACACCTCCAGCAGGATTCCCTGAGACATTCCAACCTGGAATGTGCACGGAATGCTCCAAATGGGAACACAGAGCTGAGCCAGGCCGGTGGTTTTGAAAAGAAAGGGGCTCCAAACATCAATGTTCCAAATCCTCGAAAAATCATGGAGTCAGACGAGGATTTGGGTTGGGAGGACCTTTAAAGGTCACCCAGCCCAACTCCCCTGTAGAGAGCAGGGAGATCTTTGATGGATCAGGTGCTCAGTCCAGTTCATCTGTTGAATATTCCGATGTCTGAGAGGATGCTGGGGTGTAAAATGAGGCAAATCAAAATCAGAGCTGGGCCTGATGTGAGCGAGAAAAAAGCAGGAAAAGGAGCAGACATGGCCTGGTGAGGATGGGAAGGGAATGTGTGACTGGGAAGGGACAGGGAGTGATGTGAACGTGGGTCACACCTCCAGCAGGATTCCCTGAGCCATTCCAACCCTGGAATGTGCATGGAATCCTCAAATGGGAACACGGAGCTGAGCCAGGCCAGTGGTTTTGAAAAGAAAGGGGCTCCAAACATCAATGTCCCAAATCCTCGAAAAAATCATGGAATTGCCCACGGATTTGGGTTGGGGGGACCTTTAAAGGTCACCCAGCCCAACTCCCCTGTAGAGAGCAGGGACATCTTTGACGGATCAGGTGCTCAGTCCAGTTCATCCCTTGAATATTCCCAGGGATGGGGCATCAACCCCTGCAGGNGAGTGATGTGAACGTGGGTCACACCTCCAGCAGGATTCCCTGAGCCATTCCAACCTGGAATGTGCACGGAATGCTCCAAATGGGAACACAGAGCTGAGCCAGGCCGGTGGTTTTGAAAAGAAAGGGGCTCCAAACATCAATGTCCCAAATCCTCGAAAAAATCATGGAATTGCCCACGGATTTGGGTTGGGGGGACCTTTAAAGGTCACCCAGCCCAACTCCCCTGTAGAGAGCAGGGACATCTTTGACGGATCAGGTGCTCAGTCCAGTTCATCCCTTGAATATTCCCAGGGATGGGGCATCAACCCCTGCAGGGCAGTGAGGTCACTCTGTGGTCACTTCCAAGATGTGCATCACCTTCTCCTGGGAGGTATCAAGACAAGCCAGATATCCTGCTGTCAATCAAAGCCTGTTGGTGGAGGTGATTTTGATCAGATTTCAGCCTCTTGAGGAATGGATGAGATGAACCTGGGCTTGTGTTTTAAGATATTTTTCTGTATTTGTTCCCAGACGCCACGGGATGTGGAATTTCCTCTGGCCAGTTTGGGGCCTCTGTCCCAGCTGTGCCATCCCCCAGCTCCTTGTGCCCCCCAACCTCCTCCCTCCCCGGGCAGCCTGAGGAGCTCCAAAGTTCTTGTCTTGGTGCCACCACAGCAGCCAGGGAACCATCGCTGTGCTATCAACTTTATTCCCATCCTAAAACCAAGGTGCGGCACCAGAACAGTTTCTAGGAAGAAAATCAACTCTCCCAGTCAAATCCAGGACAGAAAGAGATAATTTTTTACCTTCAGCTGGGATTTACTTCATGCCTCGGTCATGCTTTGAGATGCTTCATAATCTCATGGCCAGAACGTGGCTGTTGCTAAAACAGGCACAACCCTGGCCTAAGTAAAGCCTGGTTTATCTTGGGCTCTGGCTGCCAGCCAGGGAATTTTGTGTCTTTCCAAAAAGGCTGCTTAGTCCTACACCTTTTCTTTTTTTCCCCCCCATTCCCACAAAACCACCGTGGGACACTCCCAGGGGATTTTGGTAACTCCAGAGTTTGCAATGTCTGTTTGGAACCGGAGCTGACAAAGATAGAGGGGGAAAACTCGAGGTCACCCAGACCTGGCTTTCTCCTCATGTTCCGGAGGGTCCAGCAGTGGGAAAGGATTTCATCCAGCCCTGAGAATCTTGTCTTTATTCAGTTATAAAATTTTGGGACCCTGGGAAGTTGATTTTCTGCCATTTTAGCTTGAATATTTCTGCCCAGGTCTGTTAAGATGTTTCTGTGGGTGAATGATTCCACCTCTGATTATGATTAATTAAAAAATAATTAACAATTAATTAGAAAAATCCTATCATTTCCAGCCTATCTACTCTGCTGAAGGCCAAGAGATTTTGTAACTGCTTCCTGCTTCCTTTTGTTACACATTTTGTCATTAATGATGTCATCCTCCTAAATTAAGTGGCAATTCCTTTCCAGGTCACTTCCAAACCCCTTTGGAAAGCCCTCCAAGCTCCTGAGCTCTGAAAGTCTCCCAGGAATTCCAGTAGCAAAGATCTTTACTTGGTGATGGGTCTTTGACAGCTGCTTTTTGTGGCCTCCAGCAAGAGATGAGCTCGAGGCAGAGTTTGCTCTCCTGATCTTCTCCTGGGATAAAAATGCAAATTAAAATAGCCCAGAAAATTTTAGTCAGGGGGAATCTCGAGATTTCCTTTGTTTCCTGAGGAAGGAACAGCTAAATTAACCCTGGCAGTCACTAAATACCCACAGACAACTCCTGGCCATCCCCTCCCCTCTTTCATTACTTTTATCATTAAAAAATTCCATTTGAAAATTCCAGCCCCCACCCCCAGTTTCCAAACAGATTTTCCCTGACTGAAGTTGAAGGCCAAGGTCTCTTATCCCATCCTTAGCGGGCAGGGAGCTCGGTTTATTTTCTTTCTGTGCTACTGTCTCCAGATTAGGGAAGTGGTATCAGGTTTCCCTTCTGTTTATTTTTCCCTGGACTTGGGAAAAAAAAAGGCCGGTCACTGGAAGGGAAAGTCATCAATCCCAGAGGGAAAACACTTTTACTTTTCCTCCTACTGGGATCCCATTCCTCAAAAAATAAACAGATGATGGAGCCCGAAGTCAAAGGGCTTTTTCATCACATCTGAAATTTCCTCAATGAATAAAACTGAGCTTCGTTGGTCTGAGGTTGTGGTCATCAAATGAGATTCCCCAGTCCCAGGCACGTTCTTTCCCTCAGTTTCTTTGGATTGAAAAACGAATAATGAGAACTATTCCAAAGGGACTCTGCACAGAATTGACAATTTTGACATGAAAATGAAGAGGAACAGAAACTGCCTTGAGTTATTTGACAATTTAAATTGATTTTTGGGATAATTTCTTGCTGTGCAACCCAACTAGATTTCACCAACATCCATTTTTTTTTCAATGCAAGAACTCTGAACGTTATTTTTTAATCCCAGAAATCCCCAATATTATTTAACCCTCATACGAATCCTCTCTTCTTCCTGCTCTTCCTTGTTCCGATTCAGAGGCTTTGAAAGATTTTTGCTCACATTTCCTGGGCTGGCAGGGAGCTGATTTCCTCATATCCCAGTGGCATGTTGTCCCAGTACCACGGATCATCTCTTCACTTTTCCAGGCTGCCCTTCCCTCCCTTCTATCCTTGGCTCTTTGCCTGACATTCCCATGCAAATGGATTTGGCCTCCTTCCACCTCTTTTCCTGAGCTCTGCTGGGTCATTTCTCCTTCTTATCCTATTTTTTCATTCCTTCCCTTATAATATTAGGAATGTGCCTACTCTGAAATATGGATTTATCAAATCCAGATTAAAGATGACCTTTGCAAACTGCAAATGTCTTTGAGTCGAATTTGTTTCGCTCACAGGGGGCCCAGATTATCAATAAACCTGAATAAAACCAGAGCAATTTGCTCAAAGGCCAGGCTAAGAATAGATCCTGGGTCTAATTGGATCAGGAATACTTGGAAGGATTGGGTTTTTTATGCTTCATATGGGGTAGGATTAGGTCCAGCTAAAGGCAGGAATTCAGCTCAGGGGTAAAGAGAGCTGAATTTTGGGATTTGCATGTGGATGGCCTGGGGGATTTCACCTGGCCTTCAGCTGCTGCTCCAGTCTGCCCAAAATTCCTTTGTTGTGTAAGTCCTGTGGATATCTGGGAATCCCTGTTCTCCCAAGGGTCCTTTGCTGTGTAAGTCCTATGGATATCTGGGAATCCCTGTTCTTCCAAAAGTCCTTACACAGGTAAGTCCAATGGATATCTGGGAATCCCTGTTCTCCCAAAAGTCCTTTGTTGTGTAAATCCCATGGATATCTGGGAATCCCTGTTCTCCCAAGGGTCCTTTGTTGTGCGAGACCCATGGATGTCTGGGAATCCCTTTCTCCCAAAAGTCCTTTGTTCTGTAAATCCTATGGATATCTGGGAATCCCTGTTCTCCCAAAAGTCCTTTGTTGTGTAAGTCCCATGGATATCTGGGAATCCCTGTTCTCCCAAAAGTCCTTTGTTGTGTAAATCCCATGGATATCTGGGAATCCCTGTTCTCCCAAAAGTCCTTTGTTGTGTAAATCCCATGGATATCTGGGAATCCCTGTTCTCCCAAAAGTCCTTTGTTGTGTAAATCCCATGGATATCTGGGAATCCCTGTTCTCCCAAAAGTCCTTTGTTGTGTAAATCCCATGGATATCTGGGAATCCCTGTTCTCCCAAAAGTCCTTTGTTGTGTAAATCCCATGGATATCTGGGAATCCCTGTTCTCCCAAAAGTCCTTTGTTGTGTAAATCCCATGGATATCTGGGAATCCCTGTTCTCCCAAAAGTCCTTTGTTGTGTAAATCCCATGGATATCTGGGAATCCCTGTTCTCCCAAAAGTCCTTACACAGGTAAATCCTGTGGATATCTAGGAATCCCTGTTCTCCCAAGTGTCCTTTGTTCTGTAAGTCCCATGGATATCTGGGAATCCCTGTTCTCCCAAGGGTCCTTTGCTGTGTAAGTCCTATGGATATCTGGGAATCCCT
>VWZQ01005609.1:23252-38956 GCA_013397015.1 Myiagra hebetior | reverse complement strand
TTCTCCCAAAAGTCCTTTGTTGTGTAAATCCCATGGATATCTGGGAATCCCTGTTCTCCCAAGGGTCCTTTGCTGTGTAAGTCCTGTGGATATCTGGGAATCCCTCAGGCTTCTCACTGGCACTAGGGATCTGCAGCTGCCCAGGGAATCCAGGCTCGGACTGGAGCTCCAAGGAAATCCCAGCTTTGACTCAGTGGCTCAAATGGAGCTGACTTGTGCTGTCACTTTACAGGGAACTGGAAAAGGACTTTTCCCAAGGGTGTGGAGGGAGGAGACAAGGGGAATTGGCCTTAAGCTGTAGGAGAACAGGGATGGATGGGATATTGGGAAGGAATTCCTGGCTGGGAAGATGGGGAGGCCCTGGCACAGGGTGCCCAGAGAAGCTGTGGCTGCCCCTGGATCCCTGGCAGTGTCCAAGGCCAGGTTGGATGGGGCTTGGAGCACCCTGGGATAGTGGAAGGAGTCCCTGCCCATGGCAAGGGGTGGAATGAGATGACTGAAGGTCTCTTTTAAATCAAACCAGTCTGGAATTCCATGATTCCATGGACATTAACACCAACCCTCACACTGATAACCCGGATCTTACCTATTAAAAGAACAAACCACTTAAATTTCTATCTTGACTTCCAGTTATCAACATTTCAGTGGGTGAAAGTCACCTCTGTTCTGTTTTTCCACTGATAATTTTACCTGTATGGAATGAGTGAGAATGAAGAACATCCCAAATATTCCCAGTGGTCCATGATTATGCAGGAAGATTTTCCTGGGATCTGCAGACGAGAAACAAAGATAGGTTTTATAGGGAGAAAAGAGCTCAGGGACCCATTTTAAGTGCATTTGGAATGTGATTTTTCATATTCAAGTCACNAGTTCCTTTTCATGTGGGAGACATCCTGGCCCCAGTTGGATGTTCATTTAATTAAAGGTCATCTTAATCCAATCATCCTTTCTAGTCCTTAAAAAAAAGCAATGAGAGGAAGAAATATAAAACTTAATCCCAAGGGTTCAGATATCCACAATTTCTTCATCCTGGAAGAAGGAGGAGTGGGCAGGGGGCTGAAATACCAGCATTTCACTTTGGGATGGTAGAATTTGGTTGGAGGTTGGAATGGATGATCTTAGAGGACTGATCCAAACTTGCAATTCTATTTTACGTAGGAAAATCAAATCATTTTGTGAAGATTTGCATCCAAAGAACTTGAAAACTTCAGAAAATGGGAATTTACCTAAGGAACAAGTTATGTATTATTATTATTAACCATAAAGGCTGCAGGAGGCAGGTCACAAATCCCACTCTCAGTTTTGATGGAGCCATTCTCTCTCCTGGATAATGCAGTGCTCTGGCCTGGAGAAGAAAAAGTGGGAATTTCTGGGGTAAAGGGGATTTCTGGCAGCTGTGAGGAGGTGGCTGAAGGAATTTGGTTTTCCTTGGACTCACAAGGAGCTTTAATGTGCGAGCTACTTCTCCCAGGGATGTAATGGGAATTTGTGGCAATAAAATGGGGCCTCAGGAGGGCCATTCAGGCTTTATGAGTTTTTGTGGAAAGATTAAAACTCCATCTTACGACCATCCCACTCCTGCTTTTCAATTATCCCACCCTCCTGGGCTGCTTGGACACGTTTTGGGAAGGAATGCTGCAGTGTGGGCAAGGAATCCTTTCGATTTTCCATGGGCCAAAGGGATTCCTTCTCCACCCATCTCCTTCTTCTTCCCTTTCCCTCTGTCCCGATCACTTTTCCTGCTTCCTGACACAAAAACGCGTGCACCCACATGGACTCTGGAATTTCTGTGCAAATTAAAAGTTGTGGATTCCTCATCCCTGGAAGTGTCCAAGACCAGGTTGGACGGGGCTTGGATCACCCTGGGATAGTAGAAGGTGTCCCTGCCCATGGCAGGGGTTGGTGAGATTTAAGGTTCCTTCCAATCCAAACCATTCTGGGATTCTGCGATTTTAAAAATCCTTATTTATTCTGGGAAGAAAAAGAGTTGTTTCGGCACCTTTTACTCCACTCAGGCTCTGTCACTGCTGATAGACCTTCTCTTTCTCCAGACCTTCTCTTTCTCCAGACCTTCTCTCTCTCCAAACTTCCCCTTTCTGTCAAAATCTGGGAGAAAAAAGCCAGAGTTTCTTTCTCCCTCAGTGAAAGCTCTGCAGAACTTCTTCCCTTGTCACATCAGTGAGTTGTCTCCTTCAGCACATGGCACAGAGCTCCTGGTTCATCCTTTCATGTCCGTGAGGCTGCTTTCCCTCTGGCAACAGCCAAATGGATCCCTGGGATGTGGGAATGGGATGCCAACTCCTTAGCTCATGCTACTGGCACCAGAACGTGCCCACGGCACAGAGCTGCTGGTGCCTCTCCACCACAGGAGGGGTTTTTTGGCCAAAACCAAGAGGGAGAGTGATGTTTGACTTCACAACCTCATCAGCCTTTGCTCATCAGTGCACCCCTAAAAACCAACTCCTTTTAATCCAAGGATTCTGCTGGAGCTTCCCACATTGGGCTGCAGTTCCATCAGTTCTCCCACAGTGAGAGATTTGTTTGGTCGAGACTGGGAAGGCTCCAAGGAAAACTTGTAGGATGCAGTGCTGGCAGTTCTGGGATTGGAGTTCTCTGCCTGAGTCTATAGGAAAGGAATATTCTGGGAAAATTCTTCTGTTGAGGCACGAAGCCAAATCCCGACATGACTGTGCATGTGGAAGGTTCACTGGAGCTTTTCCTCCTGATCTTATGTGGTTGAGTGGTAGGAACAGAAATCACACTCTGACATCTAAATTTGTATCAGAGAATGATTTATTGGCCTGGCAGGTCAGAAGGAAGAACAGCAAAAGGTCTCAGGATTTGTCCAGGACCTATGGAAAAAAATTCCTCCTTATGACCAAGCAAAATGACAAAAATTAAATTATTTTATTTAGAGGCCTGGTGTGGCTTAGGATATTCCAAACTGGTGTTCCTTGGCTTGAAATGTTTCCCAGTTTGAAACGAGGAATAAAATTCTGCAAATTTGCTCACTAAATAGCAAATGGAATTTATCCCTGGCTTGCTTCCTACATCATTAAGGAGTAGGGAGAAAAAAAAGCCACAATTTTGCCTTTATTTGTTTTGGCAAATTGCCTGTGAGGTTCTTCACACAATGGATTTGTTTGGTTTACATTTCAGGTGTGGAGGAACCAATTCCTCCCCTTTGTTACCCAAATGCCAAGCCCCAGCCACCCCATCCATGGCTTTCAGGGAATGGCCAGGCTGGCATGACCTCAATCAGCTGGATCTCAAATTCCCCCTTCCCTGGTGTCCCAGCTTTTTCCAGGCCCCCACATTCATGTCCCAAACCAGGCCACCAAGTGGGATCCATGGGATCTCAGCACTGCCAGAGTGTCCCTCTGGACTTCTCCAGCCCTTTCCAGTGAAGGGGGAGAAGAAAACATTTCTCAGGGCTGTCCAAGCTATCCTGGAATGACTTTGGAATTACATTAGTTCTGATAGATCCTACCTGATGGCGGGATCCTTCAGACCTTTCATGGAATCATGGAATGGCTTGGATTGGAAGGGACTTAGAGGTCATTTAGTTCCACTCCTGCCGTGGGCAGGAACACCTCAACACTATCCCAGGGTGATCCAAGCCCCATCCAACTTGGCCTTGGGCACTTCCAGGGATCCAGGGGCAGCCGCAGCTTCTCTGGGAATTCCAGCCCAGCCCCTCCCCACCTTCCCAGCCAGGAATTCCTTCCCAAGGTCCCATCCATCCCTGCCCTCTGGCAGTGGGAAGCCATTCCCTGTGTCCTGTCCCTCCAGGCCTTGTCCCCAGTCCCTCTCCAGCTCTCCCAGAGCCCCTTTAGACCCTGGAAGGAGCTCTGAGCTCTCCCTGGAGCCTTCCCTCCTCCAGGTCTCCCAAAGCTTCCATGTCACATTCATACTCATTTGGGTGTCTTGGAGTTGATTTTGCTCCAAACCAGATCCCAAATTTCAGGCAATTAGAGCTGCATTGACTCTTACTGCCATGAGGAGATTCCTACATGTTGAACCTAAATTTAGGAGACTCAGTGAACTGGACACCACCCTGAAATCCTGGGAGATAAATCCTCTTCCTCGGAGGCTGAGCCCAGGTACCAGCAGAGGGTTTGATTTACACCCCCCACACCTCCAGCTCCAGCCCCTGAGCTGAGGGCAGATGAAACATTTGCAAAGAAGGAATTTCGAGCCCGATTTCTCTGCACACCTCCAGGAACCTCGAGCCAAGTGAGACGTTTGTGGGCTCTGACACATCTGCACAGTTGTGCCAGATGTGACACCACAACTGCAAGGGGCCAGTGCCTTGCTGGAGCTGCAGCTGGGGGCAAAAAAGGATCATTCCAGACAGCTCAAATTCCAGCAGACACTCGTGCTTAAACAGCTGGATGAGCCCCTGGGTACCTCTGAGGGGGGAAGATGAGCTGCTGTCCAAAGGGATGATCCGCCTGCATAAACATCCAGTATTCCTGGAGGTGCCCTGGGGCTGCAGGACATCTGGCAGGTGGAGGACACGGAGATGATCCGGGCCTTTCCTGGAGCAAACCCTCATGGCTGAGGCAGGGATGTACCCAAAGTGCTGTTAAAACCTCGTGTTTGCATGACTGAGCCCTTCCCAAATATCCATGTGCAAAGATATTCCTGGGAGATCAGCTCCAGTGATCCATGTTTGAGCTGGGTACTCTGCACAAATCCAGGTTCTTTATCTTCACCTCTGGGAAGTTTTACCTCGAGCCCCAACAGATGAGAAATGGCTGCAGATGTTGTTTCAGGTTGTTTATTTCTCCTTATCTCTGCCAGCTCTCAGCTCCGGCCGCACATCTGATGCAGCCGAGTCCGAGCGGGCACTGCCCAGTCCTGGGCTGTCCCGGCCTTTCTGTGCCCTTTCCATCATCCAAACATTCTTCACAACGGATTTATTAGTTACTGTTCTGTACCAATTCATTTGCACCTATTCTAGACACGGAATTTCTACCTCTTTTTCATTCTACCAATCATTTTGTGCCACCACCACCAGAGAAGATGGAGGAGAAGGAGGAGAAGAGGAAGAAGAGGGCAACGCCCAAAATCCTTCATCTTAAACCCTTCATCCTCATATTAAAAACCCTAAAATCTACTTTTTTACCTTGTAAAATACTAAACCACTACTCATTTTCACACTCTGGTGGCTTGCAATGATTCTGGCAGTGTTGGTAACTTTTCCCATGGGCTGAGGTCAAAGCCGGTGCCATTCTGGGCTTCTTGCCAGGGGCTGGGACCCCCTTGCTGGGGCTCCTGACCCCCCAGGGCAGCCCGAGGTGTGCCCTGAGCTCCCAGGGCAGCCAGAGCCCTGCCTTGGGTTCCAACAGGAACAGAGTTGTCCCTTCCCTCCAGCCCCGTGGCTGCAATGACCCCCACACCTCCCAGAACACCCCACAGTCCCTGCGCTGCTCCTACAGGAAGTTTAGGGAAGCACCTCCGGCACTTTGGGAACCACTGTTTGAAAGGAAGGGGTTTTATCCATAAAGGTTCATCCCTTTGTGGATAAAATCATGCAAAGTTTGATGCTTCCCATGGAGAACAGAAGAAAGTGAAAGATTATTCCTGTGCAATCCAAGGTTGAGACATCCCAGTTGATGGGATCAGATGGGGACTGATGGGAAGTTGTTTCTGACATCCTAACTTCCCTTATTTGTAAAGATTTACCTCATTTTTTTTTCCCCTTGCTGGGTTGTGATGGATTCAGAGGTCACAGAGGTTTTGCTGACCACAGAAAATGTCTCATTTTCATTCCAGAAAGATTGTCATCCCCTGCCCACTTCTGTCTGGAATTAATTCCCTCATTTTCCCTTATCTATCTCTCCTAAGGTGCACTTGGAGCTCAGGAATCAGGTGAGGACACAGGGATGGAGCAGGGACAGCAGCACATTACAGCAGGTAGGACACAGATAATTCCCAAAGACCTGATGGATCCATAAAAGAAGCCTTTGGCTTTGGGAGCAGGAATTTATTTGTCCCCCCGTGGTTTTGGCTGCGAAGAGAAGTGGAATTGGAGATGGAAGTTGGCTTTTACCATTGGTATGTTTTGTAATTCCCTACCAGACGACAGAGGGGGACTTTTTAAATTATTATTCCTTTATTTTCTATTTCTTTTCCCGTACAGTGGCGAAAGTTACTGTTTTAAGCCTTCTGCAACACTCAGGGAGCTCCCTCCCTCCTTTAATTTTTGTCTCTCCCCCTCTGTCTGGCTCTGTATAATTCTGTACAACCACATTCCTTGTCAGCCACATTCCACTTGCTTCCAATTCTGTGTTTTGGTGGCATCTGGGACAACCCAAATATTTCGATTGATATAGGAAAAAAAAAAAAGACTGGACCTTCTGCTGCCCTGATTTTTAGCTATAATTAATCTCTAGCTGATCTTCAGAACTGACTCATGTGGAAATTTAAATAGATTTGGTCAAAGGGCCAAAACTGGGATATTTGTAGTTCCTGATCTTCCTTGAGTGGGAGGAGCTTGGAGCAACCTGGGATAAGGGAAGGTGTCCCTGCCCATGGTAGGGGGTGGGATGAGCTTTAAGGTCCTTTCCAACCCAAATCGGTTATAAAATGTGGTTATAAAATCGTTCTGATTCTATGATTTATATTTCCTTCTTGGAAGAAGATAAAAACCAGGCACAGATGCACAGGGAGAAGAATTAGAATTAGAATTAGAATTAGAATTAGAATTAGAAAACACAGAACTCTGTGTTTTCCCCCTGCACTTCTGAGCCAAGACTCAATTTCTTGTTGAGAATCTGTGACTCAAATAAGTTACTTGGCTTAAAACAAATGAAATCCCAAAGATTCCATCGTAAAAAGTAGAAAATTATACACATTAAAGCCAAATTCTTGGCCTGAAAATCTTTGCCCCAAATACGCCCAAACTAAGGCGCAAAATCCTGATTGGAAAACCCTAAAGAGAGGCCCTATACCCTACATACAGCACCAGGTGATTGGATTTAGGGATTCTTCCATCCCAGCCTTCCATGCCCTGAGCTATTTTAGCCCGTAATTATTAAGATTAGCTCCGTTCATGGTGTTCCCATTTTATTATATGTATATATGTATTATTATATGTAAATAATTTAACACAATAATGAAGTTGTGTCTGCTCCTGGCATAGGAAAACCTAAAATCTGGACAGAACCCCTCAATTTGAAAACAAGAAAATAAGGCAGGAAGAATAATGAAAGCTGCAAATTCCCAAGTCCAACTAGGATGACCACAGAACGGGCAGAACCATGGATCACAGAGTCATGGAACACTTAGCCTTGGAAGGGACCTTGAATATTCCCAGGAATGGGGCACCCACCAGCTCTCTGGGCAATCTGTGCCAGAGTTTCACCACCCTCATCATAAAAAAAAAAAAATCCACTTAAAGTTAATTTAAATCCATGTTTTTTTAGTTTAAAACCATCACTCCTTGTCCCATTGCTCCCTTTTTTCTTTGGACTCCCTTTAAACACTGAAAGGCAGAAATGAGGTCTCCTTAGAGACTTCTCCAGGCTGAACAATCCCAATTTCCTCAGCCTTTCCTCATAGGAGAGTTGTTCCATCCCTCTGATCCCTCTCTGGATCAGTTTCCAAGTCCCTGCATCCCTGTCTGAAAGGATAAACAGGAAAGAATGAAGCACCTCCAACACTCAGGGATGGATGTGTGGCACTGAATATTTCTATCGAAGCAAAAGAATCACCTCCAAAAGAATATTCCTTGGATCTGCTTTAATTCAGCCACAGAACTGTGACTGCCTCGTTTTTCCACCGTTTTCACCTGTAAATCCCGGGGAATAAATTCTCATGGAGTGAGAAAAGGGAGGAGAGGCAGCAGAACAAAGGGCACCTCTGCACCTTGGGGCTGTATTTGATGGATCTCCAGCTGCCACCACCCGATGTCACCCTGGGGGTCGATCCTGGGACAGGAGACACAGGAAATGAGCAGCAGGATTTGTGCATCCCCTCCCTGGCTTCCCACGGAGTAGTTCCCAATCTGCAAAGGTGCAGCAGCTCCGTAAGGGACAAACTTTTGGCTTTGTCTCCTGGGAAAATGAGTTTCCTTCTGCCTGACCCCTCCCAGAGCCATTGAATATTCCATTTCAGGAACTCTTGTGGTGATTTAGGGAGCTGGGAAAGGGGATTGTTCGGGGCTGCCCAGTGGAACAGGCACACGGTGCTTCCCAGAGATGGAACGATAAAACTTGGGCAGCACAGAGCTCGAGTTTTCTGTTCTGTTTGCGTTATTAGGGTGGATTCCAATTAACAGGTCCCCCAGTAAATGTCACCTCCCTCACCTGGCAAGATTTCCTGGGAACAGGCTGGGTGCAAGTCATTTCATTGCCTTGAAACAATGGATAAACAGCACAACTAATCCAGGGAAAGGGCACTAGAGGGGATGGATTAACGGGCTGAGCACCAGATTGAAACTGTGCAGCCTCCCTGGAACCACAGCACAGAACTGAAGTGCTCTCATCAGTCCCATTTCCTTTTTTTCCTTTTTATTCCATCTCTTTTCCTTCCTCCAAGGGTTAAATCCAAGGATTATTAGCATCCTATAAAACCCTGGGCTGCTTTACAATCCCAACTCCCGCTTGCTCCGGATGGACCTTGAACAGCACATCTCCCACAAATGGGAATTCACCCTGCTGTCCTTGGACGTGCCTCTCCTCCCTTCCCATTGTTGTGGCCGGGCCAGGCTGGATTCCAGCCCCCATGGACGTGACCTTTGGAGGTGTCGTTTGCGGAGTGCTTTGGGATCACGAGGGATGAAGGGAAACGCCAACCCTTTATTATTAGCGGCTGTGAAAGGACTGCAGGGAACAGGTGGGAATTGGGGCTGGCTTAGCTAAGACTTCCTGCTGGGCTGCCTTGGTCACCTCTGCCCGGCCTCTGCCACGGCTCCCAAAGCCCGGCCTTACCTCCGCAAATACTTCCCCGCTTCCCACAAGGTCTATTTTTAAAGGCATTATTGAAATGGAATGAAAGCCGAAGAATTCTCTGGGGATCAGCAGATGCAAAGTGGGAAATGCCACTTTTTCAGCCGGGCATTTGGAGATTCCTGATGTCCCAAGGATCACCTGGAAGGGCTCTGGGCAAGATAAGTCAGGCCCACATTCTTCACTGTTTTAAACCAGATTTTTTAAGAAAAACACCACAAAGGTCAAACTGAAACTGAGTGAGGGTTTTAGGGGTTAAAAAACGAATCCAAGGGGTCGGTGTCCCACTGTAAATTCAGCTACAAAAATCACATCAGGATATCTGGAATATCCAAACATGCTGGGATGAATCACATCAGAATATTCCGAGTTGGAAGGAATCCAGAAGGATCATCGAGTCCGAATTTAATGAATGGTCCAGACAGGGATCTATCCCTTGGTGCTATCAGTTTTCCATCTTGTTACAAATATCCTGTGTGATCTCAAGCAACATTCCCGCCTTTTTGCCTGTAAATAACATTTTTCCTGCTTTTTTTCCATGAGAATGAGGGTTAAACTCTCACTCCATCTGTGGTATGATGCCATTATTAATTGCTTCATTAATAAAAGGTAATAATACCTACTAATAACTCTGGGAGAGTTCTGATTCTTGGTTTTTTGGGGTTTTTTTTTCCCCTTTAAGCAGTTGGAGAGCTCTGTTGGGACTCCATCGCTCCCTCCTGCCCTCCGCTGCCGGTAATTACAGCCTGATACCATCGGTGTCAAGTGACAGGCACCGGGAAACAATTCCAGGAACAACCTTGGGACTGCTGAGAGCAGCAGCGATTCGTTCCCAGGGGTTGTCCCATGGGAGCCAAGAGATGAGGGAAAACAAAAAAAAAAAAAGGAGATTTTTGCAGGTTGAGCCAAACAGGAGCTGGAATTTTTTGATGGATGCAGGTATTTTCCTTGTGGCAATTCTTCATGCTCCCGAAAAAATGGGAAAAGTGATGGCTTCAGATGCCAAAAATTGTCTTTTCCAGGAGCTCCAAGAGGTTTTCTGCTTATCCCAGAATCCTGAAAAAATGGGAAGAGTGATGGTTCCAGATGCCAAAAATTGTCTTTTCCAGGAGCTCCAAGAGGTTTTCTGCTTATCCCAGAATCCTGACTTGGCTTTTCTGAGGGATTTATTCCCATCTGTGCTCAGGCTCTCTCCTGCTTCTCCCCCACCCAGCACACACCTGGGTTTTTCTATTTTAGTCCTTGTTTGATGCAGACACTTCCAAAAAAAAAGAATAAAAAAGAGGATATTCCTGAGCAGAATTCCAGCTGATGGAAATAGCTCTGGACAGGGCACAAATTAGGGCTCACTGAGGGTTTCCACACCCTCTGGAATGAGGATGGATGAACCAGCTGGTTCAGGTGTTATCAGACAAGTATCAGCAATCAAATCCTTTTATTTTTTTTGTTTTGGTGGCTCAACCCAAATCAAAAATGGGATTGGTCAAAATCCTGGTACAACAAGGATGGGATAAGCCTTTTAATCAGATAAATGTTCCTTCTCCCACCATCACTTTCAGAATAAAAATTGATTTTATTTTTTTCTAAAAGTTTTGCTGTAATTCCTGCTCAATATTCCCAGCTGCACCTAATTCCCAAAAATTTCCTCCATGTTAGGTCTGAGAAAAACCTAATTATGGAAGTGTTCTCTTCTTGATCCTGGTGTAATAAAAATAAACACCTGATTGAGAGAGAAAATTAATTACTAAATTGATGAACAATTAATGACTAAATTAAATTTTAGATCAAGTCACTGCTAGAGAAAGAAATGGAGGGAGTGAAGAGTTAAAAAGTAAACAGAAGAAACTACAAAAAATCATCACTTTGGACAGAGGATTAAGGATCAAAAAAATACAGGGAAGAACTGGGATTTACAAGGAAAGGAGCTACTTGAGCTCAGAAATTCATCAGTAAAACTCAGGTTTAGTATTGTTATAAAATCCTGTTAATGATGACACCAAAAAAGAAGGAATAATGCAGCCCATGATGACAAAATGTGTTAAATTTTAATCAGATTCATTAAATAATATTTAATATTCATTAAATAACGTCACCATTTCATTGGCTACACAACTGTTCTAGAGCAAGACTCAAATCCTGTTGGAATCAGTGGGAAGACTCCTAAAATTTTCAGATGACTCTGGAACAAGGCTTGTGTTTATTTAATTAATAAACACGGGATTAATTGGCCAGATCAATAAATGTATATTTTATAATTTTATGTAAATATAGGACCTTTAGTGCCAAGGTCCTGCTTTAAAGTTGATAAACAGCCCCTTTTTTCCAGTGGTTTATGGAATTTCAGATAAGGAGCTACTTGACTTGAAATATTATTAATTGCCAGTGCTACCTAAACTCTTCTTTCTGGTGAAATCCTGTCTGGAATGAGATGTCTGGGGATGGAAAACTTCAGGGAATGCTCACAAATCCAACAGGCAAAGGTCTTCTCCTGCCTGCAGCGTTTACAGCTGGGATCTCGCTCCCAAAAAGAGAAAATGTGCTGTGGTCACCATCCAGAGGAAAAACAAACCCTGTACATTCCATAAATAAAAAAAAAATCACAGGCAAGGATGCAACCAAAAATTCCAGATGTCCATGACAGGCTGAAATCTATGGATGTGATTCTTAAGATCAAGGGTTGATCTGGGCTCTAAGCTGGTTTTAAGTTGAGTTTGTTTCCTTGGAATTGTGACAGCTCCATGAATAATCCCTGGATGTCGGCACAGGCTGGGGTCTTCAGAGGCTCCGTTGTAAAAATACATCCAGGAAAAGATGGAAAATGGAAGCACTGGATGTGGGAAGAGCTATGTGGGCTTCCTGACAGGATTGTTTGCACATTCCTGTACAAACTGGGGGATATTTCCAGGTAAATGGTAAATTCCAACTCCCCTTTAGGGCATCATCCTCCTTTTGCTATGGAACCATTCTGAAATGATGGGAATTTTTTGGGATAAATCAACAATTCTGGAATACCACATGAGGTAACAAAGCAAAAGTTGGATTTCTCAGGGATGTAAGGATGGTTCTGTTTAATCCAGATTTATTTAGGTCAAAGGTTGAACTTGATGATCCCAAAACCTCAACAATTCTACGTCCATGATTTTGGATGCTGTTTTCAGACAGGAAGAAAACAGGAGATCAGATGATTCCAGAAGATTTTAACCGAATTAATTAGAGCTGGTGTGACCTTGGGCAAGGAGCAAACCTGGGAGCAGATCCCAGAAGAAAACTGGGATTTAGGTTGGAATTTGGTCCGACCACTCAATTTGTCTTCCAGATGTGCCACAGGGTTTAGGCACAGTTTTAGAAGTGCTGAAGATGAGATTTCCTTGGAATTAAAGCTCTGTGGGCGCCCATGGAAATGGCCAAGAATCCCAAACCCCAGTTCAGCAATTCTTCCATGGATCTCATCTTGTTCCTTCAGCTCCAAAGGGACTGAAACAAAATTCCCTGAATTTTCCTAGACCTCATAATGACAAACTAAACCATTCCAGTGGGAGAAGTAGCATCTCCAGGAAATGGGGTGGATTCATGGAGTGGATTCATCCCATATTCCATTTTTAAGTGTTGAAGTCCCAGCGAATCCCAGTTTAGAAGGGAAGAGTCTGATTCCAGCATATTCACCTTTTTTTTCCTTCTTTTCCAGACTCCAGGGACAGGGATTTGATCCTGGCATGTCCTGGCTCTGAAGCCCTGACTCAGAAGTTCATCCTTCCTTCAGTGAGTGTTGATTTTGTAAGATGTCTGTGGTGACACTTTGGAGGAGTGACAAAGTTTTACATGAGGGCTCAGTTTTTCCCTCTGTGTGTTCCCACTTTTATCTGATTGGAAAAAAGCTAAAATCTCACAGGGATTTTATTTATTTCTCACTGTTACTGGGTTCTCCTGTGGTTTTGGCACCTGATTTTTAACCAGTTTTCTTCCTACTTCTTGAAGTTTTATTTTAGAATAAAAAAAAGGATCATGATTTAAATTTTTTTTCCACTTAAATGTTGAAAATTGCCCTGATTTTTAATCTCCTTTCCCGATCTTAATTTAGGAAACAGCTTAAAGTATAAATTAAACAGCAGCAATTCCATTTTGGACTCTGCCAACTTAGCTGGCAGCTGGGTTGGTTTTGTGATCCCTCGTTTCTTATTCCTACAGCTGAAGTCATACAGTGCTTTCATGGATTTATCCTGATTTAGGGCCACTGTGGACGGAATCTATTTCATCCCAGAATCAGAAATCACCTGAAATAGGATTATTTGGATGTACAGCAAATCCATGTTCTGGGAGGACTGGGAGTGATTCTCTTCCATGATGCGATCCCTGTTCACTCACCTGGGCAGGGATTTTGGGAGTGATAGGGAAGACGTGCGCTGATGTCTTCCCAAACAATTCCATGGCTGAGGGGATGGGTGTGAACGGCTCTGAAATGGGGCTCAGTGTCTGTCCCCACTTCCANGCAGCCATCCCAAACCACCTGCCACATATTCCCCCTTAAACCTGTCCTTTTACCCCAAGTTCACAAACTCAGCCTTTTGTGGCTGTTTCAGGAGTCAAAATGTCGGGGCTCTGGAACAAACTCATGGCTGGAAATTAATAGGGACATTAAGCCATTTCAAAGATGTTAACAGCCATCTCCTCACCCATGGAATTGTTTGGAAAGACATTTTCCCTATCAAAATACAAAACCTCCAAAACCTCGAGAGAGAAAACCCCCAGTGGCCTCTCTCCTTTTATTCAAATAAAGTTGCAGGGCTCTTCTCTCTCCCTTATGGACACTTTTCCCAGTGGGATTTCCAGCACAGGAGGATTTCACTTGGAAAACCCAGGAAAGGGGATGAGGTTTTCAGGAGGGACCACACCTGCCCAAACTTGATTCCCACTGGAAAAGTTTCCTGCTGGATCACTGAGGACAAGGAAAAACTGGCAGCAGCCCCTGGATTTAATTGTGCACACAGCAGCTGCACCTCCGGCTGCTTGGTGCAATTTTGGGCAGGTTAAGGTCACAAAAGTTGATATTTTGCAGTAGATTGGATAAAATGAAAGGAAAATGATCCCTCAGAGTGGGGTGTGAGAATAGAACAGTAAAATTAAGTTTAAAAGTGAGATAACGCATTTATTCCTTGGATTTCATTATTTTTTTCCATTTGATGTCAAGGCCAGGTTGGACAGGGCTTGGAGCAGCCAGGGAAGGTGTCCTCGCCCACGGCAGAGCTTGGAATGAGATGATCTTGAAGGTCCCTTCCAACCCAACCCATTCCATGATTCCATGTGCTCCAAAACACCTCGTTTGGCCCTCAGGGACCTCCTGAGCAGGACAAAGTCTCCTTTAGGTCCGGCTTCGTGTCCTCCAAGCCAGAGCAGATGTTGGGGAGATCTCGGGCCATCCAAGCTGGCAGTCGGTTAAAGCAGGAAATTACATCCTCACTTTTGGATGATCCTCGGATGCGGGAGTTGGGTTCTCCACACAAATCCAGGTTCTTATCTTCACCTCTGGGGAGCTTTACCTCGAGCCCCAACAGATGAGAAACGGCTGCAGATGTTGTTTCAGGTTGTTGATTTCTCCTTATCTCTGCCAGCTCTCAGCTCCGGCCGCACATCTGATGCAGCCGAGTCCGAGCGGGCACTGCCCAGTCCTGGGCTGTCCCGGCCTTTTTGTGCCCTTTCCATCATCCAACCATTCTTCACAACGGATTTATTAGTTACTGTTCTGTACCAATTCATTTGCACCTATTCCAGACACAGAATTTCCACCTCTTTTTCATTCTACCAATCATTTTGTGCCACCACCACCAGAGAAGATGGAGGAGAAGGAGAAGGAGAAGGAGAAGGAGAAGGAGAAGGAGGAGAAGGAGAAGGAGAAGGAGAAGGAGAAGGAGAAGGAGAAGAAGAGGAAGAGGAAGAACAGGGCAACGCCCAAAATCCTCCATCTTAAACCCTTCGTCCTCATATTAAGAACCCTAAAATCTCCTTTTTTACCTTGTAAAACACTAAACCACTACTCATTTTCACACTCTGGTGGCTTGCAATGATTCTGGCAGTGTTGGTAACTTTTCCCATGGGCTGAGGTCAAAGCCGGTGCCATTCTGGGCTTCTTGCCAGGGGCTGGGACCCCCTTGCTGGGGCTCCTGACCCCCCAGGGCAGCCCGAGGTGTGCCCTGAGCTCCCAGGGCAGCCAGAGACGTGCCTTGGGTTCCAACACTCGGATCTCACTGGCTTTGCTGGATGATCTCCTGTGATTTATGTGGAGAGCTGAGATTCCTCCTGACAAGTGGACGCCTCCTTTTCCGTGGCTGTGAGGTGAATTTTTCCCATGGAAACACGGGAATGAACCGTTTCTGCTGGAAGCTCACAGATCATCTCCTCAGGGTTTAATCCTGCCCATATTTCACGCAGAACAGGATGTGGAGGTGGATGTGGATTCCCAAAAGTAACTTGGAGTTGTGGCATCACACGTAGGAAAGAGCCAAGAGATGTCAGAAATGGAACCAAACAATCCCTGGGATTAATATCAGACTTCTCAGAAAACAGAGATTTGAGTCAAGACCGGCCTTGGATTCTTTAGGCTGACTTTGTTCAAAGCACATGTTGGGGAAAATAAAAATGGAAATGAAATAAAGTGAAAATAAAAATAGAGGTGAAAATAAAAAATAAAATTAAAAAAAAAAGAAAATAAAAATGAAAAACTAAAAAATAAAGATGAAGAAATAAATAAAAATA
>VWZQ01005609.1:7370-23231 GCA_013397015.1 Myiagra hebetior | reverse complement strand
AAATAAAAATAAAAATAAAAATAAAAATATAGATAAATTAAAATCAAAATGAAAACTAAAAAATAAAAATAAAAACTAAATAATAAAAATGAAAATTGAAAGAAATACTAAAAATGAAAAATTGAAAAATGAAAAAAAAAAGTGAAAAAATAAAAAGAAAAATTAAAAAGAAGATTTAAAAAAAGAAAATAAGAATTAAAAGAAAAATTCTCAGATATTGGGAGATACTCAAGTTTAGAAAACCGAGCTGAGATCTTTGGGATTTGCTTGTGGCAAGGCAGGAAATCGGTGTTGGAATAAAGCTTGGAGTGTGATTTCCTGAGCCTCCATCTACTCATCCTTTCCTTCTACAGAGCAAATCACTTTGGAAGGGTTGGATCACAATGGGACAAAAAGAGCCCTTGGAAAATGAAAAATAAAGGAACAGAAATGGAATTGTCAGAGTCTAAGATAAAAAATCAGAGCATTCCTAAGGCATCAACATCTTAAAATCAAGATTTCATTTCCTTTTTTTGTGTTCTACTCATGCCATAAATTTGGAAATTCAGGGAAATGGAGAAAAAGCTGCTCTGAGTAGCAGGTTCTGTGCCCATGGCAAAGGGTTGGAATAAAAGGATCTTTAAGGACTTTTCCAACTCAAACCATTCCATGATCCTAAAAATTATTAATAATTGCTGTGTGTGCTTTAAATATCACCCTTTTCCCTTTTTCCATGTGTGGAAATCCAGGGATTCACAGCAACAGGAATTGGGCTGACTGGTTCCTAACCAATGAAGCTCGAAAAGTCCTCCAGTTTCTATTTATTTATCCATTTAATTTTTTATTTTATTTATTTAAAATTATAATTTATTTATTTAAAGAAAAAATGTTCAGTCTCTGAAACATTCATGGGCAGAAATTCATCTCCAGTATCTTAAATATTCTTAACGTGAACTTTAATTTATTGCACATCTATTTCAAAATTAATAATTGTACTCATCTGCTTCTTTTAGCTGCTCTAAAATCAGATTAATTAATTCTGAAAGAGATAAAAAAGCAGAACAAGGGACAATTGGGGCAGCCAATTCAAAATCCTTCTTTGTTTCTCCCTCAAAACCAAATGTTGGACATCGGAATTAAAAATCTACTTTCATCATTAGGAGGGGATTGAACATTGAAGAGTTTTCATGTGAGAGAAGAAATAAATCTCATTAAATTACATCATTAATGAAATATGCTTGAAATAATTATTAATGTTGCACTCCCATAATGTGAATTTGGTGTTTGAAATCCCAAAAAATGGTGAGAGAAGCCAAAAACTCATTGTCATTGAAAATCGACCCAAGATTTCACTCCTTTGGAATTCCTTTGGAATTCCTTTAGAATTCCAACTCGATTTGGGGTAAAAAACCATTTTAAAGAATTCTATTTTTTAACCTCACTTGAAAAAGTTTGATTTTATTTGAAAAACTTCCATTTCCATTGATTGACATTTAGAGATTTAAATTAAAATGGATGAAAAAATATATTAATAGATCAAAATATATCATTGAAATGAGATGTAATTACTGTCCGAATAGACACAACAAAGTCAAATTTTATCCAAATTTTAGGGAGAAAAAGGTGACTTTTTTCTTCTATTTTTTTTTTTTTTTTTAATATTTGAGATTTTTTAAATCCATGAAGGAGAGAATCCCAACTTTGTAGCCTTTGAAGAGGTTGTGGGATCATTCCCACTCCAATCTCTTGCTTGAGCTGAGAAAATTTTGAGCTTCCCTTGAATTCCCAGAGTGTGGATTTTGATCCAGCTCTGAATTTGGATGGGTTGGAATCATAAAACAGCTTTAATTAACAAGAACGTGGGCGTCAGATCCCAGCTCCTGTTGCTGGGATAGGATGAGGAATATGGACCCATGGAATTTCTCTGGTTCCTTTTTTTGGGATGCAGAGCAGAGCCAGAGAGTTTCCCACCAGGAATTTCCTGGGTTGGGATGGAAGAGCTTTAGATTTATGGACATAAGATTATCCCATTTGTTTTTAGGGCTAGAAATTGGCTCTTCCCTGTTTTATTTTTTATTTATCTATGTAAATTTTGAGTCTGAGCTTCAGGTAGGGAGTGCAGGGAGGGAATCTCATGGCTGAGAGAATTCCATGGATTTACCTGTGGCAGGGTCACTCATTCCTGTGCCATTTTTCTGTGTAAAAGCCAGGATTTTAGCACATGGACTTTGGTTCTTTTTCACCTTCACGGGATTTTAATTTCAATTTCAATTTGGTTTTCTCAGCTTCATTTGAAATGCTTGAAACTCAAACACAGCTGTAAATTTTTCCAAGGAAATCCAAGCCCAGTCTCCCGATTGATTCCAGTCTCTCACAGCTGCAGTGCTTTATTTTTCCTTTCTCCCAGCAGAGAAGCAAATTAAATTGGAAAAAATTAATTGGGAAAATTAAATAGAAAAATTGTTTTCCGTTTCCTTCTTCCTCCATGAACTTCCCGCCTCAGGTTGGATTATCCCTCAGGGAGAGAGGATGAGGACAGGAGGCACCATTCCATGAGGAGTCCTGGGAGATGCAGCAATTCCAAAACATCTTCCTGAGGTTCACTTCCTTCCTTGCTTCCTCTTATTTTGGAGAGTGTGGGGATTTCATAGGAATTTGACTCCTCAGTGCTGTATTTCTCAACACTCTTACATTGACTTGTGAAGTGCTGGGTAATTCCAAGCCTAAATCCAGAATTGCTTCCTAAAAACCTCCATGTCAAGAGGATCAAACACAAAAAAAAAAAAAAAAAAAAAAAATTTAAGGGAGCATATTTTTCAACACTTATAAATGGTTTTATTAAGTGTCTCCTCAATAAATGGTTTTATTAAGTGTCTCCTCACCCTGAGTAGGATTGTTCCCACCTGCTTTCCTTATTTCAGGGATTTTCCCTGATTTCCCCACCAATCAGCTCTGTGGGATGCACTGAGGGTGAGGGAACACGTTCATCCCAGCAATCCACAGCATTCCATGCCAAGATGCTTTGGGATTGTTAATTAACTAAGGTTCATGACACTGGTCGTGCCATAAATCAGCCTCTCTTGCTGGGAGAGGCCCTTTAAATCCTCTTGAGTCCTTGCAAGGAACTCGATAGACAGAGGAGGCAAACTTGCAGTAATTGCTTCTTCAGAGAGTTGTTTATTTTAGTGTTATCAGCTACCGGCGTAGAGAAGACACAGCAGAGCAGAACATGGCAAGAGAAGGTGAGAAAATGGCTGCTTATCAAAATTCCACAGCCTTTTTATAGGTAAATTATCCAATAGAAAATTGAAAGGACAGATATTTTTACTTTTCCTCCAATGTTCAGTAAATCACTCTGACACGCAGGCCGGGACTGCGGAATTTTTCATCCAATCATCCTAAACTACTTTTGCTGCAAAATATGGGGGACTAGAAGAAGAAAGACAGTGGTTAAAAACTACAAGGTCTCTTCCATCTTGGAACTTTTACTATTTATCTATTTATTACATTAACAATCCTAAAACTTCTAAATTCTTCACCCTGTGACATCCTCACATCACATTCTATCACCTAGCTCACATCTGGGTAGATTTTAATTCCTCCCAGAGAGTAGGGAGTTTTCTCCATGGATAAAGGTCAAAAACCACGTTGTTCAGGGGGATTTTTATCTTCATAACAGGCAGGGAAATATTCCCTGCACTCTGCATTCCCACAGGTTCACATTACTCCAGGTGAGCACTGGGATTTTCCTCGCTGGAGAATCCAAGGGAAGGGGTGAAATGATTCCCTCAAGGCAACCTCACCCAAGAACCGCTGCCAAAATACGGAGCTGGATTGGGATAAGCCAAGTGCAAGAGTCCAAAGGGGTTTTTTCCATGGCAAGACAACTCCTGGGTATTTATCAGTGTGGGAGCCCAATCCCAGAGGTTATTTGGGCTGGGAATGGTGTCTTTGATACCAACAGAGCTGGTCTGAGATATCTTCATGGAAAATCCATATTTCCTTTCCAAGGAATACTCCAGAGGCGGCTGCATTCCAAGCAGGAGCCGAGGAAAGGAAACCTCTTGGCGTGGGACAAACTCCAACAAGTCTCTTGCAGAGCAGCAGTGAAGGCTGTGTTATCTCCTGTCTCTGCATCCAGCATTCCAGAAATATCCTAAAAGATAAATCCCATATATCCCTAAATTCAATTCTCTATTGGGAATCCACCAGGCAGAGGAATGGGGTGAGGAGAAATTTAAATTTTACAGCAATTTTGCAGGAAGCTTCAATTTTATGGCAACGATATCCACATGTAGAAAGTAAAAGATTCCCAGAGAATTTGGGAATACTGAGGAGGAGCTGCAGGTTTGGTTAAGGGAACCTGTGGGTTTGTTAAGGGGATATTTAAGGTATTTTTCCCAGTGTTTTATCCTGAGATTTTGGGGATTGACCTCAACTTATACTTCCTTCTCCAACCTCCTTAAGATTTATGGATATCCCTGCCACTTCCAGAGCCATATCCAGATGTGATGGCAGCCATCCTTCTGTTTTTCTGGCACAATCCCACTCCTGATCTTTCTCTTCCACTCCTTATCCTGTCACCATTTGTTTATCCCACCTTTAGAAAGTGGGAGAAAAAAATTTGGAATTTTTTCCTTTTTTTTTCCCCCCACCAAGGCCAGCTCCAGGAACAGATCTGGTAATATCTGGAATTTACCTCCCTCTTCCCTTTCTAGATTCCCAACCCCATCCCTGATGCCAGGCAGAGAAGATTTTCGTGGATAACTTGCCCAACTGGACACGTGCAATGTGTTTTTCAGGAAGTCCCTTCCCTCCTGCCAGCTCTGAGTCATTGGCAAGGAGCAATCCTGTCTCCATGCCAGGAAGAAATTCCGGAGCCGTGGAAGGGGAGAGGATTTGAGTTCACTGAACCCAGTGACCGACTCTGGGAAAATCATCCCTCAATGGGAGAGGAGGATCCATCAATCCCCATGGGAGGTGTGGCACTGCCAGCCAGGAATTTTGGTGGATTTAAAGTGTTCCCAAGCCTGATGATCACGCAAAGGTTCATAACTTATGGATGAGTCTGAGCTGTCTCTAGACAGCAAATCTTTCCTCACCTTTCCCAATCCTTAGGGTAGAGATTTATCAGATCATTAATCACGGATTTCAAAGAACAATTCCACCCTTTTGCTGACAGATTTGTCCTGAAAATAATTACCCACATTTCTCTCTTCTAGGAAGAGGAAAACATTTTCAATCCTTACAGAAAAATACCCCCCATCCCTTTTTTTTGTATTTTTCAAGCCCATTCCCTGGAATAATTCATCCCATCATTATTCAGCCCTGGCTCTGTTGATTCCATTGGTGTGGCACAGAATAAAATAAATGAAAAGTGGTGGTTGATTCTTGTAAATCCTTGTTTTTATCTGGTTAATTTAGGAATCCCCAGGGAAGGAGAGTGATCCTGTGTCTCCATGTGGATACCAGAGCCATTCCTGTTCCTCCACACTTCAGTCCTTGGATTTTAAGCTCCTTTTCCCACATCTCTAAGTGCCCAGGGCAAGACAAAAACCATCCCCAAGATTTCAGCTGCTCTCCACAGAATATCCACGCACCACATTGGGATATTTGGGGATGGTTTAGAGGGAGAAAACTCAGCAGGAGGAATTTTCTTTAGGAACTGAACATGGAGAGCGGGAATGTTTGAAAGACACCCTGGCAGGTTCTGTGCCAAATAAAAAACATCTGGCAGATTAAAAAAAAAAAAAGGAATTTTAGTGCCTGAGTCAGTCAGTGGCAAAGATTTGGCATCAAGCGGGGCATGATCAAGCCAACAGCCATAAACAGCTCCCAATCCTGCCCCGGGGATGCCATGGATATCACTCTGGGATTATTAATTCCTGCCGAATTGCCAGTGTTCACTCCAAAGGAGTGTGAAATCCTTCCCACAGCCAGACTTCCACTGCTTCCTTGGGAGGAAATGTGAGGGGAAAGTGAGACTGGGAGAGGTTGGGTTTTCCCTGGAGGGGGAAACCTTGGAGGTTTTTTTCCCTGTTTCCCATTTTCTATCCATGGGACCTCTCTGTCCACATTCCCTTTGCCATGAGGGCACCTCCTTTTGCCTCTCAACATTCCTCTGGATGACACTTGGAAGAGTTGGAGCTAAACTCTCCAGAGAGACCTAATTGTGACTTTTCACCAAAGCTGGTGAGGCCCTGGGCCAGATTTCCAGAGAAACTGTGGATTACCCATCCCTGGAAGCGTCCAGGCCCAGGTTGGACAGGGTTTGGAGTAACCTGGGATAGTGGAAGGTGGTATTTTCTTTCCTGAGAACACCTGAGCTGGCTCAGTTGGGAAAAGCTTCTGGAGGACAGGGAGCGAGCAGAGGGAGAGAGGCCTCTGGCCAGGAGCCCAGGGAACGAGGAGAGACTGGGACATTTCCTGAGGGCAGCCGGAGGTTTGCCTCTGGCAGGGAGCAAAGCCACAATGAAGCCTCAGAAGTGACAGAAAAAAGGGACTTTCTTTGGGATTCAGAGGGAATGGAGTTCACGCAGGAAGTGACAGGAGATGGTGGGAAAGGCAGACAGTGGCAAAAGGACCTCCCAGAAATCCCTGAAAGGCCCAGTGGGGAGGACTCGTTTGCAAATCTTTTCATTTGATGTCTCCCGCTGCTCTGAATTTCACTTCTTAATGAGTTAATTGATGACATGGGTTGGGAACGGCAGTGCTGGGATTGGATCCCTTGTCTTTTGACGTGTTCCAGTCACACCAGGCACGGCCTGATCCGTCTCTAGGCTCAGACTAACTTGGGGGGCCATCCCAGCCCTTCCAAGGCAAGGCACAGGGCCAGGGAATGAGAAATCTGCCCTCTGCCTCCCCCTCCTCCCCTTCCCTCGGCTTTGCAAAAGGACTTGAAGGCATTTTTCCTTCCTTCTGTGGGAATGGGATGATAGGAGACATTCCAGCCTTCCAGGCCATCACATGGGAGCTGCACAGTTGGAATAGCACAGGGAGAGAAGGAGGAATTGGACAAGATTTTACAGTCATGCTCACTGCTGCTGCTTCCTATTTATTCCAAATTTATTGGGGTGGTTTTTATTGTTTTGGGGTTTTTTTTGGGGGGGAAATGGGAGAGTTAAAGTCAGCCCTTATCCAATCCCGTGGATCCCAATCCAAAGCATCCCATTTTCACCTTGCACAGGAAAAGTATCAGTGCCTCTCTGTCTTGCCAGCAGATGAATTCCTGGAGAGATGCAATCGTTCCTCTGGGACAGATAAGGATTGTGCTGGAGGACTTCCTGTTCTTCCATGATTCCGTGATGCTTTTGAAGGTGAATGGATCCTGAGAATCCAGTTGAGAGATGGATAAAGTTATTCCATCCCAATTGGATCAATGCCTCACCTATCAGCATTGAGCAGAGACTCTTGTCATGGATCAATCCCTGAAAACATTGAACCCACAGCTTTCCCAAAGTTCCTTTTCCTGCTGGTTCAGTCACAAATATCAGGTCAGGTCTCTCTTCTCCTCATCCACTAAAGAATTCCCTAAAATATCCTCTTGACTCTGGATTTCTGGGTCAGGAAAAGGACCACCAACAATTTCCAAGGAAAGGCTCATGTTGCAGCAGCACTTCTGCTCTTCAGTCCTTGGGAAAATCCAACAGAAAGTATTTTTGTGGGAATAATAAAACTCCAAACTTGATGGAGGGAGGAAGCAGGAAAAGGAATTTGCGACAAGTTCTCCTCTGGTGCTGCCAAAAGGCTGGGAAGGAGAGGAATATCAGAGGTGAGACTTCCAAAAGTGCCTGCTCGGAAATAACCTTCCAGGAGTTCTTGGGAATCTGGGAGATTCAGTGAAATCCACATCATTCTTTTCATGGAAAATTCTGTCCTCTTCAAAATCTCTTTTTTCATCTTTAATCAGCAGAGGAAAGCAAATATTTTGGGGGAAAAAAAGTCAAAATATTCCAGAAGGATTTTTTGTCATCTTCCAATGTCTTGTTTATTCCACCTGTTTAATGTCTTCCTATTAATTTTGTTTTTATTTTGGATAATTAAGGACTAATAAAAATCCCTAAAATTAATCCTTAAAACTAAGGATAATTAAGCACTAATACAAACATTCTTCTTCCATTTTTTAAAGATTATTTTCCTCTGTGCATCTCATCCAGAAATAATTTCATGATCCACTTTTATTTTTCCTATTTAATTTCCCTGAAAAACCTGAAAAAAAATCCTGAACACCATTGTTCAACTTGGGATAGGAATGTTGGATAAGGAAGAGTGGCTGATTATGGGATGGGATTGACGAATTTATTGATGCAGTGAAGTTGCCATAACAAAACAAAAGGATACAAAGGTGCAGGAGGGGAAATCCTAATCCTATGAAGGAGATTATGGGAATTATGGGAATTCTGGAACACGGATTAGTTCAGCCAATGTTTGGTGCTAAAGCAGCCACATCCTCTGGCCTGGATTTGAACCATTCCAGTGAAAAGTGTTTTGGGACTTACTGCAAAACGTGGAAAATCACCATAAAAATATTCAGGATATTGTGTGTGCGATAGTGTTTGGATGATACGGGAATAAATTTGGGAATTCTCCATGGATCCAAAGGTTTCAGGGTGTAACGGGAGCAGGTTCATTTTTAAAGCCATTTCTTGCTGAGGATTCATTCCATGTCTTCCCTGGTGAGCTCCCAACCTCTCCTCATCCCTATGGATATTATCCCAACATAAAAAGTGGTCCCAGCTCATTAAATGCTTGTTGTTTCTCATTTTCATCTTATTAAATTATTTTTAATCTTTTTAACCCATTTCTAAAGCGAGGTCTCTGCAAATCCAAACTCACCAAAAAAAAACCCACCAAATGCTGGCAAAATTCCAATGGAATTGTGAGGTGAGGACCCAACTACTCCATGAAACATTCCAGAGTTCAGGAGTTGAATCCTCCAAGTGAACGCATTTTAGTGAGATATAAAAGTGAAACAAAAGTAACAAACAGGGAAAACTTCTGTTTGGATCTGCTTCCCGTGGTTTTAATCCCAATTTTCTCAGATTTGAGGCAGGGGTGGAACAGAATCCCTGTCCCTGGATTTGGGTGGAACAGGAATCTTCTCTGCATCATCCAGGTTTTGTTCTTCTTCTCCATCCCCTGGTGCAACTCAGGGAATGACACCGGAGAATTCAGGGATTGAATTGCACCAGATCCAGGCTCCACCAGCACTTTGGAATTCCCACAGAACTGCCTGTACCTGGAATTAAATATCTCCAAAATATTAACATTATCCCAAATGTAGTCTTTGGGGAAGGGCTGGACTTCCCAAAGCACAGCTGGAGCAATGATCCCAGTTGTAATTCCAGTGTTTATGGGATTCATCCTGATTCAGAGCCATCCTCTGCTTAAAAAAAGAAAAAAACCCTTCAGGAGAATTCCTATTAAAATGTGTGTTTGGAATATAGGAATTACATTTCTTGGAGGCTGCAGTTCCGCTGGATTTGGTGCTTCCAAAATTTACACAGAGAAAAAATGAAATTCCAATGAAGTGAATGTTTTCCTTCTACTCAGTACCTCTGTCCAAAGTGAGATTTTTATTATATTTTCAAGAAAGTTTGAAATAAACCATTTAAAAAATAAATAAAAATGAACATTATTTCAGGTTTTCCTATAGGGAAAGTTTATTTTCTTCTCCAGACCAAGTTTATTTTCCTCTTCAGACAACAACTTTTCTTGTGACAAGTTTTGATTTAATTTGAGTTTGCTTTTTCTATCCATATTCCAAATAAATATCAAAGCTGCAATCAGAGGGGCTGGTTTGGGATTTAAAAATCTCCATTTTCATACGGGACAGAACATTTTAAAGAAACTCTTGTAGTTCAACAGCAGGAATTTCATGTAGCACTTGCCGTGCTCACACACAAAGGGAATATTAAGGGTTTTTCCTTCACCTACAATCCCTGGATTAAGTTCCACAGTTTGGAATATCTCAGCTGACTTCCAGCTGCTGCTCCAGGAGGGCACAATCTCACACAACTCCTCTGTCCCGTTCCCATTTCCATCTCTTGAACATCCCAAATATCCCAAATGTCACTGGGTGCCACATCTGAGGCACCTGGATGTCTCTCCATATCACCACTTATGGGAACAACATTCCCAAGAATTTTCTTACTCTTAACCATCATAATTATTTGCTTTATTATCCAGATTGTGCCCAGGTGGCCAAGAAGGCTGAGGGCACCTGGATTGTATCCAAAATATCCCAAAGGACCAAGGAATTCCTGTTCCTCTCNCAAGGTGGGGATGGGGCACGGCTTAGATTTGATGGTCTTATATGGTTTTGCCAGCCCTAAAAGATTCCATGATTCTGTAATAATTAGAGCAGAATTTTTCCACAAAACCTAACTAAAATCTCAATGAATGTTCCCCACTCTTCAATCCCAATCTCAAACCTGATTTCCTGTATCCCGTAGTACATAAAATCACGGAAAACCTGAATACAGGGCGGGGTTGGGCACATCCCATGCAACCACAGCAGCAGAATCCCATAAAAAGAAAACAAACAAACAACAAACCAAAACAGAACAAAAAACCAAAACAAAACAGATGAGAAAATTAAATCCTGGGATACCGGGATGACTTCGGTTTGGGAATTAATTATTAATTAATTTGGGAATTAATTAATCAAGTAGCTGGATACCATCTCACAACCCAAATGGAGTTCCAGCCTGGAATTCCAGCATGACCAGGATTACTCCTGCTGAAAATGGATTTTAACAATTGAGCACCTTATGGGAGCCAGGGACTGAGAGAGTTTTGTGAATGCACATTTATTCCTGAGCGAGTATCCAACCTTTCCATGGGAGCAGAATTTGTGATCCAGACAACATTCCAGGAGCAAACACCAATTCCCTCCACTGGAATCACATCCTCACCTCACTCCACAGTGGCCAGAGCCATCCTGATCCCCAGCCAGAGGTGGTTTTTGGGATGCACCTCATGAAACCTTCAATTGTTCCCTCCCAGGGACACTCAGGACAGGAGAAACCACCAACACCTGTCTGGGCAAGGATCCAGAAGAAATTCCTTCCCCTGCAGCCCGAGGAAGGAGGAAGATGGAAGTGACAGGTCTGGTTTGGAGGCAGCAGATTCCCAGTGCCAGGGATTTCACCTGGAGCAGAATTTGGGAGTGATTGAAAGCTGGAGGCACTGGGGAGGTTCTGGAGACCTTTCCCAAACAACTTGAAGGATGTGATCCTAAATCCCACTGGGAAATAGAAACAGCAGGGCTACAATAATTTAAGTTGTTCGGTCCCAGTGTTGAAATGCGGGAAAAGGAGGGAAGTCACCCTGAAACATCTCTATTATTTTGTTCCAGAAATGAAAAATCAAAGCATTTTTATACCAGCACTGGATTTATTTCTCTTGGGAATTTTTAAAGGAAGTATTCCCCATTTCATGGGAGCACTGCTATGGAAGTAAAAAGGCAACCAAGCACCTTTTAGGCAGAGTTTCCCTTTCCTAAGTGATCCAATCCTTACTCCATAGAATTCCAGAATGGTTTGGGTTGGAAGGGACCTTAAAAATCATCTCGTTTTTGTCACCATATGCAGGGACAACTTCCACTATGCCAGGGTGATCCAAGCCCCATCCAACCTGGCCTTGGACACTTCCAGGGATTCAGGGACAGCCACAGCTTCTCTGGGAGAATTGTACCAGGGCCTCACAGCTTCCACAGAAAATAATTTCTGCCCAATATTTCCTTAAAATCTATATAACATCCTTAAAAATTCTTTGTAATGGAGAGAGAGGGGCTGGTTCTCCCAGAGGTTGTGTTTTCCCAAGGATTTTCCAAATCAACTCAAAGCAGGGACAGACTGAAGGGATTTTACCTCTCCAAGGAGTGTCTTAACTACTGTTCTAGAGAGGGTTTTTAAGAGCTGTGTCACAACCTCTCTTTTCCACTGAATATTTATCCCTGAAATATGCAGAAATAAAGGAGGAAGAGGGACAGAAATAATGGGAATGATTGGTTGGTTTGGTTTTTTTCCAGAGAGTCCTGGAGATGCCTGCAGGGAGTTCTTTACCTCAGCACAGCCTGGGATAATTTGTACAAAGTGCCCAAGGGACACAGGAATGAGGATATGGAATCAGGGACTGTGGGATCAAGGATCCAGCTGGATATCCCTGGTTTTCTTGGAATTAAGGCTGTGCTGGCAAAGGAGGTTTCTCCAAAGTGAAGAATCAATGCAACACCAGGAAATCAGGAGGTTTTCAGGAGGTTAAAATGTTTGGGTATTCACTCCAGAGCCTGCAGGAATTTGTTGACATGTTCATCCATGAAGGAATAGCTAAAATAGGGAAATGTCTTTCTTAATTCCCTGTGTCCTGCACGAAGGAAATTCACCTTTCAGACATTGTTCTCACTAGTTTAGAATTCTCATAAATCGTTTCACAAACATCCCTATGCTGGAAAGACTTTTACCAAAACTTCCCTTTTTTTTTTTCTCTCCAAAAACCCTTTTTTTCTCCTTTTCTCAGAATATTTTAGGCAGGTTTGTTAACACTGCTGGAAAATTTCCAAGAGTTTCATTTGGAACATGATACTTTTCACTTAAAAATTAAAAATTAAAAAAAAAAAAAAGAGAGAGAGAGGAATAAAAAAACATCCAGCTGAAAGATCAGAAGAATTTACCCTGGAGCTGCCCAAGGGAGAGATGAACTCCGGTGAACAGCTTGCAAGGGCAGGCTGGGAAAAGCAGCTTAATTCCCTCTTGTTCACCTTTCAGTTTTGGGATGAAATGGCAGGGTTGGAGTGGAGAAGCCCCTGAGCAGCTGGGGGACATCAGCATGGAAGCCACCTCAGGATTTAGGGACAATGAGACCACCCCTGCTCCCTGTGGGAAATGGAATGAAGGAGAAGAGACACCACCCAAAAAAAAGAGAAAAGAGACTTCAAACCATGAAGGGCTCTTTCCTCGGAATCTGTTGGCCCTTGGAGTGACCCCCATCCTCTGAAGAGTTTCCAATCACCTGCAAAACACTGGATTCTGCTGGATGAGGAAAAATGGATACAGGAAGCAGTTTGGGCAATTTGATTTATTTTCTGTGATCGTTTTTAAACAAGGTTTTCCCTCCGTTTCTTGTCTCCCTGTAGGAGAAACCTTTTCTCTCTGTGAATTTCATGGCCAGCAGGTCAAGGGAGGTGATTTTATCCCTCTGCCCCCCTCAGGTGAGGCCCCACCTGCAGAGCTGCTCCAGCCCTGGATCCAGCATGGGAAGGAGCTGGAGCTGCTGGAGAGAGGCCAGAGGAGGCACCAGGATGATCCGAGGGATGGAGCAGCTCTGCTGGGAGGAAAGGTTGGGAGAGCTGGGAATGTCCAGCCTGGAGAGGAGAAGCTTTGGGGTGAGCTCAGTGTGGCCTTGCAGGGCCTGAAGGAGCTGCAGAAAATGTGGAGAGAGATTTCGGACAAGGCATGGAGGGACAGGACACAGGGAATGGCTTCAAACTGCCCGAGGGCAGGGATGGATGGGAGGGTAGTGAGGCACAGGTTGCCCAGAGAAGCTTTGGAAGTGCCCAAGGCCAGGTTGGACCAGGTTTGGAGCAATCTGGGACAGTGGAAGTTGTCCCTGACCACAGCAGGGGTGGCACTGAATGACCCTAAAGGTCCCTCCCAACAAAAGCCATTCCATATTTCCCAAGTACCCATAAAGCAAATACATCCCTCTTTTCCTTTTTATCTTTTTGGCACAAAAGATGACCCTTCTACTCCTTGAAATTATTAGAAAAGTTGAAAATGGACAAGGTAAAGCTCAGTATTTACAAAAAGAAAAGCTGATCATCTTCCCAACCTCGATGACCTTCAGGCATGGAAACCTCCTGGAAAGTCATGCTCCAAGCCCAGAGACTTCCCACTTTTTTAAAGAATGTTTCAGCTTCTTTTCTGTTGGTATTTGGTGCAGAAAAGGCAAAGTCACTCTTTGGAAGGCAGGAAGGGTCCCAAATAAATGCCAGGAATCTGGCAGCTCACAGCTGGAATATTTACTCTGTGTGGAAATAAGTACTTTACTCCTCAAAGGAACTCGAAGAATTTTGTAATTCTTCTGATAATCGAAGGCTACTTGGAGTCCTACTGACCTGCCCTGGCCAGCATTTTTAGAGAGTAAAAACAGTGTCATTCTAATAGGAAATAGCAGTTTTGGAACCATCCCCAGGGGGAATCTCAGCGGGATTTCACCGGAGCAAAGAGAAGGAGGACAAAAAGAGGCACTGGCTCCTCTGCATGCCAAGAGCTCCTTCCCCTCTGGCTCCACCACCACGGTTTTGGCAAATCACCAGGCAAGGAGCAGGATGAGCTCTGCAGACAACCCCAAATGAGCTTTGGTGCTGTTTCCCTCTGTCCCGTGGGTGTCCTTGGAGTCACATTTTGTTCCCTGCCCTCCCGGCTCACAAAGGGATTTTCCTCCAGCTCTGAGCCGTGCTCTGCTCCCCTCTCCTCTCTCTCCTCTCCCCTCCCTGCCACCGAGTCCCTCCCTGTCAGACACTATTGCTCCCAGATTAAAACAATAAATGACCCAAGGATCCCCGCTGACTATTGACACTGGCAATTACAGGGGAATTAAAGGGGCTGTGTGCTTTGGATGCACTTCAAAGCTTTGTGGGATTCCCACACATGCTCCGAGAGCTGTGGGGTCCCGGTTTGAGTCCGCAGACACACGGCCACTTCCAAGGCTGCCATTTCCTATTAACATGAAACCATTATTTCCCACTCACTAAAGGCTTCCTGGCGCTCTCCAGCCAGGAAGGAGAACGTCCCAGATAACACAACCCCAAAAAACAGAGCTGGCAGATGGGTTGGTTTCCTAAGGAGCTGTGTCCAGCAGGATTTATCCGAATTTCCGCTCCCCCAATGGTGGGTGGGGTTCAGGGTTGTTTCACAAACATCCCAATGCTGGAAAGACTTTTACCAAAACTTTCCTTCTTTTTTTCTCTCCAAAACCCCCTTTTTGTTTCTCCTTTTCTCAGAATATTTTAGGCAGGTTTGAGCTCATTTGGGGTTGCCTGCAGAGCTCAGCTGGGCTGTTGAGCTCAGCATCAATCCTAGCAAATCTGTGAACTTCGTGCACCCAAGGAATTGCAAATGCCATGGGAAAAATTCCTCCTCATTGCCGGGCGAGTCCTAAACCTGCCACAGCCCCAGATTCCCTCTGGGTTCTGGATTAAAGAATTATTTTGCTGGCTCTGAGCACACTCAGACCCCTGTGTTGGTGCTGGTGGAGGAAAAATCTTCCAGGAATTGTCTTCCCAATATTTAGGTGATGTAGATATTTTTACATAAAATCCCTCACTCCACTCTTTAATATCTTGTTTTAACAGAATGAAATGTGAGGAAAATGTTATTCCCTATTTTTACCCAAAGTCTGGATTTTTTGCTCTATCCATGTTCTTAATTCTCATGGAAATGGTCTTGGAGTTGATGATGAAGATCCCACTGAGATGATTTTTGAAGCAAAAAGCCCTTTATGTTTTAGGATTTGGTACAGAAAGAATGGTTCTTAGCCACTGTAGAGACTTTCTAATTAAGAGAAGGGGTTTAGGTGCCTCCTTTTGGAAAATCTGGTCCAGAAGGATTTGCTTAAGATTTGCTTTACGTGGCAAAACTGGATAACAGGAATAGGTTTTGATGATGATCCTCCTGCTTTTTCCCACGGGGGAGTCTCATGCCTTGAGACAGAGGGAAGTTAATTATGTTAGAAAAGAAAATGAAGAAAAAAGAAAGGAGGAAAAAAGGAGAAAAAAAAAGGGAAAGGAAAAAAAGGAGGAAAAAAGACAAGAAGACAAAAAGAAGAAAAATGAAGAAGAAGAAGAAGAAGAAGAAGAAGAAGAAGAAGGAGGAGGAG
>VWZQ01005607.1:16545-37075 GCA_013397015.1 Myiagra hebetior | reverse complement strand
GGGGGGGGGGGAAGTGAGAATGGTATGGGAATTCTTACTGCTGCATATTACATCTAAGTAGAGGTGGCAGCTGGAAAGTCTGTGCTCCAGCACATACAGTCTGTACAGTATAGAAAACAGCAGAAAACAGGGGAAAGTAACCCACAGGCTCTATGTATTTCTACCAACATATTTGAGAGATCTTGAAAGCTATGTGCCAGGAACATTTTTTTTTTTTGGGGGTTTTTTTTTTTGTTTTTTTTTTTTTTTTGTTAAAGAAAACCTTTTTTTTTTTTTTNTTTTTTTTTTTTTGGTAAATGAAACCTGTCTTTATTTTTTGTAAAGCTTTTTCTGGTTTGAATAAAATAAGACTTTACTGAAATGTTTTTAGCTCTTCCTCATCGCAGAAGTGGCATATCCTTTTGTTCATTGATATTGCTGTGATTTAGATGATAATGTGTGCCTTTGCTTGTAAAAATGTTATTCTGGAGATAGTAAAGACTCCAAGGATCAGAGACAAAACCATATATTGATAAGAACATTTAAACCCTGCAGCACCTTTCAGCCGTTGTGACCCACATGCAACATCAACAGCATGCTGTGTCAAGAGGGGACGAACATACCTCTGAAGATTATAAGCATAAATGTAAAATGAAAAAAAATAACACTAGTTTTCTCACAATATACACTGGAAAATACATTTTTTCTTTCTTACTGTTTCAGGATTAAGCAGTATAAAAAGGAGAAATGGTGCTCTTAACTACTTAACTGAAAAATAGAATGACGGAGATTAGGCAACTATTCCTTAGAAAAAAGTAAGGTGGGTGATTATTGGGACATTGACATTTATAATTGTCTGAAAGAGTATGTAATGTATCTTTTAATAAAAACAGGTATTATTGTATGCGTTTCTACATGTCCTGATGAGGAAACAAACTAGCTACTAGAGCTTTGCTCCTACAGTATTTTATCTTTTAATGTTTGTAATCTTAAAAGGTTGAGAATGGGTTCATAAAGAACACGAATTGGAAAGAGAAACCTGTAGGGCTTTTTTACCTCTTTTGCTTCACGTGTCATGTTTAGTTCAAAATTTTCTGAATCTCCCTATCCCTTGTATGTTTATTTCTATCCCCGGCCTTAATGTATTGTTGGGGGTTAGGTTTTCTCAAAGGAATTTCTTCCCATTTGTTGTCAAGGAGATGCGGGGTGGCGGGGGCAGCTTTCTAGGTAAAATATCTCTAGCAATTAAGAGACAAAAGGAATGGCCAAGTACCTTGACATAACACTGAAATGGTTTTGGGGAGGGGAGTGAGTTTTTGGCAGTCTCATAGCTGGGGGTGGTTCAGTCTTTGACCTGCTTGGAGGGGAGATGGTTGCGGTTTATGGTGGTGGACTTCTGCCCACGGGCTCTGTGCTAGTGTGGAATTCTCCTTGCTGCCTATTGGTAAGTCTCCTGCTTGCAGGAGCTGCCAGTTGACTGGGTCTCTTTAGCACCCGCCATTGCTGGGAAGCCCTCACCATCTGGGTGGATGTTTCAGGGGAAAAACTGGGCCCCCCACCTCCTCCCCCTCTCCGGAGAGAGGGTCCTAGCTGCTGGTTGACTGGAATCTCAGCAGCTGCCATCACCAGATGTCAGAGACTGAAATGTTATAGTTTATGGCTGAAACACTTTTATGAAGGACTTTTGCCTATTATAGCAAACTGTGTAACAAAACACAGCCCCAGACTTATCTGCTGTCAGGCTCGCACAAACCCTCACACCAAAGCAGGGAGGAGGAGAGGTTTTGGGCTTGTGGTGAAAAAGCCTCTGATCTGAGGCAGTGAATGCCCATCCTCTGCTGTGCAGACCAGATCAGCTGTGGGGGTGCTCCCTCCCCCCCCCCTCCCCCAGGAAAAGCTGCATCCACGTGAGGAACAGCAGAAGGGCGGTCATGGCCCATCAAAGGCCCTCCCCAAAGGGGTCCCCAGACTCTGCACCCGAGCACTGCACATGCTGCAACAGATCCACAGTGTTGCAAGGGACAGTGTCAAACTTGCCCTCCCCAGGGAAGGCACGTGGGTGCTTCCACCTGCCCAAACATATATTAATCCATTGGATTCTATACTTTCGGGCGCGGGGGACCCTCCCCACCAAGCAGACCAGATGGAGGGGAACAATGAGACGTTGTTGAGATTGTCAGAAGGGTGATCTGTTTCTACCTAATTACTGTCACTGTCCCTGTCCCCGTCTTTTACTACTTCCTTCCTTCCTGCCTTCGTGCCTTCCTGCCTTCGTGCCTTCGTGCCTTCCTCCCTCTCTTTTACTATCAAATAAATCAGGGATTTTTGGCATCAACATCTAACCTTGTTTGGTTTTAATCAAATTTTGGAGTATATTTCAAACCTTTCTGGGTTTGATCTATTTCATTTACAGAGATTTAGTTTTCTTTGCTCTTCTGTGTTTAAACTGGTTCATAACACCAGGATACCCCATCGTGCACGTGAGAGCCCAGGGAAACTGAATCCCCCACCTTCTTTCTCTTTCCAGGGCCACCATAAAGCCCTGGCAAGGCTCAGGGCTTGCATTGGAGCGTTCCCTGGAGTCATGGGTTGTCACTGCAGTCCCTCTGCCTTGTCAGGAGCCATCACTGCCCCCTGTTGGTTTTCGTTGTAACTACACCAAAGGGAAAAGTGCATGACTAGTGGGAAAACTTGTGGTGGTTTGTTGTTGTTGTTGTTTATTGTTTGACCTGTTTTTTATCTATATCTTTGCTAGTAAAGAACTGGTATTCTTTTTCCCATATTTTTGCCTGGAAGCTCCATAATTTCCGAGTTACAATAATTTGGTGGGAGGGGGCCATCTTTCCATTCTAGGAAGGTTCCAGCCTTCCTTGGCAGACATATGTCTTTTAGACCAGGACATGTATAAAGAACATCTACATTTATACATTGCTCCTTAATGTATAAAGAAGATACTGACTCATGTCCGTCTTCAAAGATATGCAAGCCCCAAATAATTAAGAACTTGTGTGCCTGTTCCCAACCTCATGAGTCCTTAAGTGTTTTTAAAACATAACAAGTTTATTTTCAAGGTTTGTGGTTATTTTTCTGGACTTTTTTCCTGCATTCTGGAAAAAGCTACATGGGTTACAAAAGGTAGCCAAATTGAAAACACCAAACTGCCTGCAGAATGCTGCATGTTGGTATTTTCTGAACAAGTTTTGCTGGCACAACTCACCAGTCCTAGAAGAATATGAACAAAAGCTGATTAGAGGACTTGCAATGGTGCAGCAGCAACTGGCGAAGCAAGGAGGAGACCTCTAAACTTTCCATTTGCTGGCTTGTTCCAGAGGCGATGCCAGAAGAGCTACAGAGGGGTTTTATGTCCTTTGTGCACTATAGATGCCTTTATGCTGGATATGACAGCCATTTCCACTGCACTGGTGGCTTCCTTGGTGTCTCACTGAATAAAGAATGGAGTAACTAAGGATGTTTATGTAAGGATAATAAGCCATTATTACCAACCATGAACTAATAGTAGATTTTTAATAGCTTTATAAGAAGAACTTTGTGGTGTGGCTGCAGCTGGCTTTGAAAGTCCATTTATTGAATGTGCAATCCTGTAGAATGAAGAGCAATGCAAAAATGGAGAAGACTTTGTATCTGGAAGAATTTATGCATCTTCTGATGATTTTGTTACACTATTTTCCCCCTATGAAATATACAATGTATTTACAAAGAATGCTTATATTTATTCTAATTATTACGAAGTCTTTACTATAAGGATAATTTAATGCAATTGACAGATGGGTTTGTATTCTAAGTGGGCTGTGTAGTTACAGCATACTGGAGTTTGGGTCCATTCCATTAAGCACTATTCTGGGACAAATCCTGTATTTTGAACACTGAGATGATAAGGTGTTCCTGCTTCTTACAAGTTTTTTAGTACAAACCTGTCTATTAGGATACATTTGACGTTCCTTAGGAATCCTCAAGCAGATTTTATGACAGAAATGAACACTGCCATTTAGCATGGAAAAAAAGCTTTTTAAACATTTAAAGTATTTTTTCCGTAGGTTTTTAATGTGTTTTATATTACCTGACTAAAACAGTCATAATATTGCATTATGCTTTATATATATGAAAAGAGGAAACCAGATATGGTTCCTTGTTATTATTTTTCTCTTGTGGCTGTGTAGAAAGATCAAAGATATTTTCTCTTCTTATAAAATATATGTGTGTGGAGGTTTAGTAATATAAAGTTATGGGAGTGTTTAAGGGCAATAGGGAGATAGCTCCTGTGTTCCCCAAATCGTCTCAGGAGGGAGATGATTCATGTCCAGACTGGCTGCTAGCAAGCTTCTCCTTCTGCCCTGTGCTGCTGTTAGGCACTGCTAACACACACCCCCACACCCAAGCCAGACAGCTCAATATTGCCAGAGATACAGAGTCAAGGAGGGCTCCCACATGGCAAGTTCCATGGCCAGGTTTATTCCATTTGCAGCGGTGACCGGACGCAAAGAGGGCACAATGTGGTCAGGGCTGTGTTTACATAGGGTTCTACAGCCAGTAATCTGAGGGCACAGGGGTGGTACAGAGGCGGGACCAGGGAAGGGAGCCGATGAGGAGAGGGAAGGGGCAGAGCAGGGCATCAGGTCAAGGAAGCAGCCACACAGGCTGCTGGGAGAGGTAGTCTTCTTTTCACAGAGTCTGGGGGGGTATGTAAGGTTACATTTCCTCCACAAGGAATTGTGGGAGAGGCGTTTCCTTCACTTTTACAGAGATAATAATGATATCTCAAACGTCTGAGTTTTTCCACCAGCAGGCCTCTGCCACTTTGGGGCTCTCTGGCTCACCAGCTGACTCAGTGACCCCAACATAATAACATCAGACATTGTTTAAAATATCAAGGTTTAACTCAAATGGTGCTTGTAGTCTAATTCACCTCTTTTGGCTTGTCTCCTCAATCTGGTGTGTTCAAGTATTAAAGGACTGTATTATTCTGCCTTAAATGCAGAGCTCAAAGAAACAAGGAGACATTTGGAGTGCCCAGCCATTGGCATACATGTTCTCTGTTCACGGACAGACATTATCAAACTCTTCTTGGGAACCCTGTCCCAAGGTTTTAAATCATGTTTGGATTGTTTTTAGTTGCCTGAGCTGAGCTGGAACATACGCTAAAGTGTTCACAGACCATTGCAATTCATATTATTATTCTTCCAAGATCTGTAGTATATGAAAAAATTGTTATTTTAGCTGCAAATCCTAGTAGAATAGTTCAAATTGGAAGGGATGTACAACAATCATCTAGTCCAGCTGCATGGGTGATGCGAGGATAATTTTTTCTCACTCCTCTTTTGAGTGTCAAAGGCTGGAATTAATAGTGGGGGGACTGGCTGAACTGAGAAAGGCAAACTTCTGTGATTGGAGAATAGTTCCTGTGTTTGTGAATCCAACTTAAGAATCTTGGGAAACTAGATTGAAAAATATAAAAGTTTAATGTAAACTTTTTGTATTTTTACTCCCATTTCAGTAGATAACTCATTAGTTAGCAGATTAAGTTGTTCCCAAGATGTCATTTAAGTAGCAGAGCAAAATCATAGATTATTAAGGTTGGAAACGATCAAGTCTGACCATTAACCCAACACTGCCAAGTCCACCACTAAATACGGAAATTTGATACACAGAATAGCTGTCTGAGGTCCAGGTGCCCACAGACATCCATCTCAGCCCCCAGAAGCATTTCATGTGGGGTGCTGGAAAAGAAGTGTCTACTCAAGCATGTTACTGTCAACTCAGGGGTACTTGAATTGTTTTACTGCCTGGATTCTCCAGACAAATACAGGGACAGTGTATTTTCAAAACTTTGAAGTGGAATAAAGAAACAAACCCACAGAAGTTCAGAGCCTGATTTCCATCAGTCTAATAAAGACAAAGTAAGTATTATTTATATAGAAGGTATATAAACCCAGGTCTGAAATCTAAAGGAAACAACCTGCACTGTCTAAGCTGAAAACAATACTTTGCCAGGTCAGTTAAACAGCTTGTTTAGAGATTTCTGAAGACCCATGGCTCTGTTAGGGCTTTGTCATCTTCTCCTGCCACTGTCTCCTATGCAATGGAGAGCCTGCAGAGCTCTCTGCAAGTAATTCTAACACTCTTTCGGAGTTACAGAGAAATATACTCCAGAAATTGCAGGTAGCGTCAGCATTCTACAGGACTTCTGTGCCACTTCGTTTGTTCAGTTTTGTTTGTTTGCTTGGGTTTTGCTTTGGGGTTTTTTCCCACAAAAGATGTTTCCCATTTTTCAGTGAAGACAAAGGATAATTTTCAAGTCAGTGGAGGAGAACTGAGAGCTGCATCTGCTGAATGTAACACATGGATACGGACACCTGCCCCATCTGGCAGTGCTGCACTTTCCTTCCCCTGTGAGTAGGTTTGGCACATTGACTTCTCTGCATCTTACCTGTCCTAAGATGGTTATAATTCTAACAATTTATCTGTTTGGGTTTTTTTTCCATTCATGTTTCATCTTCTTTCTTCTTTTTCCTTTTTTATTTTTGCAGTGAAATAAAAGGAAAATTTTCCATTTCCAAGTGGACTTGGAGGGAGTGTAGAGTAAGATTGGCAATGGGGAAGGGTGTTCAAGGAAAGACTGAGAAAGTGGGAAGAGAGATCTGCTTAGAAAAAGAGAACAGAAAATGCCCCCCTTTGGGTGGAAACTGTGGATTTTGATGTGGAGTGAATGAAGAGCCATAAGGGGGAAAAGTATTTCCCAGTATGATGGGATGAACTCCATGCTGAGTAAGTAGTTGCCATCATAGGGAGGCAGGTATTTTAAATTTGGGTATTTTTTTTGTATTTGTGGATATATTGGCCAAAAAGCAAATGACAGCAACTCTGTGTTTTGAGGACACCTTATCCTTTCAATACAAAGTAGAAAGTGAGATGCTGGTGGTCTCCATACACAGCCCAGAGTGCATGAAGAATAGAGGAGTTTTTCGTGCCTTGCGTTCTTTTATTCAATGGCCTCTCTGCAGTGAGGAAAACAGACACAACAGGCAAAAGTACAGCTGGCAGACAGCGCAATAAATGACTAATTTTTACTCAGTAAAGTTCTCTAAATGCTGCTACAAGCCAGACTCTGTGGAGCCATTTCTAGGATCCCAAAAGAAAGATTAAAACCATCTCAAATACACAGAATTGACAGGAAAGTAAACTTTTCTATGGAAGGGACACAAGAAGCCAGATGGTGAGTGTTGCATAAAGCCAAACAAATCCAGTCTCTGAATTCCTAAGGCATATAAACCTCTGCTGAGAAATTAAATTTCTCTGCAAAAAAGCGACCTATATGCAAATTCTCACTGTCATAATTCTGTCACGCAGAACAAAGATCTTGTAATTTCCCAAAGCTGTCCTTTCCTTACCCTCCTGAAAATGTGTTCAAAAGCATAAAATAAGCAGCATTTTCATTGAAGCAAGCTGGTAAGGAGATGAAACAATTACCGATAGCAGAGGGGGATCAATCAGTAGTTAAATGAACTCCTTTTGTCATTACTTGCAGTAGCTTTGGATCCATTCAAAGCTTTATCTTTTGTTACTGCCTTGTACTGTTGTCTGATGATGCAACCAGCTCTTCAAAGAATAATGTGGTGGATGATCTGCAGCTTCAGTTCACAGAATTTAAAGTATGTTCCTACATGTCTAAGATGAAACTGATTGAGGTTGTGTTAATACATGTTATTTAAATTCCTTGAGCAGTGAGCAGCAGTAATAAGGTTTAATAAGATGATGGCTTGCATAAAGTGGGCTGTAAGTCTAGGACTTTTATACTGTCACTTTGTGGAACTCGTTTTCAAATTACATTTATTGCCCAACCTAGTTTATTCAGTCCTGAAGAAAGATGTACTAAAATTGTAGAGCTTTTGTCCTAGAGCGTCTACATGACAGAGTGGAAAGATTTATATGTGAAGGAAGGGATTATGAAAGTTTAGAGGGCTGCAAAGAAACCATCTGTAGGAACATAAGTGACATAAAGGTAAGGGATCAAAATATTAAGATGTTGTGTTTAAATGTTTGTTATTAAATATCCATTTTAGTTTAGAATCCAGGACCCCTTGCTGGTCTTTTCTATACACGGTAGGACACGCTGAGAGGATTAGTGAAGCAGAGTGCAAATTGAGAGAATGAATCAGCTGTAAGTGTTTGGAATTATGATCACGTGGGACTAAAGTGCCAATTATCTTTATCGGCGTTCCCATCTATATACTAATTTTTCAAACTTTAATTAGAATTGGCTATAACACAAAAAGTAGCTTGCTTTCTTCTGAACAAAACAGAACGAGCTGGTAGGTGTAATATCTAGGGATAGGAGCAAGTAGAAGTCACCCTAAAGGTATTTTCTTTTCCAGGCTGAACAAACCCAGTTCTTTCAGCCTTTCCTCACAGGAGAGGTGCTCCATCCCTCTAATTAACTTGGTGGCCTCCTCTGGAGTCACTCCAACAGTTCCATATCTTTCCTGTGCTGGGACTCCAGAGCCGAATGCAGCTCTGCAGGTGGGGTCTCATGAGGGTAGAGCAGAGCAGAGAGGCAGAATTCCCTCCCTCCCTACCCTCCTGCCCATGGTGCTCTGGATGCAGCTCAGGACATGTTTGGCTTTCTGGGCTGCAAGTGCCCATGGCCAGGACATATCCAGCCTCTCTTCCACCAGCACCCCCAAGTCCTTCTGGGCAGGGCTGCTCTCCATCTGTTCATCCTCCAGCCTGGATTGACATCCAGGGGTTGCTGTGACCCAGGTGCAGCATCATGCACTTGGTCTTGTTAAACTTCATGAGATTCCCATGGACCCATTTCCTGGAGCTTGTCTAAATCCCTGTGGACGACATTCTGTCCTTCATGTGTGTCAACAGCACCACTCAGCTTGGTGTCATCTGGAAATGTGCTGAGGGTGCATTTGATTCCTTCGTCTATGTCATTAATGAAGATATTAAATATTGTTGATTTATAGCTAAGTAGAGTCAGAGAATCATTTAGGTTGGAAGAGACCTCTAAGATCATTGAATGCAACCATTAACCCAGCACTGCAAGGCCTACCTCTATGCCATGTCCCTAAGTGCCACATCTACACATTTTTTGAACACTTGTGTGGATGGTGTGATTCCACCACTTTACTGAGCAGCCTATTCCAATGCTTGAACACCATTTGGTGAAGAAATTTTCCCTAACAGCCAATCTAAACCTTCCCTGGCACACCTTGTGGCCATTTCCTTTTGTCCTATTGCTTGTTATCTGGCAGAAGAGACTGACCCCCACCTGGCCACAATCACCTTTTAGTAGTTGTAGAGAGCCATTAGGTCCCTCATGAGTTTCCTTTTTTCAGAATAAACAACCTCAGTTTTCTCAGCTGCTTCTCGTCAGATTTGTGCTTCAGACCCTTCACCAGAGCTCTCACCAGCAACTCAGGTTTTCTTCATCAGCTAGAGAAATTAAAAGAACATGGGTTACTTGGAATGGAGATCTTTTTTTGCTTAGCTTGTTGCTTAGCTTGTTACTTCTGTAAAGCTGGTGGAAGCATTCCTGCCAATTTTCACAAATCTGCCAAAAAATAACTTCAAACTTTTCATAAATATTACCTTCCTTCCTTTCTTGTTTAGCTGTCATTCATGAAATGGCAGATGAAGACTCCGGAGGTTAAGAAACAGGTGTTCCCTAAGACTAAACATGTGAAGAGAAACCAGATATTCACCTAGTATCCCAAGAGGTGACAATGGATTACATGGAAGAAAATTAACAATTCTCTTGCAACCAACAGACTTCTTAAAAACATTACCTTCCTACAGAGGAGGAGTAATGGGAATGGTGGAAAACCTAACCTGATGAAGAAATATTTAATTCTTATAATTGGATTTATTCGTTCTGTCTGCATGATCTTTGCCTTGTATGAGAGCTTCTCACACATCAGATGTGTTGGACCTGAGGTCTGTTTTTTTAAGAACTGTAGCAGTACCTCAGTAAGAGATTGTTTTCCAGCTGCTTCTTGCAGTAAAGTACTCTTCTCCTACTCCTTTATGTAAATGTAAAATTCAAATAACTTGAAAAGTTTAGCTGAGATTAGCAAGGAGATTCAGTGACATATCTTCTGTGATACAGAAACCTAAAGCGCATAAACCAAATGGCTTCCTCCAGGACCCAGTGCTTTGCTGTTGTAACATAGGGAAAATGTAAAACACAAAATAACAATAGAAAAGCAAAAAAAATAAAGTTGCCAAGTTGCTTTGTGGGGATAAATGGAGATATAAAACAAGTTTATACTGGTGTCAGCACTAATAAAATATAGTAATCTTTAGAAACTACAATAAAAATATAGCTGCAGTAAAATAATTGCATTTGATTGATTTCAGAGACACTTACTACTTGCTTTGTTGGTGTTTTGGCATTTGAAATATAAGATGGACTTCCACTGAGAAATCTCCTGGTAGGAACAAATTATTCAGCCTTAGAGACCTGTTAAAACTTTTCAGTTGTTCTGTTACTTGGATCTTGTAAGTGTTGTTTCTGGATTTGCTGACTACTTCCTTTGGGAATTTTTGTTTACACTAAAAATACTTTAAAATAGGAAAAATTATCTTTTTGAGCAGCTTTTGCTTCATGCCTTTTTTTTTGGAAAAATCTTATTGACAGCCTGGATTTCCGCATCCTGCTGTCTGCATTTTATTGTCCGTCATTAGGTGCCTCATGCTGTGTGTGTAACTCTTCCTCTTGCCTTTGCATGTCTTTGTGTCTGAGTTCAATTTGCTGCAGAATCAAGAAGATTTATGCATTGAGTCTACTTATGAAATAAGCAAGCTTAGAAAGGCAGTACTGATTCTGAGTATGCCTCAGAAAATACCTGGTGTGTTATATAATGGAAAAGTAAACTCACCACCGATTTGAAGGTGAGAGGTTGAGTGTGGAGAACTGTTAACATGTCACAGCAGTGCAGGAGGTATACCCACAGTTATGTCATACAGGAGAATCAGGGAATGTTTATCACAAGTTAAGCCATCAGAGTAAAACAGAAAAAACATACAACTGGGTGACCTTTGTAGCTTGCACAATGTCTTTTATGGGTATCTTGGAGGACTGTGAGCACTGATGAGCAATGAGAAAATGTTTTCACTTGGAACTCATAGGATTTAACACAACTTGCCCAGTCAGATGAGGAATTAAGTTTATAATTCAAGTCTCTGGGTTTCCAGTCATATTTTTAGTGCTAGGTCATGTTTTCTTTCTACCAAATGTAACAAACACAAGGCTCTCCCTCACTAGTGTTGCATGAAGTTTTTCCTTCAGCTAGTTTGCACCTACTTGGAATAAAAAAATAAATGAAACACAGGGACCCTGAAAGACTTTAACATGAACTGTTTAAACCTATGCATAAATGCCCTACATCAGAATGATATTGTCTTTACTTGATGGATGGAAAGATGTACCAGATCAGTGAAGATGCCAGATAAAAAAAAAAAAAAAAAAAAGAGGGACTGGTGTAGGGATTTGTGGGGATTTGTGGTTTGGTTTATGAATCACAAATAATTCAAAGGGAGCAACTGAGAGAGCTTTACGCTATGATATGGGGCAACTCTGGGTGGAGACCTCTGATCCCTTCCCCAGGATATGTCAGTTTTATTATCAGAGAACTCATGAAACCCGAGTGGATAGTGTGGAAACCTTTCTGAAGGAACAGACAAAAGGAAGATGGCTGGAGAGCTTTAAGAATCACTGGGAGCTTCATGCAGGGTGGCTTTTTTTTATTTTTTTCATGTTTTTCAATTGATCTTATGAAATTTAAGCTGTGATCAGTAGAATGGAGTGGTTTGTAAAGACTTCAGCTATGTCTTCTGACCAACCCTCCCCCCACCCCCCCCAAAAAAAGAGAGAAAAAATGAGAGAAAATAGGTTTTGTTCTAGAAAGAGTGGTCATTTGAGCTTTGGCCGTACACTTGTTTGCAATGGTATTATTGGAGCAAAATGAGTTCTAGCACTCTTTCCAGTCTCACAAAACACTTTGGAGATACTGGTTATAGCTGAGAAATCAACACAGCACCTTTTTGTCACACTTCTTGAAATATCTGTGACTTGTCTTAGTGAAATGTTCACCTGCATTCATTTCTTCCCACTCCAAACAATGGCTTTAATTGCTTGAGCATTGTTTTCTGCTCTTACTCTTCCTGTTTGTACACTAACTAGTTTTTCTTGAAGTGATAGTGTATTTTGAAATGTAATCCTGAGGCTTGCTGGGTTGGAGACTTACACCATTAGCTCTGTCTAAAGACTGCAAAAAGTATTTTTTTAATTCTAGTTTTACAGATGCCTGCAGTGAAAAGGTAAATGTGTATAGTTGTTAAAACACTGTTATTTTGTAAAGTCTGTCTAAGAAAAGCCTGTGAAAATGGGAAGGGTGAAGAGGTTGGAAGAGATCTCTAGAAATTACTTTCTCCAGCCTCTTGCTCAAAGCATACCTGACATCCCAGGTAGATCAGCATGGTCAAAGCCTCTCTGAAGGATGGCCTTATTGGTAAGGAGATGCAGAGAAGCTGGCACCAGGAGGTAAAAGGTCTGCAGTTTCAGAGGGCTGCCAGTCTTGTTCCACCATGTGTTGAGAATCAGAAGGTTTAATCTGCTTCATCACCAACTCATCATCACCTAGAGCTAAGCCAGTTGTGAGCACTTTGTTTTCCTAGTGAGGAGAAGGTCTAGGTATTTGTTTTGTTTGGTTTTTAAAATAATTGTTGTCGTTTTTCTTGAGTGAGGCTGCTGGGGCAGTTAAGTGTTTTAAACCTCTTGATGCTCTCATGGCTCTGCCCCCAAGTCCTCAGATAGATGGAGAACCACCCAATCATATTAATTTCTAAATTCTGAAAATTTACATATCAACTTTAGGAGTCTTAAGGCTACTGTCTTAGGCAAACACAGGTGGTTATACTTTCCTCCAATCCCTTTACAGCATCCATTACAGAAGTTATCCTCTTGCTTTTGCACCATGCATGTTCCTGCTGGCAGCTGCTGAATTCCCTCAGACGAGTCAGTAATCCTCCGCAGGGATAATCAGTCTCTATACACTGTAGAAGCAACTCTTAGTGTCCCAGTTGGATCCTCTAGAGTACAGGGCATATCTTAGATGTCCCATGCACCATATGCTGTAAAAGTAGCTTAGCACAGAGTCTAATAACAAAGCTAAAACCACTTTCAGAGCTTAAGAGACTACCTCTGCTTGTGATTTAATGCAGCTTAGTGTGTCCAATCACAAAACCTATGTCTCACGAAAGAGATCTTGTCATACTGAACAAAGGATTATCCAGTGAGTGTCAATGGAAATAAACTCACTGCTTGAAGAAAAACTCTTTGAACACTCTATTACTCATTTCCAAAACTAATTGAAGTGTACTGCATTACTTATATGAAGGATGTCACTGATCAACATTCCCATGGAATCTTAACCTACTTTACCAAAAGTTTCAAGGCCAGAGTTCTGAAATGTAACCACTAATATAAGTGCTGTCATTTCTGGGTAAAAAACATGGGGTTTCAAAGAGAACTGCTTTTAAGAGAGTGCCAAATCTCTTGATTTTTGAGAATCGGCATTCAATGCCTAGCCCATTGAAGTCAATGAAAAACATTTTGTTCCTTCTAGTCATGGGACAATTTCACATGCCCACCTTCTAATTTTGTCACAGGAAGAGCAACTGAAAGCAGACTAAGCAGGCTGGATCTGGAGAAAAAAGATCAATTTACTTCAAGGTCCTAAATTTTCCATCTTCTAAGCCACTTTTCTTCCTACGCTAATCTGGGGTGGTGCTGCTTACCTAGGAGACCAGGACACAGTTCAGTGTGTATGTGGCAGACCTGCCTCATACATGGGCCCTGCTCTCCATGTGGTTGTTTGGCCATTGCACGTGTATGAGGAAGAGAAGCCTGCACTCCCTGGGATGTGTGATTATACAGATCTAGACTGCTACGGGTAGAATTCTGCCCTCCTGATCATCCCTTTTATTTATTGGATTCACACAAAAGTTAAAGGGAGCTTCTTGCTTTGAAACCTTGGAACCACCCCATATGACAGAGCAGTACCTTTTTTTCTTAAATGCTTTTCAAGCTGATAGAGCAGGAAGAGCCCCAGTTAACTCAATGAAAAACTATCCAAGGCAAACAGACTTACAGATGAATAAATGTTCACTACTATTTTTATTCTGAGCTTACAAAATCTCTTTCAGACTGTCTGTACATTTTGCTAATAAAAAAAGCTAATTCTCCAAATATTAATAGAGGTGTATTGGCAGATTTGGGGCTTGCAGGTCTTCATAAGCTTAAACAAAGGAAATGCAGCTAGACAAAAGCTTTTCCAAATGGGCCCGTAAGTACTTGTTTAGACAAGTTCACATCTCACCAAGGACTGGCCTTACCACAAATTCTAAGCAGCCTTACGGAAATAGAAACAATACAGCGAATGAAAGCTTTATTAATTTTTGTGGCCATCACACGAAATATTTCTGTACAAGTAGACATTGGCAGCCATCTTATTTACTGTGCAATTTTCCAGACCATTGAGCACTCAGGGCTGTAGTAAAACGTATGGTTTAAATGAAGCTTGGAAGGCCATGGGAAGAGTGGAGAGTCTTTGGGACAATCAGACCTCTTTCTCCTTGATCATGTTTTCTCATCTGCTTTAGTGCTTATCACTGTATATAGATTTTTGTGCTGGACATGAGAAAACACACCCTTCTATGTTTGCGTTTGCTGGATGTGTCTCCTTTGAACTGGTTGATGTACTGACATTTTGCACCAGAAGGTCCTTGTTCTCATCTCTTGGGTGGTTCATGGTGACAGAATGCTGCTGCTATTTTATTCACTGCTGTATCTTCCTATTGCCCTGTGTATCAAAAAGCATGAGGTTGTTTATTTGAGTATCTTTGAAAGCTGCCTTACTTTGATGTGGAAAATCCTAAGCCTATAAAAAATAGCTCCTTTCCGTGGCATAGTTTCAGGCATATAGTCTGAATTTCTTTTTGTTTTTGAAGCGAGCATAATTTTGCATCAAACCTATTTACAGCATAGCTATGCGATTTGATGTCCCTTTGTACAGAAGCAATTTGGTGGTCTAATGATGTGCCAGTATGACTTTCAGGAAAGGCACCAGACTTCTGCTATGGGAGTGCTCTGTTCCCATGCTCCCTGCATCTCCTGTGACCAGAAGAAAAATTTCTGTAAAGTACCAGCATGCTTAGGTTGCCCATATCTGCTTTAGATTACATATGACCGGGACTTCTACTTCTTTGGGTAGAAGCCAAACCCATCTTTTTGTATTTGCACAGACCCTCTATGTTCTGCTTCTGCATTCTCTGTGGTTGCAAAATGCCAGCTTGTTGGGAGTTTGGGTTTTGCTTGTTCTAGAAGGGATTTTCTGGTCTGAGGCTCTTGACCTGTGGTGTATGTCTGGGAAGCTGGTCAGGAAGAAAAGAAGACTGTAGGGCCAACATGACATATGCCTTGTCTCTCGCATGAAGAAGCTTTCCTTTGCAACTTGCTTTTTGTGGGTTCTTCACCTCATCTCCAGGCAGAGTACACTCCACTTCCATTAAAAAAATGCTTTTGTCATACCTAAAGGATGTATGTATTTTTGACTCCCAAACCCTTTGACATACTGATGGTTTGTATTTACATCTGTGCTTCTCTGAATACTATACCCCAGCTCATCCTTTAAGGCTGAGTAGCAGATGTGGGGACCTGCAAGCTGGATCTCCCTTGTGCTAGATCTCAGCTGAGGCAGCTGCAGGGCTTGAGCGAGGCAGTAGATGCGCGTATTAGATGAAGGACAGAATGACACGTCTAGTACTGCTCCAGAATTGCAGATAGAGGGGGACAGGATTTTGACGTGAAGCTCTCCACCCAGCTTCATTTCTGGGACAACATGAAGATAGCTTGGGAAAAAGTAACAAGGGTGGGAAAGGTGGCTGTCTGACTGGGGATATGCTGTGTCTGGCAGTCTGAGCAGGGTCTTTAGACCTTCATGGTGAAGCTATCAGTGGCCCTTTGGGGCAAAGAATAAGCACATTCATGCTTATTCTTTGTTAAGGGATGCTTCGAATTAACACACCGGTTTGTTCCTGGGATTGGTTGTTTTAGCCTTGGGCAAATGTGAAGAGTTTAGGCATAGGAAATTTTCCTCCCCATAACAGCCTTCTCAAATGCATGCTCAAAATATCAGGTTTTGCATCTTCTCCCTCATAGCTTCTTTTGCTGTATCTTAAAGTGCTATCTTGTCACTATTTCCCTTTGCATTTCTGTCCTGTTTCTCCATCTGAATTTATTAAAACCCAAACCAACTCAGGTTCAGGAGGAGACTTCCTTTACAAAAAAGTCTTTTACAGTGTAGGAAAATTCGTATGATTTTAATGTCTGAGTTTGGTGGGGTTGTCTTCAAAGGTTTTGCACAAGTTTGTGTATCAGCAAATCCCAGTCATTTTAATAAATGGCATTTAAATAAAAGTATATTTCTGTTGGAGGTTAGGATTTTTTTTTTTCTTTCTCTTAGGGAATTTTTTTCCCATTTTTTGCCTTAGAGACCAGAATGATGGATACTTAAGAGAGACAAGTGATGTGGCCAAGATGGGGGGAGAGGTGCAGCTGGCTGCAGTCTCTTAGCTGGGGGGCTTTCTATTGGGAAAGGCAAAGACACTACAAAATTTTGGCTAGGGGTGGGGGCTGGGCTCATCCCTTGCTCTCTCTCTTGCTCTCAGGACCGGAGGGGAACAGTCAGGCTGGTACTACTGCGGGGGAGAATTCGCTGCCACTGTGGAGTTCAGCCCTTTACTACTTCTCCTACTGTGGGTGAGCCTTTGCTCATAAGAGCAGCTGTTGAACTGGGACCTTTTCATAACCTGACCTCACTGGGAAGGACCCTCACCATCTCCTCAGGTGCCTCAAGGGAAAACCTGTGACCCCGACGCTCAACCCTATCCGGAGGGAGCATCTCCAGCTGCCTACAGCAGCCAGTCTGCCACTGTGCAGCCCCACTGTTTTCTGCTGCTGCTTCAGGGCTTTTTGCTACACTTTAACTTGATATCCCCTACCAGCCTGGACACCCCCGGTTTCTAGCAGGGTTCCAGAGTCTTTGCTACACTTTGCCACCCTGGGTGTGTCCACCTCTGCTGTTCCAGCCTGCTGCTCTGAGGTTTCCTGCTGCAGTCTATTCAGCTTCCCAAGTGGCACTGAAACCGGCTGCCCCTCTGTGAGTTTGCAAAGGAAAGCCCCTTCTCTCTCTGTCTCGCTCCTGCTGGGTGAGCCGCCATTGTCAGTGTAGAGGTGGCTGAACTCGCACCACGCCTCCCCCTGCAGGTGGAGGGGAACCATCGCAGCCGCCCTGCCCGGCCTGGAGCCACCAGCGCCCCTGCCGGCTGTAAGCGGAACTGCACCGAAGGGGAAAGGGCCTGGGCGGAGAGAGGCTGGCACTGGGCTTCTGGTTCTGTTTGTTGCTGCTGCTGCTGCTGTTGTTGTTTGTTTGTCTTTACATATACATACATACATACATGTATATGTGTGTGTATATATATGTGTAAAGAACTGTAATTAATTTTCCCATATCTTTGCCTGAAAGCCCTGTAATTTCAGAGTTACAATAATTTGGAGGGAAGAGTGTCCCAAGGGAGGTTCCCACCTTCCTTGCAGACACCTGTCTTTCAAACAAGGGCAATTTCGTATTCTAAAACAGGCTTTGGTAGAAGTGCAATTCTTAAAGGTATTTTAAGTATTAATTCCCAATCAGTTCATACATTCTCTGTGAACTGCTTTACCTGCATTACCTGCAGCAGCAGAAGACACTGTATTAATAAACACAAATTGCCAAATTTTACTTCCAGCCTCCCCACATTCCTCCACTCCATTGTAACCAAAGCCCTATGCAGAGCAGCACTGAGGTTGTGATAGAAGTTTGGTACCTTCCCTGCTTATTTATAAACTGAGTTTTAAGTGTAGGAATCTCCTCCTCAGAGGGAACAGGGGTCCCTCAGTCCCACACTGTGCTAATAAACACAGGGTGTTTACAGCTGGCTAAGAGAAATAGAACTCACTCTTTATCAAAATTTGGAAAATTTAATAAGGGATAAAGTCAGCAAGGCAAAAGGTAACAGCACTGGGTGCATTGCCACAGCCAGAGGCACACAGTGAACGGTAGCAACCCCCCTTATGTACCCCTGGGTATTGCATCAGCTAATTACATATTTATAAACCATTTTTCATATTAAAACCTTTTTTGGAACTAATTAACATAAGTCCTCCCCTGTCCCACCTTTTTAGAGCATGTGCAGTTGTCTTCGTAGAAGACAGTTGGTACTTTTTGATACATTCAAGAGGTTTCGATTCCCTCATTGGTTAGATGTTATCCAATTACAGTAATCCCCCTATCTCAATACAAAGTTTATGTTAAAAATAGATCTTAGCCCCAGTGAAAGTCAACACCCAGTCCCCTCCCCTCATAACAACAAAACCACTCCCACAGAACCAACATTAAAATGCACATACCAACAAAAATGCACATAACAACAAAACCACTCTCACAGAGCCAACATTACAATGCACAACACATCTGTGAAAACCAACACTATAAAATGTACTTTTCACATGGACATCATCCTCACTGCCAGTTTGGGGTGAGAGCCTGAGCATAAGGTCAGCATTTATGTATTAACTACTCTGGTGAACAACCACTTGTTACTCTGAGGCAAATCTCATCATGTAGATGAGCCCCTTGCAGTTCTTACAGTTCTGTGACATTTTTCTTTTATTCTCTTGACAAAAAGTGCTTGAATACAGAGATGCGAGAATCACCACAGTTATGGCTGAGCTTCACTAAGGTGAGGCACACTGTACGCAAAGAAAATGAACTTTGTGTACGGCTGAAACTTGTTTTTGTGCTCAGTGACCTAGAAGATGTTCAGCCCCAGTTTTCTGAACTGTGAGTGCACTTGACCCCATTTTGCATGCACACCTTTCGTCCATTTGGTTCAAAAAATCAACAACACAGGGCAGGAGTGGGAGAGATGTATTCATAATTGTTTTGTTTCCATTGTGTTTTGGGTGGCTTTGGGTAACAAAGTTGTGCAGAGACAATTCTGCTAAGACCGGTTGCTGAAAGACAAAGTAACTGTAAGACAAAGACTCAGTGTTTAAAATACAAGTTTTCTCATTATTCTTTCTTACTTCCCAGGCATAGATCAGTTGTTGTAAGACCTTATGTTTCTGAATATAAATATCCACATTTTGCGGCAAACATGATTTTGATTTTTGGTGGTGTATCACTAAACAACTGACACTGTAACATTATAAGTTTTTTTCAGTAAACAGATTTAGAAACAAAAGAAGCGAGACAAGTATTCTGATAATGTGTGAAGATCTTCCTTCAGCTGCAGTAGATATCAAGGATGAAGTGTCACATCGTTGTGCTGACTTGCAAACTTGGAATATGCTTTTAGAAAATACAATTTTGGGTTTGTAAAAACACTTACTGAAGACAAAACCCTTTAATGAAGCAGTAAAAATGTACAGAGGATGGTTATGAGGCAAGTCTCCAAAGTAAAAACACAAGGCTACAGGCAACACAGTCAGAAGCACAACAAAGGGCTTGTGAGGCTTAGCAAAGGCATGCAGGAGATGGGTTGGGTTGGCTTGTCTGCCAGGCATGAGGCTGGGGGAAAGGGTGTTGGAACAAGATCATAACCTTTTTAGGAATTCTGCACAGTTTGCACAGTTGACTGGGAAGGCAGGGCAGGCCCAGGCTGTTGGCATTTATCTCTTTCCCCAAGTGTTGCTGGGCTGAGGAGAGTGGGAGGGTTGCACCCCAGCTGTTGGTGGGTGCCTTTCTTGGCAGCTCTCCACAGGAGAATGGATATGTGATTTTAAGTATCTTCTCATTAATTTCTTGGAGTGGCTTGAACACTTCTGCCTTCATTTAAAACCTCTGGAATATGTGTGAGGAGTCAATTTAATTATGATCTGTCTCAACACTGTTTGTCAGAGGCATGTGGGGGAGGATGCATGTGCCACATCCAGGAGGCAACTAGAAGAAGATGGGAGAAAGCCTTGTCACTGGGGACATTGCCTGGCAACTGTCTCCCACCTCACACGGGATAGGCAGTCAGCAGGAGACCACCAAGGACACTGTACCCTCCAGAGAGGCTTCTCCAGTCATATGGCAAAAGGTCTGCAATGGACTGCAGTGGGACATTGGACTGAGCCAATGGTCTCCTGTCACCAGGCGGAACTTGGGAGGAGCCAGGGGGTAAAAAAAGTAACTGCATGTCGTGGTTTGGAGTGTCTGGGAATTGTAGTTGAAAAAAGGCTGTATCTGCCAGGAAGTGATTCTTTGCAAAGAGGTGCTTACAGCTTCCTCTAGACCCAACAGAACCAATCAACTGGCTAGGTTGAATATTGGCAACTTTTTAAAGCCACTTAGAGAGCTTGACATGCCTCTGTGATCCACATTTTAAGAAGGAACAGAGCCCAGGAAGCCCTCTCTTGCTTCCGGTGGCCAAACAGGTAACT
>VWZQ01005607.1:0-16270 GCA_013397015.1 Myiagra hebetior | reverse complement strand
GTACCCCCTTAGCTAAAGAAACCCTCGAAGCAGCTGTGGGGAAAGCTGTAAGTCGGGGGAAGGGACTTTCACATGCAAGCAGAGAACCATCCCAGGCGGCTGCTTTGCTGTGACATTGAAGCTGCACGATACTGTTTCGTGTGGAGATGTCCATGGTTTTGACCAAGAGAGACTCCTCTCCCTAAGTGAACTGAAAACCAGAAATTATTATATAGGTGAGGTGGTGAACTGACTAGAATCCTCAAGGGTTGTGTTTTTCTTTTACGTTGGTGGTAGAAGGGAGCGGGGTGGGGGGGGAGAGAGGTGTTCTGAAGGTTTAGTCTGACTTTCTTTTCCTTCTTTTAACTCTGTTAATAAACTTGTTTATATTCTTTAAGTTTTTGTGCCTGCTTTGCTTTTTCCTCCTAATACTTATCTCACAGAAGGGACATCAGGGGGCTACTGCCCAAGTTAACCCTTAAACCACTACACAAAATGGTGTTTCCGTCCGGTTACCAAACTCAACCCGCTACACTGTGTCACAAGCTCTGGGGTTATTGAGCTTCTTACCGTGGCTCTGGCCTGTTTTCTGTCCTTTTTCCCTCGCTCTAGCCTGCTTTTTGGCTCTTCTACCCTCGCTGGCCCTCGCTTGCCCTCACTTACTCGCCCTCCCACTTGCTGGGCGCTTGGTGGGACACCGGCTGGCCTCCGAGCCTTGTATGTAGCCTGTGTCCTGCCCTACCCCTTCACCTGTCCCAGCTGCCGCCTGTCCTGCCTCCCTGTGTTCCTGTCTGTTGCCCTGCCTGCTTCGTCCCTGCGTTCCTGCCTGCCTCTANTGAAGGTTTAGTCTGACTTTCTTTTCCTTCTTTTAACTCTGTTAATAAACTTGTTTATATTCTTTAAGTTTTTGTGCCTGCTTTGCTTTTTCCTCCTAATACTTATCTCACAGAAGGGACATCAGGGGGCTACTGCCCAAGTTAACCCTTAAACCACTACACAAAATGGTGTTTCCGTCCGGTTACCAAACTCAACCCGCTACACTGTGTCACAAGCTCTGGGGTTATTGAGCTTCTTACCGTGGCTCTGGCCTGTTTTCTGTCCTTTTTCCCTCGCTCTAGCCTGCTTTTTGGCTCTTCTACCCTCGCTGGCCCTCGCTTGCCCTCACTTACTCGCCCTCCCACTTGCTGGGCGCTTGGTGGGACACCGGCTGGCCTCCGAGCCTTGTATGTAGCCTGTGTCCTGCCCTACCCCTTCACCTGTCCCAGCTGCCGCCTGTCCTGCCTCCCTGTGTTCCTGTCTGTTGCCCTGCCTGCTTCGTCCCTGCGTTCCTGCCTGCCTCTACCCTTGCTTCACCGATCCAGCCCGCTGCCGTGATCCCCACCGTGACCCTGTGCAGGGTATTGCACCTCTTGCCAGAGTGCCCACTCACTCTCCACGTGTCCAGCTGCCTGTCGACACGGGAGCTTGTGCCTGTGGAGCTGCTCCTCTCCGAGAGCTGCGCAGGCTCCCCAGCAGGCAGCGTGCATACACCCCCTGCCACTTGGACGTTGATGGCACTCCCCGACATTCTGGTGGTAACACATACTTTTTCTCTCTGTCTCCTCTCCCTCTCTCTCTCTCACCCCATCATTTTTCATTTTCCTTCCTCATTTTCTGTCTTTTCTAATCTTGTTCAGTAGGGCAACTCCTTTTTGTTACCAATAAACAGTTTTCAGATACAATATTGTCTCATTTGACTTAATTTCATCCTAGACCATCCATTTTAAAAGAACTCCTTGCAGTTCCCCATAGTGGAACGTGACAATATGTAATACAATTTAGATAGTAGTATCTGTAATACATGGAATAGAAGGCACATGGGCAATTCTTGCATCCCTCTAAACAGATCATGAAATGAACAAAGTACAGTAGCTAGTCTGAAGACAGTTTTAAAGTCCTAAATCTAATGCAGTCTTTGGCCTGAGTGCAATTTACAGCTTGGAGTCAGCAGGACAACTCACCTGACAGTCCCTCTGGCTCCTGCTCTTGCAGAAAAAGCAGTTTATTGTCATGAAGACTGGGTTACATGCGAAACTGCTGGCATAGGGTTATGTCAAGACAGTTGTCCTGAATTTTTACTTAAAATTGCTTACTTAAAATAGATGCATTACACAGATGCAAACTCCTAATCCCATGGTGGTTCTGGTACTTCAGTACTAAAACACCTTGGCAGCTGTATGAGCATTAAAATGTGCATCAATAAAAAGTTGTTTGAGCTTGTGGCTAAAAAACTGTTTTCATCAGAGTTTGGTAGCAATCTTGAAGCAAAGACCTCTGAGCTACTGCAATGTGAGACTTAAGTCATGGTCCTAATCACCTGTTAGTACTTTTCACAATGGGAAATTTATTAACTCTGATGTTTACACTAAGTTCAGTTTGGATAATTACACAGTGGCTACATAAAGTATTATGCCACAGTATTTTCTGTTGGTATCTCTTCTTTTCATCCTAAATCATGGTATGGTAGTTACAGTTTGTTCTACAGTATTTAAATATGCTTTTTCTGTGTCAGTAAAGCTAATTTCCACAATTATCCAGGTTGACGCATCTTGCCAGGCTGGTGCAGCATTGCTGGATAAAACTGCAGTGTGTTTTGGGGTGGGAAATAGGCTGTCTGGTGAGAGTGGGCACATTGGAGTGTATCTCATGGTTTTTGTTGAGCTGTCGCGTTCCCCTTTGCCTCTTCTTCTGAAATTAGTCATAATTTGTGCCTCTGAGATTCCGACATGAATCTGTGTGGGTGTGCCTAAGTGGGAGAAGAATATTCTTCAGTTTTTGTCACTTCCTCATTTCAAATTTTAGTCTTATGACTTCCCTCAGTACATGAGGCTGTGCAGTTAACTGATCCACATCCTGCATTCACCAAAACATCTGTGACTATGTTGAAGTACCTCATTCACAACAGGGACATGTGGTAATTTCTGAAAACTGATGTTGAACATCTTTGAGTTTGCAAAATCAAAGGCTGACTTCCACTGTGATGTGTGGTGACTCAGAGAAGAACGTGTGATTTTGTGGTTTCATAGCAGGAAGCCAGACTACTTCTCTTTCTGAAAGAGTGCTTGTCTCTTCTAAATTGCTAAATCTGGAGTAGCTCCAGACTATTGGTAGTCTTATGAAGGAGAGAAGATTGAGGTGGTGTTTGAAGTGATTAAAACAGCATTGGAACTAATGTAAGCTGCTGTTTATGGCTATCGTGGCTTACTTTTTATTTTGAAAGTGAATATATTTTTGTATTGCACTCAGTTGCTGCTGTCCGTGACAAAAGCATTCAAATTGTGAGTGCTAACAGGTAGCAGATGAGTGTATGTGTAGGTAGGTGTCTGAACTTCTGGATTCAAGCATGCTTCTTCCTGGAAGCTGATGGAGAGCTGTATTAGGATCTTGTTTGCATGAAGATTCTAGATTCTCAGAAGTATTTTTTCTTCTAATTCCTTTCAGGTGTGGCATTAAACACTAAAAACAGTCCTTGAACATTCCCCAACTTGAGAAACATTGGCTTCTAAACCTGGTTTTGCTTGGTCTGGATTAATTTTGCAGTGGCTTCAGGCATGCACACCCAGTCATAACATCCCTTTTTCTTTCCCCAACTCAGTGTTTGCATGTGGCCTACAAATCTGCTCCGACTCAGAGGGAAAAGCAGCTAAAATACCTGGTGAAAGGCTGGAAAAGTGAAAGGATAACATGACTTTAAGGCAGTCGTAAAAGAAATATCCATGAAAATATATCTGAGAGTTGTTCGTACTTGATCTCCTTTGAACTATGCAATGGCTTTGGCTTTCAATATTGTCTATATGGCCAGAGAATGAAGAGCAAGAAAACAAACCAAAGTCTTTCTTTGCTTCAGAGAGGAGAATCGAAAGTCCATCTGACAGACTGTTTGGGTGGATAACTGCAGCCAGGGATTAGGAGGGGAAGAGATAAGGAGGGAAGAGGAGATATTAATTGGATACAATATGGAAAAATAGAAAAATCTGGAAGAAATGCTGATGCACATGAAGGCAACAAAAGGGGGATAGATGCAAGGGGGAAAAACAATTCTGAAAAGACATCAAAGTGCTTGTCATGCAATTAGTGTGCTGTAAAATGTGTGTTATTAACATCTGCCACTCACTGTGTTGCATTTGAAATTCAAATGACAAAGCTGTCTTTCTTTGCTTTTTTCTTGTAATCTCTGTTTAAAGAAAGTGCTGTGATGTGAATCGGATAGTGAGGGATTCAGCAGTGTGGATTACAGACTGTTCCACTTCCAGTGCTCTCCATCAAATCTAGTCTTTTTGTTACTTCCTGAACAGAAGGTACTAGAATGCAGAAAGCACAGTAATATCACAGTCTACCTATACCCAGACAGAAAATTTCTTTACATGGCACAAATACAGAATATGCTTCAGATTCTAATCTCTTGAGGTACTGCATTTGAGGACTCTCTTTTAACTAGGCACCTAGCGCTTCTTCTTACTTAATCCTTTAGTATCAGGCTCTTCCTTTACTTTTCATTTCTTCAGCTGTAAATGAAAGGTATGGTTTTGTGTTCTGTGTTTGGTGTTTTTTTGTGGGGAGCAGGCGGGTGGGCCATGTAGCACAGTTTTCACACAACACACTAAATGCACGGATTTGCACCCCTGACTGGTGACCATTTATTTGCCTTGTACAGACACAACTCCAAAGCAAGTTTTTTTAGTAATCAGTTGCTTGGGTTGCAAGCAGTGGGATCTGTTTAGGACATAGAATCACAGAAGGGTTTGGGTTGGGAGGGACCTTAAAGACCATCTAGTTCCCACACCCCCACCATGGGAAGGGGCACCTTTTGCCAGACCAGTTTGAAGCAGGAGAAGTAGCTATATTCTCTCAAAGAAGCCTGTCATTTGAAAAGCAGTAGAAAAGTGGGGTTTGAGGCCAGTGAGGACATGCATGGCTAGGACAACGTCTATTAGCTGGCTACCACCTCCAGTGGCACCAGTGTGCACTGATTGCCATGTCCTCCTGGGCATGGGATAACTCATGGGAGGGAGCTGGAGGCTTCAAATGAAATGAAAACAAATAGAGAGAACTGGAGTATGCTAAAATCAAGGGAGCAAGCTTCTCTTCCCCACAAATACAGAAATGGGCAGAAGAAGCAAGAGCAGGGGTAATTGGAAACAAAGTATGAATCCTTGTAAATCTATATCACTCCATCAGGGACAGTTTTGTTCCCTGCCGCGAGCCTTTCATCCCTCTCCTAACTTGTGCTGTTGTGCTGCTGCTCTCTCTCCTGATTGTTACTGGTCTATGTACCCACTCAGGGAAGTGACTCTCAGGGCACAACTTTGAAACCTGGCCCAAGAACAGTACATCCAGCTGGTAAACAGTCCCTGTCAGCCACAAGGGTGACAGAAGTTCAGACAAAATGTTGTCATGTGTGGAAATAACCAGGCTAGATGATGCTGATGTGGAACTCACTCCAGCAGTGGCTGGGATTTTCCTTCCCATCAAGAAGCTGGGAGATCCCCCTCAGACTTGTTTTAAGGTTAGGTTATCATTGGTGGGGAAAGTCTTATATGATTTGTACTTTGTGTCCTATGACTTCTGAATAGCTGTCAGGACCTGCTTTATGGGGAAGCTCCAGGGGAAATTGCAGGGTGCTGTATGGATTTCGGGTGATCTGAATCTGCTGGAAATGGCAATAAACAAGGTAGGCAGGAAGGAGATATTTGAAGGGAAACCAGCTTTCTGGTTTAATATGTCTATAAAAGCCACCCATTTAAACAGGAGTGATTTTCCAACTCAGGAGTTAGCATGTTTTTCTAACCTAGCTCTTTCATATGTGAAGAATTATGGATTTTCAGTAGTTTCTTTCTGCCTTTGGCTTCAAAAGAGTGGCAGATTTTCATCAGAGGTTTAATGTAGTGCAGGCTGTCCTGGTGAAGTCCTCAGTTGACTTGAATTGATGCAGCTCCCATGAATTAAGGTAATGGCCCTGCTCCATGTTTGCCTCATGAGCTTTATTCTATTTTTCAGCACCCTCCAAAATATTTATACTTCTACAACAGGAAGGCACCAGTAGTGCAAAAGCCATGCATTGAATAGATTGAATAAATTAAGATCTAATATGTTTCAGGAGAAACAGATCCTTAGAATGGGGTGTTTTTTTAGCAGAATCTAATGGACATCAGCTTTATTTTTCTCATAAAAATTGGAAGGAATCTGTTTCCCTTTGCTGGAGTTATAAATGTATTTTCAAGGAAGGTGCTTTTAAAGGTGTTTTTAATATCTGATGTTAGGGTCATTTCTATTTGTGGTTTTACTCAGCCCTGGAGGTGTAATACTTAATATCATCAGAGCAAGAGCTTGGATTCCACCTCAAGTCTGAGCCTGTAGTCTGCTTTTCTTTCTTTTCATTTTGTTGTTTTTGTTTTGTTTTTAAAAAAATCCCTGTTTGTTTTGCCCTGCACAGGCAATTAGTGTGACTCTGGTTAAAAGTGGTTCATGATGACTTCTTCTAGTGTGTAATATGCAGGTCAGTTTCAAATTCTCGGAGAAAACCTGTCATGATATTTAACAGGCTTCACTTATATAAGCAAAAATTACTTATTTAAACCACTATCAATACAATACAATACAATACAATGACAGCTCTGTTAACAAGCTAAGCAGGTCATGATCAGACATATAGATGTATTTAGATTTATTAAGAGATATCTCTTTAGATCCCTCCCATCAGATGTTATAGCTGAGTCTAACAGAGAGCCTAGCACAGAGGTATGTAGTCAGCCTTTTTCTGCATTGTTTTATTTGACAAAAATGAAGAAAAGAAAGATGTTATTAATTCAGATTAATTAATTTAATAAATTACACTAGATATCTGGCATGTGTTGTTATGTTCTCAAATTTGACCACCTGAACGTACAGCTTTGGCAAATAAAGGATACTCTTTAGTGCTTTAGTGTAATACATTGAGCTTAGAAAAGCTTCCATGAAAATGATGCAAAATAATTTTTGCCTTTTTTTTTTTTCCCCCTATAAGAGATAAGAACAACACAAAAATCAGATTCTGGTCTTTCCCTGAATATTAACATTCCAGTTCCTGTGGCAGCATGGTGAACTGGCACAAAAACAGGCAAAGGGCTCCTGCTGCAGCAGAGAAATAAAGCAACCTTGTATCTCTGAAACTCCCCTGCATGTCTCAGTTTCGAGCCCTCTGGTACAGTCTCCACCAAACCTGTGCCTTCTTAAGAGCTTATAAATATCTACAGTCTCCTTCATCCTTCAGCCACACTTGAGACCATCCCAATCTTTTTAGTGCTAAATTACAAACAGTGTGTCCCCTCCACAGCCCATCCTGCTTCACCTGCAGGAGTTGCAGCAAGATAGGCTGATGTTCTCCTCCCATCCAGCTCTTACACATACTGTTATGACATTTTGTGAGCTTTTAGAATATTTCAGAAGAACAGAATTTGTTACATCTGCACAACCACAACAACAAAAGTCGCCTCCTTTGATCCCCCGACAGACAAAAGCTTCAAAGGAAGAAGGACATAGGAGCCAGCATTCTCTTTAAGTGACCGCATGCTTTGAATTTTGCTCTTCAGTAGAACACAAAGATGCAGCACTTACACCCACACGCAGAAATGTGGCTGGGGTTCACTTTTCAGCTACTGTGTTTTCCTGAAGAAGTGCAGGCTTCCCATCGACTTTTGTCAAGAGGCAAAACTATGCTGGTTTTTAACACTATGCTTTAATATTTTCTACAATGAACAGAGAGTGCAACACTCCAGATTTATCTTCTACATTTTGTGACTTCCAGTATTTGTGTTATATGTTCACTTGTGCTGAGTCCATTCCTTTATGGGTCCTGCTGAAGTCATTAGGAATGCTCAGGAGAAACAGATCTGCACTGTGAAATTGTGCTGCTCCAGGTTTTGTTATCAAGTAGCAGTTATCAGATGCACGCATGGGTGACACAATGACATCAGGATGCTAGTGCTGATCACATATCACCTTGTAGCTGACCACTGTAGCAGTTGAGGCTGATATATTCTCTGATAGAAAAAGCAGAGACATCCTTTCCATGCTTTGGTGCAAAATCATGGAACACTGAAGTGTGTTGTCCAACATGACAGTATTCGTAATATTAAGAAAAAACAGGCCATGTATTTCCTTTTCCCCCCTTCTCAGTGTTTTTGTAACCCAGAATTTTTGCAAAGGATAAATCTTACAGCTCCTTTTATGCTTCATTCTTTCCTATCAGCAGGAATCCAAACCCTTGCAAAGAGATACTTGGTTTTTTTCTCCCCCTCTCACTATTTTTAGTAGAGTAAGTTACTTTTCCTTTTTATTCCTTGTAACATGCTTTGCATTGAAAATTACTTTCTAAGAGTGAAAATAATGCTTAGTGCTTCTGGATTTACCTAATACTAGTAATCCCATGTTTGTGAAATGAAAATGAAAAACATAAGAAATTAGCCGAGAATTTTGACCTTCAATTAAGAATGGGCATGAAAGTGAAGAAAAATTAACATCTCTGACATTTGTCTTTCCTGACTGCTCTTTACTACTTGTGTGGCTGCAAACCTGCTGTGTTTCTGAGAGCTCTGGGCCCTCTCAGATGGGTTGACATCACCCTTGGCATTGCCTTCCTCTCTCCCCTGCTGTGTACTTGAAAGTGCCTGTGGCCCAGTTCACATGGAACACTGTGGTGTGGGGCAAAGTGTGGGTGGTTCTCCCCCAAGTATGAAAGGGAAATTGCTGGCCTAGCTCCTGGTGTTTTGTTGTGTGACCTTCTCTTGTGGTAACCCAGCTTCAGAGCTGTCTTCTTGAAAGCTACTGATTGTCTCTGTCAAAGCCCATGGCTCTCAGCCTTCCCTGAGATGCTTTTGGCAGTGTTCCCGTCCCTTTCTGCCTGACAGCTAGGGTTGAGCTGTCCTTGCCTGCCTCTAATTCCCTGCCATCATGCTGAGACACCCTTGGATTCTGCAGGTTGGAGGATAATATGTAGGGGTACTTTTATTTTGGATGGAGCATCAATGAACTTGGCAGTGCTGTGTTTACAGTTGGATTCAATGTTCTTAAGGATTTTCTCCAACCTAAATGATTCTGTGGTTTTATAGCCTATTTGCTTCAGCATCATCTTAGCCCACTCATGGCAGCAGAGGAGCCTGTGGGCATCTTCCACTTGCGGATACCTGTCAGGCCTGGCCTTTTTTAACAGTGCAACAGTGAGTTCTCAAGCCAACATTCTTTCTGTTTGACAGCAGAAATGTTGAAGAAGGGTGCTTTCTTGTGAGAAAATTATATAGTAGCTCAAATGACCAGAAAGGAGGAACCTCTCTTCATAGACGGCAATGTGCATCATCCATCCAGGGTGTCTGATGCTGCACGAATGTGGGGTTCCCAGTGTGGAAAGGGTCTTGAGAATTACTTATCTTTTTTTTTTCTGCTTAATCTTATCAAACTAGATATTTTACTAAGCCATTTGTTGTTAGACTTTCTTGCTAACACCTTGCTAAAGAGGAGCCCTGTGGCATCTCTCTCCCACCTTACCCCCCAGAGCAGAAGACCTGGTCAGAGGAGTTTGAAATCATGACACTGTGAAAGTGTGGGTGCTGTGGGGTTAAATCTCGGGCGCAAGGGGCCTTCAGCAAAAAAAGATAGAGCCTGTAGCTGAAGTGTGGGGCCAGAGAACTGTTTCCAAACACCTACACCTGATGTGTCCCCTTCCCTTTCCAAGGTGGTCCCCTTGGAAATGAAATGCCAGCCAATGGATGGGCAAGGAGTCATGGCACACCCGAATCACATTCAGTGACTCCAGTTGCTCTGATGACAGGCAGGGCAGGACTGCAAAATTCATCCACTACCCAATGCAGACAAACAGCTGTGGCTGCTGTGGGGTGTTGGTGTTTGTTTCTTGTTAGCTGAGGGCCTGTGGTTTTTAAGGAGATGAAATAAAAAAATTCAAAAATGTAGCTTTTCTGGCTTGATCTGAAATTGTGTCTATATATAAATCTCTGGTGATAAAACCTGTGTTATGTTGACAAAGCTTTACAGACTGAAGGTTGAAGTGTTAGAAATGGATATGCTGTGAACTTTATCAAGCATAAGAATAAATTTTAAATATCATCCAATTAAGGGGTGATCTTAGGCACTTGGTAAGATTTTCTTCATGTTCGTGATGTGCATACAGCAATTCTTGTGTTTCCAGCTATCAATGAAACAAAAATTTGTGCAGAAATTCTTTTTCTAATGTGCTCTTATTTAAGCTTCTTTCTTTGCCCATCTTTCACATAAATATTTCCTGGTTTGTAAAACACATGGAGGTATTTTTAGATCTCTTCCTGCAACAAGAATGTGAGGTCAACATGGTGTTTATATTGTTCCATCAAGTCAGTGTGATGTTACGCACTGAGATGTGGGGTGTTTTCTTTCCCTCTCTGTGTTACTGCTTTGCATTCAAACTTCAAAACAAATGCCAAATGTCCAAAATAACAGGAGAGAATATCTTTGAAAGCTACAGTTGTCTCATCTTGGTAGGATTTACTCACCGAAATAATTGTCCACTTAAATTTTAGAACAAGATCTGCTATAAAGGGCAAGTAGCTACTTTTTGTTGTCAGATTCTGCTCTATAACCTCTTACACAATTTTGCAAATATATCAAATTTTGCTCCAACACTGCCAACGATTGAGACTCTAAAACTTTTGTTTTAAATGTTTAGAACTTGACCATATTTGTGCTAAATATTTACTTTGGTTTTGCTAAGATTGCCTCAGTTCTCATGAGACCAGAGTGGTGCTTGAAAGCCAGTATGTAATGCCCAGTTTTGTTACTAAGATTCTCAGGAGATTTTACAGTCTGCAAACTATGTTTGCTCATGTATAGAAATTTTCATACCCCATCTTCTCATTGCCACTGATCAGAGCAATATTGGAATGATGAGAGAATTTGGGTATCATTTTGGATCTGGTATAACTTAGGTTTGCCCACATGTTGAACTCAGGAAGATGAAATTGGCTCTTTCAGGACTCTAGGAGTGTTTTTTCATTATACTGGTACAGAAAGCAAGTTATGGTACTGGCAAGTAGCATAATGAGGGCATAAATGTTTTAGCAATAATAGTATGTTGTTTGAGGTGGGACTGGGACTTCCTCTATGCTTTACTTCATTTCTTATTCCACAGATAAATTAATCTTACATGTAGGGACTGAGAATGAAACCTGGAAAAATATAATTGTTTACTGAGAGCTGGACCATGCTGTATCACTGGACTGCCATATTTTTTCTTAGCTCTCATAGCAGACTGCCCAAATAAAATCCCTGCTCTCAGGACACACGCAATGAATACATTTCACATGGCTTTAATTGGCAAGACAAGACTGCTGAGGTGATGATACTTTCAGTTTTGCTAATTTATGTATAATTTTATATTCTATACAATGAGAATTTCAGCACCACCAGACTGGCAGATAAATATCTAGAAATAGCAAAGAAGTGACATCCTATATACATGTAGGACCATGCATGTCCTCCTTACAGAAGGAGAACTTTTGAAAGGCAATATAGGGACAAAAATCAGGTGATGCTGTCTTGAAGGAGCTTTGCCTTTTCCCTGTGTTCCAAATAAAATCTTGTTATTCTGACCCTGGGTAAGCTGGGTCAGAATATGTTGTGTTTTATTTTGAAGTGCAAAGTTGAGGCAATATAGCCACAGTCTTGAGCACCAGTTCTGTGATTTTGCTCAGACCTGGTTAAATGAGGTGCTCCTTATGATGCAGAAAAGCTGGTATGGGAGAAATGTCTTCTGAGTGGCCCAATTTCTGTTGGAAGAAAGGTCAAGAAAGCTTTGAAAAGTCATGATTTTTATTATTTTCTGTAATTTACACAAGATTGTATCAAAGTATAAGACTGAAATTACTTAATTAATATTCTTGCCTGCTACAATTTCATCATGAGGTGGGGGGTAGTTAGTTGTTTTTACTTGGCAAGTTTTACCTTTCTTTTTTTTTTTTTTTTGTCTAGGAATTCCAAAACAGTAATATTGTTGCTCATTTGTTTTATGATAGCATAATTGAATGTCCAGTGACTCAGTTATGAGGCTGGACAAGAAATTGTTCATCACAAGTGAATTGTTCTGCAAAGCACGGGGGCAATGACGTTATCACTTAATTACATACTTCCAAGGTAATCTCAGCCTTTTTTGGTTAGCCTTCTGAGGCACAGGGCCAAATGTGACCTTGAGATCCATCACTTGAGAGTGCCACTGACTCCTGTAATGCACTTCCAGCTCTCTGAGCTTTGCATGGCTTTCAAGAAACACAGCTTGTCCAGAGCAAATAACAGTAATTTATTTCCATCTTTCTCATTACTGGGAGCACATAAGAAAGGACTGCATGGTCCCCAAACTATTATTCAACAGTAGAAAAATAAAAGCTGAGGTGGGTTTGAATAATCTGTTTGCCTTCAAAATCCAGAAATATTTAAGAACTGTTGTAATTGCAGTGTTTTGAAGGGGACCAATGTTGGAAAGTTGCTTTGCTGACAATCAGTTAATCATGGGAAAAAGAAGATAAAGTGTTTCTAGGCTATTAGCACTGTGACTTCTTTATGAAGAATTATGAACACAGACGTGCACACATGCACGACTCCACACTTCCCCAGGCAAATGATTATTTAAATAGCCATGGTTGGTGCTACACAGACAATTTAAAGTGTTTCTCATGAAAGTTTAGCTTTTACTGAGACTTCCCCAACACCAACAAATATTTAAAATGTTTTTGACATTTTGAAGACAATGGTCATTTATTAGAGAAGATAATAAATTCCTCTTTTCAAAACAGATATAGTAAAATATTATGGAAAAGTAATTTTGGGAGGAGATGTCATCTTTCCATGTACCCCATAGGAACTGATGCAGTCTTAATATGCATTGGAGGGCAGTGAGAGAAAACGGTTGCCACCTTCCCACTTCTGCCTCCTGCCAAACTTTTTTTTTGCTTTCTGGGGTCAAGGTTCTGTTTAGTGTGGTGTAATAACTCAGGGTTCTGCCTGAAATATGCACAAACAGGCTTGGTAGTTCACATGGCTGTTACAGTGGCAGTGTGGAATCATGAGGACCTTACGGAGTCATGGTGGTTCACAGTCATGGGTGTTTTTTAGGAGAGGAAAGCTAAAGGAGAAGGAACTTGCCATAAATGTGTTCTGTTGTTCTTGTGCAAGGGTAGATCTTAAAATGGTAGATTAACTCGTTTGATGGCAGAAGTTCTTGAAAATTCCTTTTTGACCCTTTGGTGCATTTTTGGAGCTGCATGTCTTAAACCTTTCCCCTGTGTAGAGGCTAATATTTAGGTTAAGGATTTAGTGGTTGTATTTTATACAAATATAATATTACAGTAGGAGAAACAGATCAGATTATAATTGTGCATATAAACTCTAGTTAAATCTTCTTTTGAACAATGTAAGCCTGGGCATAATTTTTTCTGGGTGTTTATTTTGTATTGGTTTTTTTCTTTTTTTCGCCAAGTGTTAATGGATTGCCTGGTTAATAGTACCTGCAACTTTGCCAGTGTCAAATATAAACCACACATTCCTTTTAACTAGAAAATTTATAAAGATTTGCAAACTTGTTAGATGGCCGTTACCAGAATTTTCAACAAATGATTCTGTTTTGAATTCTTTCTGCTATAGAGAATTAATTTGAAAGGAATTCAGAAAGAAACATGTTCCTCTTATTTAATTCCTGGAATGCTTTATCTGGCAGTTACTCTATTCAGTTTATTCCCTACTTTATATTCTAATAGGCTATACGGTCCTTCTGTCTTTAAAGAGCAGATTTCAAGGGGGGAAGTTGCTTGAAGAGGTACAGTTGCAGAGATGTTCACAATTATGAGCTTGCTGGAAGCTTCAGTACTTCTTTATCCTCCTCAAAATAAATGAAATATAACACAGAACAGCCTTAATGGGTTTAAAGGAGCACCAAACTGAAGGGTATAAGCACTGTGGAAATTAAAAAATAAAATATTAATTTAAGTGATTGTCACTCCTATCAGTGCTAATATGTTCCATTTTTTCATGCTAAACAACGCCCCCCCCCCATCCAACCAAGTCATAAACCAGTCAGAACAATGACTGAGCACTAAATGAAATATAATGAGAGATGTTTAGAAAGCCATTAATGACAGTAAATTCTTTTAGGGAAAGTTAAAAGTTTAAATGCTTGTGCATGCAGCATCACATAAGGTAAGTGGCTTGGGAAGGGCAGAGGTTAGTTTTTGATATGGGTCCTTTCACTCCCTTCACTTCTCAGTCCTGCCTTCTCATCCTACCACCCCACTTCTGAAAGTGTGCAGTGCCACGTTGGATGGGGCTCTGAGCAACCTGGTCTAATGGAAGGTGTTCCTATTGAAACTTAAGACTTTTTTAAAACAAAAGCAAACCTGACTTCTTTCCTATCTTAAAAATCAAGGATTTTTTTCTAAACCATACTGTTAAATTCATGTAAACTGGAGCTTTTGCTATCTCTTGAGAAAGTAAGTCCAGGTTTGTTTTTATTATGACAGGATGAATTATCCATCTTTAGTCTGCAAACTGGCTCTGCAGATTGATTTTACCAACATGCATGCCAACTCAGTAATAATTTCTCCAGTTCCTAATGCAAATAATGCAAATATAACATTGTTCCTCTGTAATTCAATCTTAGTGTTCCAAAATTCACGTGTTTAAGGTGTTATTGACCATTTTGGCACACTCACATCCCCACTACTGAGCTTGTGCTTGACTGATTCTTCCCCACAAGTCATATACGTTCCAGCCTAGAAGCCAACCCAAAGTGGTTCAGGAATGTGACCCTCATGTTGTGCAAAGGTACTGTGTCCCTCAGCACATAGAAGAGAGTGTCCTTTCTCCAAGGAAAATTCCACTTCTGCATTGGATGTGCTTGGAGACTGGAGTTTGCTCAGTGACAAGCTGTGAAAATCAGCCTACTGGAAGATCACACAAGCAAATGTTTGTTGTTGTTCTTGTTAAAACTTTCTCCAAGAAACTTCAGTGCATGACAGTCTCTCTCTCCTATGCTCATTGTAACAATTTTCACATTTCCCAATTTCTGGAAGCAAGTGTGACTTTTGTATTGTCATATATATCAAGATGTTAATGTTGCCTTACAACAATTGTTGCTAATTAGGAAAAAAGAATTCCAATTACTTTGATTTTTAAGTTACTCAGCACTTAAGCAGCAAAATGTTTGTCTTTCTTGTGCTTGTTCTTAGAAGCTAAAGAGCTTCAGAAGCTGGAGATGGCTATTAATCTTTTCTGTTATTTGTGAAAGACGTATCTCCCCCCATTTGATCTTTCTCTGTAGAACTGGATAAGGTTGTTTTTATTTTACTTTTTTTGAGCTGGACTGATGATGCTGTTCTTTGAGACTTAGCAAACAGACAGGTGTGTTGTGCTGACTTGCATCTCTCTTCAGACCACATCCCTTAATCTCTATAGAAAAATGTGTTTTCCATTAAAAGGTATTTGTCTAATACTTCAGAGGCCTCTGTCTCTTTACTGTACCTGCAACCACTTTGTTTTTAGTGTATGTTTTGGATCACTGATCAAACGCTTGAAAAAAGAAGGTGAAGTGGTGGGTGGAGGGTTATTCGTTTTTTGCTTTTTTTTTTTTTGGATAGTATTCAAATAGGCAAAGCTTCAGTTTGAGAGCATATACTCCTCTCTGGCATCTAGTCCACAGAATTGTCCTTGAGTGTGCTGGTTTGACTTACCTTGTATAAACTATACCAGTCAGCTCTCTCAGAGCTCAGAGCACAACATTCATGGCAGCCTGCTGAGAGGACAGTTTCCAATCCTCTTAAGATCTTATGGCACAGTACTGCTGATTGGATAAATAAAGATTTGACAGGACAGCTCAGTTTATTATTTTCTGGGGATTAGTATTCTATTCCTGATAACGTAAGTGATAAATGCATTTGGAAATCCTATGGCACTTTTTGAGTGGTTGAGCTCCGTCTTGGCAAGGCTAGGAGCATGATGATATGATGGCTGAAGATACTCTGGTCATCACTGGATTTAGCGAAGATTTCAGAATAGTAATTCACATTGTCTTGAGTTCCCCCAGTTAATCCTGTAGTGTGCATACCTGTTTTAGAACTTTTCTTTGCATTACTTTTCTTCTGATTTAAGTAAGGTCCCCAGTCTGGGTGCTAAAGAGAAGTCAGGAACCTGAGATTGTACGAAAAATACATGTGAACTCTTTTAGTATGTGTCTTGGTTTGAAAGA